>JAZKLR010000558.1:0-600000 GCA_037103525.1 Ganaspis brasiliensis
ATTGGTTTAGTGACAAATAAAGACAGAACATAAAGTGTTTAATAATTATTGTTTGAAAATATTTTTTGCCTAATCTAATTTTTTCTGTTACTTGAACAAGTGAATCTTTTACAATTTCGAGAAATTGTTTATTTTTATTTGCTGTTTGCAAACCATTTTTTATTTTGAGGTTAGATCAAGCGGTTGAACGTTCTTAACACGAGTTCTGTTAAATAAGAATTGTTTTAAGTTAAAATTCGATTAAATTAAAATTCTTTTAAATAAAAATTTAATTTAAAAATTTATTTTATAAAATAAAAATAATGTTAAAAATTAATTCATTATTCCAAGAGTTTTATTAAGTAAAAATTTGTAATTCTTTAAATTAATTTGACAAGAAATTCTAAGAATTTAAATTCGCCTAAAGCGTGATTCAATCAAAGACATTTTAATTAATGAGTTTTAGAACATAGTCGTTCGTTCCAATTTTTGCTGTTCTAAAAATTTCTTTAAGATCCATATACAGGGTGTCCGCAAAAACTGTAAATCAGGGAAAAGTTCCGGGAAAGTCAGGTGTGTTTGAAAATGAAAATTTGCGGCCATTCTGATATAAAAAATTAATTGTTACTTATGTCATGAATACAAATGTTCCTTACAATTACTAATGTCATAATAAGCTTTTTAAAATCTAAAGTTATTTTTAAATTTCCCTTAAAAATATAACCGGGAAATACAAAAATATCACTGCGAAAAACCTGGAACTTACCGGGAATTTACATTCATAAAACTTATGGCCACACTGATTATAATTTGTTTAAACTTGTTATAATTGTTATGTTTAGTTTGTTGTTAGCAACTGGTTACATTCGTCTTTTGGAGGACTTATTATAAAAATAGTGAAATAAACAATTTGGCAATACTCCTTGAAATGTTCTGAAGAGAAATATAGTTACCGATTTAAATTTTACTAAAAACTTTTTTTTTCACTTAAAATGCACACTGTTAAAAATAAGAAACACGCTTTACACCAGAAAGTGTGAAAAATGTGCAAACATCCTTAAAAGTGTGAATTTTATGTCAATCACACTTTCAAGGTTTAATGCCAGTGTTACGGTGCGAAGTTCCCACAGCTTACGTGACATTAACACCGCACGGTGCGAGTGCTAAAAGTGAGCAGGGGTGATTACACTTAACCTTATTTTTCCATCTAAACACAAATTCTGAACTTTTTAAACTATAAATACAAATTTTTACTGACACAAATACACACTGAAGTTAATATTTTAATTTTTCAAAAGATTAATATTATTCCACAAATAAGTAACAACTTTGACACATAAATGTAAAAAGTTAAGCACAATTACGCAGATATTATAGGGTAGGTAAAACGATCACGTGATTCAACATGTACGTGAAAATACGTAGAGCGCGAAATTTTCAATATTTACAATAAATCGAAATCGAAACTAAAGTCAGTTCAACCTAAATAACAAATAATTCAAATATTTCTATCAAATATTAAAAATTTTGGACAAAGCAGGTAACGATAAAATAAAACAAAAAAGGAAATAAACTATTCGCATTATATTAGTTACCATTTTAGCTAGTATTTCTAAAATGATTTTTAGATTTTGAAAACAAACAAAACTTCTTTTTTAATTTTAAAAAATTTTAAAACTCCTCTGAAAAGATATATAATAAATCAAAATTCCTTTAAAAAAATATAATTTTATCCAAATTTTTTTTGCAGGAGATATTAAGAGTTCAAAAATAAATTTTTAACATCTTATGCATATTTTAAACAGTGTTTTATTTTATGTGACAATTACAGTTCCTGAAAAAATTTCTTTCATATTTAGAATATTTTAAAACGACTTATAAAATTGGGGAAATTAAAAAATATTTTTATAATTTTGAGAAAATAAAAACTGTTTTACAGATATGAAGAAAAATCAATTTTTGTTAAATAGAACATTTTCTACAAATCTCGTTCTATAAGAAAAAAAAGCTCCAATTGAATTTACTCACATTTGTAGTATATTTTAAACCGAGGTTTACAGTTAAAAAAAATTATATTTTTTTCTAATTTTAAGCAAATAAAAAATAGTTTTGTAAACAATAAAAATCTACCAATTCTTGTAAAATAGAAATTTGTTTGGAAATTATGTTCTATTTAATTTAATTTCTATTTAATGGAAATTACTAGTTAACAAATAGTTTTTCAAGATCATATTCTAAACCCAGTCTTGTGTTAAATAAATATAAAAGATTTTTATAGTTTTAAGGAAATCAAAACTGTTTTAAAAAGAAATTAAAGAATATCAATTTTTGAAAAAAAAAATTGTTTGAAAAATTTTGTTTTATTAGAGTTGAACAGTTTCCACAAGATTTTATAAAATCTCTATCATACTTTAAACTAATCCTTGCAATTAGTAAAAATTAAATGAAAAACTTATAATTTTACGGAAAAAAACAGTTCTTAAAATGCTAAAAAATATAAATACTTGTAAAAACATATATTACTTGACAAATTTTTTCATATTATAGTTTAACAGTCTCCAAATGATTTCCTGAATTGTCAATCATATTTCAAACCAATTCTTGTAACTAGTCAAAATTCAAAAATATTTTATAATTTTTAAAAGAAAAAAACTGTTTTCAAAATGCTAAAAATAACAATTTTTGTAAAAACAGATATTATGTTCCAAATGTTGTTCTATTTGAGAATATTTTTCCTCGAATAATTCTTTAAACTCTGTATTATCTATTAAAATCATTTTTGTAATTAGTTCAAATAAAAAAAAAAAATTCTAATTTTGTGGTGAAAAAACTTGTTTTCAAAATGCTGAAAAAAAAAGATTTTTGTAAAAACAGATATTTTTTGTCAAATATTGTTCTATTTGAGATTATTTGTCCTCGAATAAATCTCTAGACTCTGTATTATGATTTAAACTAATTTTCAAAATTGGTCAAATTTAAAAAATATTTTTAAAATCTTGATGGGAAAAAAAATCATTTCAAGATGCTGAAAGAATTCAATTTTTATTAAAAAGATAATATTTTAGCCAAATTTTATAATATTTAAGATTAATAATCCACGAAAAATTCGTCACACTCTGTATTATGTTTAAAACTGATTTTTGCAATTGGCTAAAATTAAAAAATAATATTCTAATTTTGAGGAAAAAAAGTTGTCTTCAAGATCCTGAAAAAATTAATTTTTGTAAAAACAGATATTTTTGACAAATTTTGTTCTATTTGAGATTATTTGTCCTCTAATAAATCTGTAGACTCTGCATTATGATTTAAACTTATTTTTAAAATTGGTCAAATTTAAATAATAATTTAAAAATTTTTATAGGAAAAAAAATCTTTTCTAGATGCTGAAAAAATTCAATTCTTGTTAAATAGATATTTTTTGACAAATTTTATACTATTTAAGATTAATTGTCCACAAAAAATTCTTCACACTCTGTATTTTGTTTAAAAACTGATTTTTGTAATTGGCTAAAATTAAAAAATAATATTCTAATTTTGAGGAAAAGAATTGTTTTCAAGTTCCTGAAAAAATTCAATTTTTGTAAAAACAGATATCTTTTGACAAATTTTGTTCTACTTGAGATTAAAATTCCCCAAATAATTTTTTACACTCTGTATCATGTTTTAAAAAAATTTTTGAAATTCGCTAAAATTAAAAAATATTTTTTTAGTTTTGAGGAAAAAAACTGTTTTCAGGATGATGAAAAATATAAATTTTTGTATAAACAGATATTTTTAGACAAATTTTATTCTATTTCAGAATATTTGCCCCGGAATAAGGTTTTAAATTCTCTATCATGTTTTAAGCTAATTCACGCAACTGGTTAAAATTAAAAGATATTTTTCCAACTGTCTGAGCAAAAAAGCTGATTTCAAGATGCTGAAAAATATCAATTTTTGTAAAAACAGATATTTTTTGACAAATTTTGTTCTACTTCAGAATATTTGTCCCTGAAAAATTTTTTTAAACTCTTTATTATGTTTTAAACTAATTTTCGTAATTGGTTAAAATAAAAAATATTTGTTCTATTTTGAAGGAGAACAAATTATTTTTAAGATGCTTAAAAATTTCAATTTTTGTAAAAACAGATTTTTTTCCAAATTTTGTTCTTCTGGAGATTAATTGTCTACGAAAAAGTATTTAGACTATCTATATTATGTTTAAAACTAATATTTGTAATTGGCTAAAATTAAAAGATATTTTTCCAACTGTCTGCGCAAAAAAGCTGATTTCAAGATGCTGAAAAATATGAATTTTTGTAAAAACAGATATTTTTTGACAAATTTTGTTGTATTTGAGATTATTTGTCCTCGAATAAATCTCTAGACTCTGTATTATGATTTAAACTAATTTTCAAAATTGGTCAAATTTAAAAAATATTTTTAAAATCTTGATGGGAAAAAAAATCATTTCAAGATGCTGAAAGAATTCAATTTTTATTAAAAAGATAATATTTTAGCCAAATTTTATAATATTTAAGATTAATAATCCACGAAAAATTCTTCACACTCTGTATTATGTTTAAAACTGATTTTTGCAATTGGCTAAAATTAAAAAATAATATTCTAATTTTGAGGAAAAAAAGTTGTCTTCAAGATCCTGAAAAAATTAATTTTTGTAAAAACAGATATTTTTGACAAATTTTGTTCTATTTGAGATTATTTGTCCTCTAATAAATCTGTAGACTCTGCATTATGATTTAAACTTATTTTTAAAATTGGTCAAATTTAAATAATAATTTAAAAATTTTTATAGGAAAAAAAATCTTTTCTAGATGCTGAAAAAATTCAATTCTTGTTAAATAGATATTTTTTGACAAATTTTATACTATTTAAGATTAATTGTCCACAAAAAATTCTTCACACTCTGTATTTTGTTTAAAAACTGATTTTTGTAATTGGCTAAAATTAAAAAATAATATTCTAATTTTGAGGAAAAGAATTGTTTTCAAGTTCCTGAAAAAATTCAATTTTTGTAAAAACAGATATCTTTTGACAAATTTTGTTCTACTTGAGATTAAAATTCCCCAAATAATTTTTTACACTCTGTATCATGTTTTAAAAAAAATTTTGAAATTCGCTAAAATTAAAAAATATTTTTTTAGTTTTGAGGAAAAAAACTGTTTTCAGGATGATGAAAAATATAAATTTTTGTATAAACAGATATTTTTAGACAAATTTTATTCTATTTCAGAATATTTGCCCCGGAATAAGGTTTTAAATTCTCTATCATGTTTTAAGCTAATTCACGCAACTGGTTAAAATTAAAAGATATTTTTCCAACTGTCTGAGCAAAAAAGCTGATTTCAAGATGCTGAAAAATATCAATTTTTGTAAAAACAGATATTTTTTGACAAATTTTGTTCTACTTCAGAATATTTGTCCCTGAAAAATTTTTTAAACTCTCTATTATGTTTTAAACTAATTTTCATAATTGGTTAAAATAAAAAAATATTTGTTCTATTTTGAAGGAGAACAAATTATTTTTAAGATGCTTAAAAATTTCAATTTTTATAAAAACAGATTTTTTTCCAAATTTTGTTCTTCTGGAGATTAATTGTCTACGAAAAAGTATTTAGACTATCTATATTATGTTTAAAACTAATATTTGTAATTGGCTAAAATTAAAAAATAATATTCTAATTTTGAGGAAAAGAATTGTTTTCAAGTTCCTGAAAAAATTCAATTTTTGTAAAAACAGATATCTTTTGACAAATTTTGTTGTATTTGAGATTATTTTTCCTCGAATAAATCTCTAGACTCTGTATTATGATTTAAACTAATTTTCAAAATTAGTAAAATTTAAAAAATATTTTTAAAAACTTGATGGGAAAAAAGAGCCAGTATCATTTTGACAGATGACTTAATTTTAGATTGTTATATTGTACAGAATGGAAATGTTATTTTGTACAACTGCTAAATGTTATTTTGTACAGTTTTGAAAAATGAATTTGTTATTTTGTACAATTTTTTAAAAAAGCAATAAAACATTGGGAGTACAATATTTTAGCTTTTTTAAAAAATTGTACAAAATAACAAATTCATTATTCAAAATTGTACAAAATATCATTTATCAGTTGTACAAAATAACATTTCCATTCTGTACAATATAACAATCTAAAATTAAGTCATGTGTCAAAATGATACTGGCTCGGAAAAAAAATCATTTCAAGATGCTGAAAGAATTCAATTTTTGTAAAAACAGATATCTTTTGCCAAATTTTGTTCTACTTGAGAATATTAGTCCCTGAAAATTTTTTTAAACTCTCTATTATGTTTAAAACTAATTTTCATAATTGGTTAAAACAAAAAAAAATTTGTTTTATTTTGAAGGAGAAAAAATTATTTATAAGATGCTTAAAAAATTCAATTTTTGTAAAAACAGATTTTTTTCCAAATTTTGTTCTTCTGGAGATTAATTTTCTACGAAAAAGTATTTAGACTATCTATCATATGTTTAAAACTAATATTTGTAATTGGCTAAAATTAAAAAATAATATTCTAATTTTGAGGAAAAGAATTGTTTTCAAATTCCTGAAAGAATTCAATTTTTGTAAAAACAGATATCTTTTGACAAATTTTGTTCTATTTGAGATTTTTTGTCCTCGAATAAATCTCTAGCCTCTGTATTATGATTAAAACTAATTTTCAAAATTGGTCAAATTTAGATAGGTAATATTTTTAAAATTTTGATGGAAAAAAAAATCTTTTCAAGATGCCGAAAAAATTCAATTTTTATTAAATACATATTTTTTGCCTTTTTTTTTCTACTTGAGAATATTAGTCCCTGAAAAAATTTTTTTTTAAATTTCTTTTATGTTTTAAACTAATTTTCATAATTGGTTAAAAAAAAAAATATTTGTTTAATTTTCAAGGGAAAAAAATTATTTTTAAGATGCTGAAAGAATTCAATTTTTGTAAAAACAGATATCTTTTGCCAAATTTTCTTCTACCTGAGAATATTTGTCCCTGTTAAAGTTTTTTAACTTTCTATTATTTTTTAAACTAATTTCCAGTATTGGTTAAAATTAAAAAATATTTGTCTAATTTTGTAGGGAAAAAAATTATTTTTAAGATGCTCAAAATAATCAATTTTTGTTAAATAGATATTTTTTGCCAAATTTTATAATATTTAAGATTAATAGTCCACGGAAAATTCTTTAGAGTCTGTATTATGTTTAAAACCGATATTTGTAATTGGCTAAAATTAAAAAATAATTTTCTAATATTGAGGAAAAAAAATTGTTTTCAAGATCCTGAAAAAATTTAATTTTTGTAAAAACAGATATTTTTTGACATATTTTGTTCTATTTGAGATTATTTGTCCGTGAATAAATCTCTAGACTCTGTATTATGATTTAAACTAATTTTTAAAATTGGTTAATTTTAAATAATTTTTAAAAATTTTGATGGGAAAGAAAATCTTTGCAAGATTCTGAAAAAATTCAATTTTTGTTAAATAGATATTTTTTGCCAAATTTTGTTCTATTTAATATACATTGTCCGCGAAAAATTCTTTAAATTCTGTATTATGTTTAAAACTGATTTTCGCAAGTAGCTAAAATTAAAAAATAATATTCTAATTTTGAGGAAAATAAATAGTTTTCAAAATCCTAAAAAAATTGAATTTGTGTAAAAACTCTAATTTTTTGAAAAATTTGTTGTATTTGAGATTATTTGTCCTGGAATAAATCTTTAGACTCTGTATTATGTTTTAAACTGATTTTTGTAATTAACTAAAATTAAAAAATAATATTCTAATTTTGAGGAAAAAAAATTGTTTTCAAGAACCTGAAAAAATTAAATTTTTGTAAAAACAGATATTTTTTGCCAAATTTTTTTCTACTTGAGAATATTTATCCCTTAAAAATTTTTTAACCTCCCTATAATGTTTTAAATTAATTTTCCTAATTGATTAAAATTAAAAAATATTTGTTTAATTTTGAAGGGAAAAAAATTATTTTCAAGATCCTGAAAAAATTCAATTTTTGTCAAAACAGATATTTTTTGTTAAATTTTGTTTTATTGGAGATTAACATTCTTCAAATAATTTTTTAACTCTGTGTCATGTTTTAAACCAATTTACGAAGTTGGCTAAATTAAAAAATATTTTTTTAATTTCGAGTGAAAAAAACTGTTCTCAGGATGATGAGAAATATAAATTTTTGTAAAAATATATTATTTGCCAATTTTTTTTCCTCTTATAGTTCAAGTGTGCCCATATGATTTTCTAAATTCTCTATCATATTTTAAATCTTCTCTTGTGTTTGGTTAAAATTAAAAAAAAAATTTATATTTATATAATATTTGAAGGTTATGTTGATACGTAATCTTATTTCGTTTTTATTATTTAGTTATTTGTTTTATTTTTTAATAATTATATTGTAGTGCATATGAGGTTATCTTTTTGATTAATTGGATTTAACTGATTTGAATATTTATTAGTTATTTAATAAAAATTGTTACGGTTTTTTAAATTTTAGCGCGATGCAAGTCTGCCACCCGTGCGTGCGTGGTAGGCTTCCAGTCATATATATGTTGGTCACGTAGAATCAGTGAAATACGAAAATTATAGGAATTTCAGGTAATGGCAAGCGTCATAGACATTGGTAAGGGGAACGAAGGGAGGAAAGGGTAGACAAAGAAATAGACAATCACACTTGTGAGTGTGACTGATAGTGCTTTCACACCGCGCAGGTGTAAAAGCTAACTTTTCTGAAGTTCACACTTGGTTAGTGTGGATGCATGCATCTTCGCACCAAATTACGAACACTTTAGTCTTACAACTTCACACTCGGTGTTAAGTTGTAAAGGATTCTATGCTTCTTTTTTAACAGTGCATGGAAAACTTTAAGCGCATTGAGTGACATCTAAATATTTTTCTATATATATTTTTTTTTTTGTAGTTTAGAAAATTCAAATTTAATCTCTAGTAAATTTACAAAAATTTAGAGTATTTTTATTTTATTTAAATAACATGTGTCATTTAGTATTGTGTGTGACATTAAGACTCATAGGCCTATTTATCGTGAATGGTGTTTTTTAATTACTTATTGAGAAATGAACTTCACAATAGTTATTATTGGTTTTCAGTTATAACAATTTATAAATACTCGTTTTTGAAATTTAAACCAGATAAGAGTCGAAGAGTTTCCCTTCCATAAGGCATATATCCCCTCACATTGCCGATAATTTTCTTCACACGCTCCAATACCAGACTACTTAGCTTGTAGGACTGGAGAGAGAAAAAGTGGAACTCTAAAATTTATGACAGTCAAAATTTTTTGGGTCACTTTGAACGTTAATAAGTTTTTGGATTTTGAGTTTAGAGAATAATGTTATTGGGGTTTTTTTTAGAGCACTCCGGAGGGCAAACAGAACTCTGACCAGAACTTTTGGAAATCTAAAATTTTCGAAATTCAAAATTTTTTGGGTCACTTTGAACGTTAATAAGTTATTGGATTTTGAGTTTAGAGAAAAATGTTATTAGGGTTTTTTGTAGAGCACTCCGGGGGGCAAACAGAACTCTGACCAGAACTATTAGAATTCTAAATTTTTAAAAACTCAAAAAAATTTTGAAACTTTAAAGTTGTGTAGTGTTTTGGATTTTGACTTTAGAGAAAAACTTTATTAGCATTTCCTGTAGAACTATTTGGGGGGCCGACAGAACTCTGACCAGAACTCTTGGAACTCTCAAATTTTTAAAAACTCAAAAAAATTTTGAAACTTTAAAGTTGTGTAGTTTTTTGGATTTTGACTTTAGAGAAAAACTTTATTAGCATTTCCTGTAGAACTATTTGGGGGGTCAACAGAACTCTGACCAGAACTCTTGGAACTCTCAAATTTTTAAAAACTCAAAAAAATTTTGAAACTTTAAAGTTGTGTAGTTTTTTTGGATTTTGACTTTAGAGAAAAACTTTATTAGCATTTCCTGTAGAACTATTTGGGGGGCCGACAGAACTCTGACCAGAACTCTTGGAACTCTCAAATTTTTAAAAACTCAAAAAAATTTTGAAACTTTAAAGTTGTGTAGTTTTTTGGATTTTGACTTTAGAGAAAAACTTTATTAGCATTTCCTGTAGAACTATTTGAGGGGTCAACAGAACTCTGACCAGAACTCTTGGAACTCTCAAATTTTTAAAAACTCAAAAAAATTTTGAAACTTTAAAGTTGTGTAGTTTTTTGGATTTTGACTTTAGAGAAAAACTTTATTAGCATTTCCTGTAGAACTATTTGGGGGGTCAACAGAACTCTGACCAGAACTCTTGGAACTCTCAAATTTTTAAAAACTCAAAAAAATTTTGAAACTTTAAAGTTGTGTAGTGTTTTGGATTTTGACTTTAGAGAAAAACTTTATTAGCATTTCCTGTAGAACTATTTGAGGGGTCAACAGAACTCTGACCAGAACTCTTGGAACTCTCAAATTTTTAAAAACTCAAAAAAATTTTGAAACTTTAAAGTTGTGTAGTTTTTTGGATTTTGACTTTAGAGAAAAACTTTATTAGCATTTCCTGTAGAACTATTTGGGGGGTCAACAGAACTCTGACCAGAACTCTTGGAACTCTCAAATTTTTAAAAACTCAAAAAAATTTTGAAACTTTAAAGTTGTGTAGTTTTTTGGATTTTGACTTTAGAGAAAAACTTTATTAGCATTTCCTGTAGAACTATTTGGGGGGTCAACAGAACTCTGACCAGAACTCTTGGAACTCTCAAATTTTTAAAAACTCAAAAAAATTTTGAAACTTTAAAGTTGTGTAGTTTTTTGGACTTTGACATTAGAGAAAAACTTTATTAGCATTTCCTGTAGAACTATTTGGGGGGCCAACAGAACTCTGACCAGAACTCTTGGAACTCTCAAATATTTGAAAGTCAAAATTTTTTTGGTCACTTTAAACGTTAATAAGTTTTTGGATTTTGAGTTTAGAGAAAAATGTTATAAGTGGTTTTTGTAGAGCACTCCGGGGGCAAACAGAACTCTGATCAGAACTCTTAGAACTCTAAATTTTTAAAAACTCAAAAAAATTTTGAAACTTTAAAGTTGTGTAGTTTTTTGGATTTTGACTATAGAGAAAAACTTTATTAGCATTTCCTGTAGAACTATTTGGGGGGCCAACAGAACTCTGACCAGAACTCTTGGAACTCTAAAATTTTCGAAATTCAAATTTTTTTGGGTTACTTTGAACGTTAATAAGTTTTTGGATTTATTAGCATTTCCTGTAGAACTATTTGGGGGGCCGACAGAAGTCTGACCAGAACTCTTGGAACTCTCAAATTTTTAAAAACTCAAAAAAATTTTGAAACTTTAAAGTTGTGTAGTTTTTTGGATTTTGACTTTAGAGAAAAACTTTATTAGCATTTCCTGTAGAACTATTTGGGGGGCCAACAGAACTCTGATCAGAACTCTTAGAACTCTAAATTTTTAAAAACTCAAAAAAATTTTAAAACTTTAAAGTTGTGTAGTTTTTTGGATTTTGACTTTATAGAAAAACTTTATTAACATTTCCTTTAGAAATATTTGGGGGGCCAACAGAACTCTGATTAGAACTCTTGGAACTCTAAATTTTTAAAAACTCAAATAAATTTTGAAACTTTAAAGTTGTATAGTTTGTTGGATTTTGATTCTTAAGAAAAACTTTATTAGAAATTCTTGTTGAACTCTTGGGGGGTTAAACAGAACTCTGATTAGAACTTTTGGAACTCTAAATTTTTAAAAATTGAAATAAATTTTGCAACTTCAAAGTTGTTTATTGATTTGCTTTTGAGTTTGGATTGTGATGGTTTTTAAAATTTTAGGACTTTGAGTTAGTTGTCTTATGTTTAATGTGTAGGGAACTCTAGAACTCTTTGTTTTAGTTCATTTTTGATTAGAATAATGTAATTTAAAAAAAATGTGGGGGCCGACTATTTTTTTGAAAAATTTTTTTTTTTGCCTTAATGGGCAGAACTATTGATAAAAAGTACAGGGAACTCTAGAACTCTTTAAAAACTACTCAGAACTCTAAAAATATATCGATTTTTGCAAAAAAGGGGGGCCACGTGAAGTTGGCCCCCCATCATGTTAAATCGATTGTTTTGGTATTTAATCGCCAGAACTATTTCTAAAATGTATAAGGAACTCTAGAACTATTCGAAAGGAAGCCAGAACTCCGAAAAGAAATCCAATTGGTTGATAGTGGGGGGCCAACTTCACATGCATCCCTCTAACTTCTAAACTATATGAGCTAAACTCTTCTAATTTGGTCCAAATATGTAATTTCACCTTGGATTTACGAAAATGATATGGAAAACGCGATTCGAGCTCATGAACATGCCGAAATCCAGCAAAAACCACTTTTTTTGCACTAAAATTAAAAAAAATGACTATGTCCCCCCCCCCCCCCCTAATCTTCAAAACTATTTGACTTAGGACGCTGAAATTTGGTACACATATGTAGATTTACGTGTAGATTACAGGAAAATTATAGAGAACTTTTGTAAAGACTGTCTTCATAGTGTTTACTGGCCAAATAGTATGAGTTTTTGAAAAAAATTCGAAAAAATGACCATGTCCACACCCCTAATCTTCAAAACTATTTGACTTAGGACGCTGAAATTTGGTACACATATGTAGATTTACGTGTAGATTACAGGAAAATTATAGAGAACTTTTGTAAAGACTGTCTTCATAGTGTTTAATAGCCAAAAAGTACGATTTATAGAAAAAAATTCGAAAAAATGACCATGCCCCCCCCCCCCTAATCTTCCAAACTATTTGACCTAGGATGCTGAAATTTGGTACACATATGTGACGCTCCGCGAGAGAAGGGACCTATCGCTGAGAAAACAAACTTTAAAGGATGGACGGGCAAAGAGGAGGAAGAAAAATTGAAACGCTGAACATGTTCATGTTTAAAGCTTCATAACAAGAAAACTAATTGCAGAAATCAAATTTTGATCTTTGGAACTCAAAAAGCAACTCAAAAACTATTAATTACTATAAAAAAATCAAAATAATTAATTGTTAATTTCACGGGACGGTCGTTCAAAGAAAAACCAAAAAAGGCGAAACACTTTGTACGCCTAGGTTTGAATCATTGTAACCAAAAGTGTAATTAAAAAAAAAAACTTTTTGAAACATGGAAATGAAAGAACAACTCAAAAACTATCTTTTAGCAAAAAAAAATGAAAATTGATTTTTTCCGCGATAGGTCCCTTCTCTCGCGGAGCGTCACATATGTAGATTTACGTGTAGATTACAGGAAAATTATAGAGAACTTTCGTAAAGACTGTCTTCATAGTGTTTACTAGCCAAAAAGTACGATTTTTTGAAAAAAATTCAAAAAAATGACCATGTCCCCCCTAATCTTCTAAACTATTTGACCTAGGATGATGAAATTTGGTAGATGTATGTCGATTTATGTGTAGATTACTGGAAAATTATATAGAAGTTTGTTAATGTTCTTCTTTATAGAATTAACTATCCAAAATTCGTGTTTTTTAAAAAAAAAGTTTGAATAATAATTGGTGATTTAAAAAATGACCCTGATCCCCAGCTTCAAAAGTTTTGACTTATAGTGCTAAAAATTTGTACCAATAAAATTTTATTTAGTGTATAATAAAAATTATTTTTAAAAATGGTTTCCTGGTGGATATTTTTAAATCTCTACCTCATATATTTAAAAAAAAATTAGAGAGGTACGGAACCCTTCGACTTGGTACGAGTGTAACTCGTACTTGCCTGATTTTTTAAATTATTTTTTTTTACTTTACTAGAAAAAAGCAACTAATTACACTGGCCTTAGAAATTCAATTTTTTTTTTATAAACTTAAAATTTTGGTAAGCTTATTGAATTCTGCTTTAGGAAATTTATAAATACTTTAAATAATAACTTTAAAATAATAAATATTTTGACGCTAAACTTTGTAGAATAACTTAGAATATCATTAAAAAGGTCTCTCTGACCCAAGTTTGTTTAAATTTTGTCTTAAAATTAATTTTTCGAAAATCAACTAATATTTTGGAAAGTTAACTTCACTGTAAAAACAAGTGTCTTATTTTAAGACATTTTTGTCCTCACTTTTAAGACGTTTCAAGGTGTCTTAACTTTAAACCAATGAGAAAGCATCTTTCAAAATTATTAACCAATGAAATAGCTTGAAATAACAGTAAGACGCTTTCTTAATGTCTTGTGTCTTAAAATAAGACACTTAGAAAAAAGGAGTTTTTGCAGTGTTTAAGGCAAAATTTAACCAAACTTGGGTCAGAGAAAACTTCTTAATGATATTTTAAGTAATTCTACAAAGTTTGATGTCAAAATATTAATTATTTTAACTTCCTTAGTCATTTACATTGTGCTGGATTAGCTAAAAAATTATCTTGCAGAATTAAAAAAATGAAAATTGAATTTTATCCATGTTAGGTCCCTTTTCTCGTGGAGCGTCACATATTCTATTTTTATCAAATTGAAAATCATTACAAAAATTCCCTTTACTCTGGACAGAAAAGATTATTTTAAGAAATACTCATTAAGGATTAATATTTAGTTAAAAGTTACATCTCCCAGGGACAAAGGAGAGTTTTATTAATTTATACTTTATATTCGTGCGGAAACGGTTTTTTTATATTCTTAAGCCGCTCTCTACCTTTTATTTATTTATCTTTTAGATTGATTTCTTTTGATGTTTAATTAAAGATATATTGTTGGAGAAGGTTCTTTTACCTTTTGATTATATCGACGATATAAATTGAAGAGTAGTGGGATAAATGAAAAAGGGCTTTGGTTATCTGTATGTTCGAAACGTGTTAATCGAGATAGAAAGAGTGGGAAAAGTACGCGCTTGCGCTAAATAGTGCGCGTGCTTCAAAGACAGCCACCTGTGTACCCACCCTCTTCAAACTCACCCCCGTAAAATCCTCACCTCGTCCCTTATATACGTATATATATGAAGCGACGTTAGCCGATGCCGCACTTTGCATCATTACCACGCTAGTAACTTGAACGCTTCTTCCGGTGCAATATTTCGCAATATTCTTCCACTAATTCAAGATTTTCTACAATAATTACCAATTTAACCTACCGGTAAGTTTTTCTTAATTCACCCTTACTTTCCTTCTTGTTACACTTTTTTTTTAACATCCTTTGTATTTTGCATTTTTTAAATTTTGAATAGTACACTTTATCATTTTTCATCACTTACATTATATCTTTTTTCATTTTCTACATTTTACCATTTTTCATTTTTTACATTTCATCATTCTTCTATCTTTTATAAATTACATTCTTCTAACTTCAAACGTTTTTTTCTTCTCTGATTTCTTGACTTCTTCACCTCTTCACATGAAATCTTTTTTATTCTCTACGAACTTTTGTCATTTTTACATTGTCACACAATTTTTCTCGTTAGTTTTCATTATTTTTAATATTATTTAACTTCGTTGATTTTTTTGTGTCTTTAAAAATTGTATTAAATGAACAGATACTCAATTAAAATTACGAATTTTGTGCATTTGCAATATTTTAATAATTGAGAAAGTACTTTTATTAAATTTAATTTCTGATGTACTGTGAATAGAATTATAAATTGTCAAAACTAGAATATTGGCCAATATAAATTGTAGTGGTGATGAACTTGTATATGGCGTATTTTAAAAACAAAAAGTTAAAACTGAATTGAAGTGAAAAGCCAGTGAAAGTTCTAACAAGCGGAAAGTTGAAAAGAAACATTTCCTTGTTCTCTTTATTTGAATTTCGTTGGGTGATGTTACATTTCATTCTTTGAAGAGGAAATTTATTTCACATTCAGCAGAAAATAATGTATGAAATAAAAAAAAAGCATCTCTTTGAAAGAAACATTTTTTTATTAATATAAAATAACAATATTGTAGTCAAAAAATGCTTAGTGTAGATTTAACTACTTTTCAACTTTTCTGCGTAATTGAATAGGTTCTTAACTGAATTTAAAAATTTTTATTGACTATGAAATAATAGTTAAAAGAACTACGAAAGTAGTTATAAATAAGATTTCGTAGTTTTTTTAAGACTCAACTAAATAATCTAGTAAACTTAACTATACTAATTTTTAACTACATAAAAATAGTAAAATTAACTACACAAAGAGAGTTAAATTAACTAAAAAAATAATTAGTTTAACTACTTTCCAATTAACTATCCAAATGATAATTAAAATTCTCGGTTAAATTTCTTTTAATGTACTAGAAAAAAATGTAATTTTCTTTTGGCTTTATTAATTTCTGCTAACAATTTTTGTTTGTATTTTGTATTTTTTTTTTCAAGCTTTTTAATGTTTGTAAAAAATTTTAATAATTGCAATTAAGCTTTGTAAGTACTTAATATCCTTACGAGAAAAATCTCTGATTTTGTAAAGCTCCAGCGTGAAAACAAAGTAATGAAATATTGTAATGGAACTAAATAATGTATTAAAGAACTAAAATCATACTTTCTCATTTTTTCTTACGTATATTATACGTATATCTTACACAAAGTTTTTAAATTTTAAAAGTTTCAAAACAGAGATTTAATGAGAACCAATTTTCTTTCTTTATTTCATTCAAATTGTGTGTTTTAATATAAATTTATTACATTCATTTTATTATAAACGATTAAACGGCAATGTTCTATAGTATGCATTATTTTACAAACATGGATTTACATTTTTAATGAACTACTCTATAAATTGTGGCAATAACAAGAGAATTACAATTTTTTACAAAACAAATTGAAAACAAAAAGTTTAAAAAGCAATTTTTCCAATTGATTGGATTCAGCGAAAATCAGAATTTTTTATCGTATCTAATCGTTTTCTGATACATTTTCTGGCTTATATTTTAGACTTATTATTACAGAGAAATCTGAACGATGTTTGAATCATTCAAGTGTAGCTTTCTCCACAATTTTCAATAAATCCAAAAAACATTTTTTTGTATGTCACTGCAAATATTAGCTTTTAATAACGAAATATCAATAAAGTCATAGGTATATTTACATTTATACTTTTCATTTTTCATCAAAATTTACGGGTATTGAAGATATCAATTTTTTTTTAGTCAAGAATTATTTTACTATCAAGTGGAAAAATTAATTTATTATAAATAAATTAAAATTCATTTGTATATCTTTGAAATTGCATATTCTTGTTATTCCTTCAAAAATATTTATTGAAAAAGTTGTAGAAATTTATGTCTTGTAAAATTACATAGAGAACTCAAGTTTAAATAACAACAATTTTTTTGCAATTAAAAAAAATAAATTAAAAAAAACAATTTTAATCCATTCATTTGAAAATTGTGATTTATTCTATAAAATTTTGACAGAATATATTATTTATACAATTTTTATAGATGAACAGATTTATCTTATAAAGAATAGCACTTTTAATATATGGACTTAAATTCAAAAATAAAAAAAAAAGGTTAAAAAAGTGATAATTCTTTAGTTTTGAAAAATTCTTTGAATTTTCTTCAATTATATAATTTATAAAGGTTAATCAATTTGTTTTGCATCAGAAATAAAAATTTTTTATATTTTTACTTATTTATTTAATTAAATTTAAAGGTTTAAGAAAACCTTTTACATTATTAAAAAATAAATATTCTGGCAATAGATAAAAAGAGGTATTTTAAATTGAATTTTTAAAATGAAAAAATTGTTTTTGTTTTGAATATATTTTTCAAATAATCAAAATGTAATAACATTTTTTTCTGGTTGTTTTTAAAAACCCTTGTGTCTGATGTTAGATTTTAGCAGTAAAAATAACATTACCAAATTTTAATTAAATTGGTTGAATAGTTTTCGAGTTACCGTGTTTACAAGAAAAAGTAAATCCAACCACATGTACACACACATTCACATAAACATTATTTTGATCAGGAACTTATATAAAAAATTTCTAGATAGTGGCAAGTTAATTTGAAGCTGTTTAAAAAATTTGTAAATTTGAAGAAATACAAAGCTTCCTTTATAAGGAAGTAAAAATTACTAATTCAATTAGTCACATTAACTTTGATTCCTCATTTAGAGGATTGTTAAGATTTTTGATTTTCTGAAAATAAGTTTAATCGACTCATCTTCATCTCAAAAGCATAATTATATTGTAATTCTTGATCAAATGTCTGGATCTGTGTCTGTCTGTCTGTCCGTCTGTAGTAACTTTTTTGTCCTCAGAATATCTCGAAAACGTTTTAACGGATTTCAACAAAATTTGGTAGGCTTATTAAACTCATAAATATCTCAATTTTGACACAGGGATTTTTGAAAATATCCATTCCAATTTTTTTAACCAACTTTTTTTATCGAAAAATATCAATTTTTGACAAAAAAAAATTTCATTCTAAAAGTGCAATTTCATAAATATAAAAATTATATTTCTTATTGAAAAAGGAATCGATTTATCTTTATAAAATAAATAATTCACCAAAAATTTGTACAATAATTCATGCTTTTTCATTTTTTTTTTTTTTTTAGATTTAAAATTGTTTTCTTCTATAACTTCTTACATTTTTTTTAACCACAATTTCCTTAAAAAAAATATTCGAGATTTTAATGCGAACCAAGTGGTAAAGTATACACTTATCTTAAATTCGAAGAAATAATGAAAATTCTTAATGTTTTATAAAATTCCCACTTTAGTATCTTTTATTTAATTTTTCCAATTGTAATTTTCTAGTGTTGCTTCCATTTTTTCTTGTCTAAACAAACAAAATTCTTAACTAGTTTAGACTATTTTAAGGAGGTTCTCTCCATTTACATAACCTAAAACTAAAAAGTCGTTTTTCACTCGAAATAAAAATATTTTTAAAACAATTTTACCAAATTTTGAAAGATCCAGTTGTACATTTTTTTAGCTCAACCTAATTTCTTCTGAATAATGTACAACTGGGTATTTTAAAATTTCGTGAAATTGATTTCAATAACACTTTTATTTGGGGTGGAAAACGACTTTCTAGTTTGAGGTTATGTAAATGGAAAGAACCTCCTTAAATTACTAAACAAATTAGTAGATTTCTATCTACAGTTCAAAAACTTAAAAAAAAAATAAAAATTTGTTTATAAACAATTAATTTTTTCAGGTTCTGAACATTTTAAAAATCGGGAAAAGATATTAAAATACATTTAAAACTCTTAGACATCGAAATCCGTTGAGAAAATTAACCAGCGGTTTTTTTTTGGGGGGAAAATAATTTTTTTCTTGGGCTTGCCAATTTTCACAATGGATTTTGATTCCTTAGAGTTTTAAGTGTATTTTAATATCTTTTTCCGATTTTTAAAAGGTTCAAAACATTCAAAAAATTTAATTGTTCATAAACAATTTATAAACAAATTATTAAAAAAATTTATTTTTATATTTTTAAACTGTAATTGGAAGTCTTTTTTGTGTCCTTTGATTCTATCCAAGGTACACTTAAATCGGTAAACATATTTGTGAAACATTAGCTTTTATTAAAAAGGTGTTAAAAATGTTAATTTTACAATAACTTTTGTAAAAAATGTTTAAAATTTTTTTCGTTTAGTGGAAATATTTGTAGGATCAAACATATTAATTTTTTCAATATTTTGATAAGAAGGAAAAATCTTATTTTCTTATACTGATTTCACGAATTCTGACCCATATTTTAGTCAACTTACTTCAAAAATGTACTCAACTGTAGGTAATTCAAAAAGGTCGTATTAATAAAAAGTTATACGGACTTGTAAAAAATTACATTTTACAATAATTGTTCTTTTTAAATAAAATTTACCTGATTTTTAAATTTTAATAATAGTATCTTTCAATAAAATAATAAATAATAGTATAAATAAAAAACCAAGTAACCTACATAAGAAGACAATATGTTTATGAAATAAAGACAAAATGTGACTCACTTGAAATGAACAATAAGGTAAAAATGGATATTAGCTGTTTTATTCACCCTTTATTCAAATAGGTTTTTTAATTAAATAAAATGCATTTTACTTTGTTAATGGTTTAATTTTCCTAATAGAATAATATATTTTGAAACTTGGATTAAATTTATGAATTCCTGTGAAAATTAGTGCATAAATAAGTGTAACAACTTTTGAAAGGTTGATTATATATTTATAAAGATTTTCGGAATAATATTCAAAGTTTGTAATCGTAACCATATTGCGAGAACTACTGAGTCTCGGATTAATTGACGTAACGTAATTGAGCTTGTAGCCAGAAGGTGATTTGCGTGAAACTTGTCCCAAAAGGGCAAATTCCTAAACTACCTCTAGCTTTACTATTTCACCTTTCCTTCTGATAATTGAAATAATAAAGTTTGAAAATTTATATTAAACGTCACATATACCTTAATATTTACTGCATTCAATTACGAAAAATAATTTTTTACAAAAAAAATCAAATTTAAAGTTACATCACATTTTATTATAACCGAGCAATACATTTTTAATGCCAAATAACCGTAAAAACTACATTTAAAATTGTTTTTTTTTTATTTTTAAAAAATACCTATACAGTTTCTCGTTTATTAAATAAATTACCATAAAACAATTCACGAGAGGAAATTAATTCCAGAAAAATTGATAGTGTTGATTTTGCTTGTAAACCAGTAAGTAAGTGTACAATTTATGAAAAATAAATTGAAAAATTTTATTATAAAAAAAAATATAGAACGTGAAAAAATCCAAAAAAGCTTTCAGTGATAAAAAACGCGATATTGTTGGATTTTAAAATGAAATATTTGGAAAATGTTGATAAACATTGTTGTGGAAATTCTCGTTATTAAAATATCCTTTTGCGTTTTTTTAAATTCATGACACGCAATCTCTACCTCGAAAAGTTTAATATTTTCCCAGTTTTTAAAGATTTTTAAATATTTATTTTATTTCTCAAAATGTGTTTAATGAAATTTTAATTAGAATTGTAAATGAAATTTAATCTGCACATTATTTCTCAGTTTAAATGAAAAAAGAAACATTAAAAGTATATGATTAGCATAAAATATTTTTAAGCTTTTATACTCCCTTCGTTTACATATTCAATTAAATTTTCTGCATATTCTGACTGAGTGAGCGGACTTATAAAATTTGATTCTGCCTACTGAAAGTTCAACAGCAAGCTTGCAAATTTTTTCCAGATCATCAGTTGTAAAATTAAATGAACCATTATACGGTTATAAATGAAAGGTCACATTTCATCAGCTTATTACTTCTGCAAGAATTAGTTATATGACAAAAAATTATTTATTGTTTTGGTTTTTAATAATAAACTTATAAATAATAATGTAAAATAATAATAATAATAATAATAATGAAATCTTAACATTAATAATAATTTTATAAATAATGATGATAATGTATAGTATAGTGATTTACTATTTCTTATACTCTCTAAATCTGAATTAGTTAAAAATAACTAATTTTAATGCCAAAAGTCAGCCAGTAATTCTAATAGGTACCTAGTTATATTTCTATTGTTATTCATTTAGTAAAAAGTAACTAATAATTAGTTACTTTTTTTACTAATTAAAATAGAGAAAGTCCACGCTTTTACTGACAATTACTAAATTCCCACTAGTTCAAATTTAGAGAGAGCAATACATTTCCCAAATACTAATGAAGAAATAAAATAAAATCTTGGGAAAAAAGTGATGAGCGAATTGCAATAAAGGTAAAAAAATTCTTAATGTGGCCGATGTGTATGAAGGATACTGAGCAAAAATTTACATTCAACTACAACTGTTGAATAACGATGAGCACTGTATAAAAGATCATACAAAAGTTTAAAGTATCAAACATTATATTTCGTGATACGAATCGAAATGGATATTTGTGCTTTTATCTTTTCTTTTTTACAACTTTTTCTGTAAAATTTACATTAAATTTCATATTGAATTACACATATTAATATTAACATTATTAATACCCCTATGCTAGAGGTATAAATTCAAAACAGTAAAAAGTAGATCATTAAATTGGTATGAAAATTCCCTTTAATTTTTAGTAAAATTTCACTATTAAGGTCATTTGATGGAATAATATTTGAATAGAAGAGTAAAGGACAAATTATAAGACGTTCTTTATGGATGACCCCAAAGCAAATATTAAAATCAAAAATTTTTTGTGTATACAAGTAACCCCATAATCTATCACATGCCCTTAATCTTAGTTATTTCCATAGTGTTAATAATACAATTTATTTTTTGTTCAAAATAGTTTTAAAATCAACAAATTCATGTCAAGACGTCTCTGGTTCTTTTAACGTTAAAATTACAGTAACATCTCTTGAATCGCTTATCTCTTAAATAATGTTTATCAAAGTTGAAAGAATGACATCTAAAATTATAATTTTGCCTAGTCATAGAATTAAAATTGATGGAATAGTTTGTTAGACAATATTCAAAGCCTAGTTAAGCGGAAGTCAGATGTAGGGGTGATAGAAACTCCCTTTCTTTATTTTGTTACTCATTAAAATTCGTTTAAGCACTCACAGGTTTATTTAACTTTTATCAATATTCATTTAGCCCTGGTAAATAAACACTTTATGAAATAAAATAACTAGGTAAATATACCAATTTCGTTCTAAGAGCATTTATTTTTTATATTTACAATGTTTAATAATTTTTATTATAAAATATAGTAATAAATAATAATAATAATAATTAAAATTAACAAATTGTTTGTCTAAGAATTATTTCCATTCCTATTTTATGGATGATTAAATCTACATTGATTTCTTTTTTTTCCTAGCCGTCTCTTTTTATGAATATAATGATTAAGGTGCGTGCTGAGAATTTCTCACCGTGGTTTTTATCGTAGTTTTTAAAAAAATATGATAACACACTACTTTTTGCTCTCAAGATCTTCAAGGAAAAAATTTCATAAATCTGCTTTGAAACGCTTCAAGACAAGATAAATTAATAAAAGATCGGAAATTAGTTGAAGGAAATCTTGCTCGCATGAATACAAAAACCAAGTCAATAAAAGACAGTGAAAAAATAGTTTAAAAATTTGAAAAGAAATAAAAATTTATAAAATAAAACGGATTGCTTTAATACAATAAAAAAATCATTTAACAGATGAATTTCTAATAAAATTTTTCATAGAAATTGGATTTGAGCCAAAATAGCTTAATAGACGATAATTTTGACGGGAAGCGGTTAAAGTTCAGTTGTGGTTAGAATCCAATATGAGAATTGATTTATTAATATTTGAGAAATGATTATTCGATTATGGAATGGATTCACGTGTTTTGATTGATAGTTCCATGTTTCCCGACATGTTTGTATTGTTAACACGACAACAATTGAGCAAATAAGTGATCATAATCGCTTCTACCATAATTAAACGTAATTTTCATTTTACTGACAGCTCGCATTTTTTTATTTATAAAATTATTTATGAAGAATAAAGCAAAATTAACCGAAAATATCACATAGATGTAATTTTTATATTTTATGCAATGTTGAGTTTTTGATAAAAATATTCACTTAGTAGAATAAAAGATTTTTTATGTCTTTTTTTTCTATATCAGATTATGTACATTTTCTACTAAACAGATGTTGTCAAATTTTCTAAACTTCTTTTGGATTTAGCTTTCTCTCATGTTTTTAAATAAAAAAGTAAAAGCTATACTTAACACAATTGATTCTAGTAAAAAAAGATCCATTTTACAAGTTCGATGTGATGGTATTTTTAATATATATTTCTTTCACAAAACCTGCTGGGAATTAAGTCATTACAATTTTTGAAATCAAAATAATTTTAAAGGTAAACAGAAACTTTGTTATTAAAAATTGAATACAGCAAAATTTCAATAAAAAATTATTTTCTGGTTGCAATATTTAGTAACCTAGATTTAATTTAATACTGCGTAATGTGTTCAAATTTAGACAAATTATAAATAAACGAATGGAAGCATTCAGTGATCTTTCCAATTAATTATTCAAATCCCCACTTTATATCATTATAAATAATGCAACAGTAGTAAAAAAGGAACAATAAACGATTTTATTGATTTAGTTGTTTATTTAACTGTACATTCCCGCAGTCCATCAAGGACCATAAATGTTTTAACAAAATTAAATTAATTACGAATATCGAATAAAATAAACTTATAAAAACTTGTAACCGCAAAATTTAATTAATTATTTAAATAATTAAACAACCATATTATCCCGATTACAAATGTACAAGCTTCTTGATTTATTCAAAAAGAGATCAGATCTTTCTTGGATCTTTCTAAAAAAAAAATAAAAGCAAAAGGGACAAGAAAAGAAAATTATTTAATGTAAATAAACAAACAGATTTCAAACCAAAAATAATTGGAAGCTCAATCTGACAAGAAAACTGGATTTCCGAGCAATAAAATAATTGGAAGGTCAATCCCACAAGAAGAAAAGATAATTAAATAAATTAAGAATAAAAACAAAACAGAATCTTCTATAATTACCTTGGCTAGCTAGTCCCAAATCTGGATAATGGTAGAGGGGTGATCGATTTTAAATAAATTTAAATTTAAAATTAATTTTATAGAATAAGTTAAATTATGCAAAACAAGCTAAACTTTGTAAAGTTATATTAAATTTTGTTTAATAAATTAAATTCCACAAAGTAAATCAATTTTCGTGAAAACGAACTGAATCCTGCTAAATAAGATCAATTTTGTGAAATTAAGATAAATTTAGACAAATTTCAACAAATCAAGACAAATTTTAAGAAACTAAGACACATCCATTAAAATAATATTCTTAATCGAAGTTTCAAACAATAGAATTAATATTTTATCAACGCAATTCGAATTTATAACTAATTTTTTTCCAAAACTAATTCAAAAGGTTGAGATTTGAGGTTCGGACTCTTGATTTTATAACATCAAGAATCTTTAAATATTTCAGAAGAATCGAAACAAGATTTTGAACTAGATATTTAATTCGATTAAATTTAAGTTTAAAGTTAAAATCACTAATAGTGCAGCTGGAAAAAATAAGAAAATTCACGATTTGAAATATTAACAATTTTGAAATTATTAAATATCTTAAAGGTGAACAATTAAATTAATATTAAGATTGACGAAAAATGAATGAAATTGGGATATGAAATCTTGATTTAGAAATCAAGGATCTTTTCAATTATTTTTCTAAGACTTGGTCAAAAAGATTTTAATCAATTATATTAATAACGATTGGTTATTCGTTTTCGAGAGAGAGAGAGTCAAGATAAATTTTTAGTCAAAATTTTAAAATTAAAACCATTAAATACGGGAGATAAATTTATTTACTTTAATAATTTAAAAGAAAGGGATAAAGACTAATATTAAGGTAGTATTATACTTTGTAAGTTGTCAAAGATGACTTTAAAAAACAATTTTTTTCTCGGTGATAATTTTATTTGAAGCATTGAAAGTTTTTGCATCATATTTTTGACATTTTTGTCTGTCAAAAATGAAAAAATAAAATTTTTTACTGTGCCTGTTTCGTCACTAGAGGGCGCCAAAGTCAAGATAAAAAAAATAAACTATAAATCGGCGGACAAGCTACAGCCTCACAGAAACATCCGATCTGAAAAATTCAAATGTGGTTTTAAAGCTGATACATGTGGTTAGGCATCCCCCCTAACCCCGATAAAAAATATTAACAATTTTTGAGTTGTTAAAAAACAAAAAAAAATAAAGTAGACAATCAGATTTAGGGGGGATGCCTGAAGGATTTCATAACGAAGAAATTGATCTAAAGTTTTTTAAAATCGATTAAAAAGAACTCGAGTTATGCTGTCCGCCAGTTTAAAAAACATGGTTTTGAGAAAAACGCGTTGAAAGTTTTGTGTGTAATGAGCCGATGTGCATATGTATAACTTTTACATGCGTATAACTTTTTTATTTCTTCGAATTTTAATCTGCAATTTGGGAATTATATTTTTGAGGTAATGTAGACCACAAAAATAAAATAAAAAAAAATTCGATTTTTTTATCGATGCAAAGTATAATACTACCTTAACTGAAAGGTTTCCAATCTGGAAAATTCACAAACAAAAATGTCTAGGGGTTTTATTCTCATGAAATCAATTAATAATGCAATCTTACCAAAATCATAAATAAACGGGAAATCAAAAGAAAGTGGTGAAAAGCAGCAAAGCAGCGGAATTGTCAAAATCGGTCGATTAATCCAAGAAACAATCGGAAAATAAATGTTCACGTCCGGTCTCAAAGGCTGATGAAAAGATAAAGAAAATGGCCGTTTGTTTTTTTCTATAGTAAGCAATCGTTACCATGACAACTAAAGGGCACTAAGTTAATCAAGAAAACAACTGAATAAATTTAACATAAAAATAACGCATCCGGTAAATCTTGAATCCTATTGGTCGATGAGATGGCGTCTAAATTTAAATCTTCTTAACACATTTTTACAAAATTAAATTAATCTTTAGAATTAATTAACAATATTAATTCGATCTGTGAGATGGTAAATCATTATTGAACTCTTCATAAATTATTCTTGACCAGGAAATAAGCCAACGTGAATCCAGAATTCCAAGAAAATGACACAACAATGGAGCATCCAAATTTCTTGAATTCAAATAGATTTTTGTCCTGATCACATGAAGCTTTTGAATAAAAAGGATTTTGGCAAATCCGCAACAATAAGAGATCCAAATAAATCAGATGTAATAATGAAGCCTTCCATAATATGAAAATTGCAAGTATCACTTGAGGTGACGAAGTCAGATCCTTATTATATTTAAAATAAAGTTGGCATCTTAGACAAAATTCATGATCTTAGGTTAGATCGGAAGATAATTAATTGATGAAACATAAACAAAAGATGACAAAGCAGGAAGATTTAAATTCAACGATAATTCAAAACTTCAAAATCAATATCGGCAACAATAAAGTTCTTCATAAGTTGATTAGGTAATTTTTTATAATAATTTAAAAGGCAGGAACATCAGTGGTTAAATAAATCTTCAATAATTTAAATTTTCAAATCTCGGTGAGATAGATTTTGGTCGAATTTCAGAAATCGAGAATAGAATATTTCAGAATATTTCAGAATAGAGTAAATTAAATTAAATTATATTAAGCTAAATTAAAGTTCCAACACTTTGAGGGACAGTACATTTTTTTAAGTTTCTCAGCGAACATGATATTAGAGTAAAAAAAATCCTTGTTAATTTCTAGGTCGTTGTACATTTTATTAATATATTTCGCAGCGAAGAAACCGGTTCAATTGTAGCACTCGCAGAATTAGGTAGTTCCAGATAAAAAGGTTCATTAAATCGAGACTCAAGTCTAGGAATTCTAAAAAGCAGAGAACCCAGTAAAGTAATGAGTAATGAGACGTCACAATTTTAAATAAAAACATTACTGCCGCAAAAATACGTAGTTCTCTTAAAGTGCTGATACCGAAACGATGACATATCTGTAGATAGAGAAGCTAGAAGTACACCCTTCCATTTTTATTAATTAACAGGAGACGTAAACAATCTTCGGAAGGTAATTTGAAATAAAAATTCAAATTTTTTATTTTTTGTCACAAAGAACGACGTTTCGTCGGCTGAGATTTGCCGACCTCATCAGGCTAAAATTGGTTAACAACATAAACAAAAAATTAAAATTACAAGTCAAAAAGAACGCCAACAGACTCGACATCGTAATCGATAAATTTGAATTTTTATTTCAAATTACCTTCCGAAGATTGTTTACACACAAAACCTAAGAAACTCAAAACGTTGCATAATAATACCGATTTTTCGATTTATTTCACGAATTGAGCTAAAAAATAGCATTTTTATGCAACGTTTTGAGCATTTCAGGTTTTGTGTGTACGTCTCCTGTTAATATCTGTAGATAACCACACCCACGGGGAGGATAGATTCTATCTTTCTATCTTATATGGAAGATAACTAAGGATTTTTTTGTACTTTCTAACTTTACTGCCAATAAAGTGTTGAGGTCGGAAGAGAACCTTTATTTCTGCTTAATTGTTGCAAAATCATAAATATATTCTTTCCGAAATCCTATTAACAAGTTCTCTTCATGATAAAGTTCGATCTAACGTTATTCCAAGATCCTTTAATGTCTCCCTAAAAATTATAGGTTTCCCTTCTACTAAAAGAAGAGAAAAAGCTAATATGCGATTCATAGATAGATTACTAGATGTCGAGAACACCATAGCCTGAGTCTTATCTGAGTTAAGAACAAGTACAACATTATCACTTGCCCATCTTACAACATAATCAATATCAATTTGAATCATTAGAAGTAAATCAGAAAGTGATGATAATGGTCTAGAAAGATAAAATTTAAAATCATTAGCATATTTAGGATAATTGCAAAACTTAAGGCGTTCCCCAAGATCTTATATGAATAAGTTAAATAGTAATGAAGTCAGTGATACTTCTTGAAGAACCCCTCAATTCCGGATATCATATACCGGATTTTTTTTTTTTTTTTGGATTTAATATCCGGAATTCCATATTCAAGATTCCCCATTAGATATCTTACTATATCTAATGCTTCTATATGTTTTCCAATAACAACTTTTCTAATTTTCTAATTTGCCAATATTTAATTTTTCCAATTTTCCAATAACCACTTGTCCAATTTTCTAATTTGCCAATTTTCCAATAAACAATTCTCCAATTTACTTTCCAATAACAATTTTTCACGTCTGGACTCCAAAATTAGTTTTTACTTTTGGACTCGAGAAATTTCTAGAAAATAATGACGAGAAAATAATGGAGAAAAATAACAAGAAAATACATCTATAATAGTTGGATCTCTGTCTATCTTAAACTACCTGCCATCTCACTATACCTACCCTTGTTAATCTCTGTCCCTCTTAAGCTATCTGGCATCCCACTAATTACCTAATATACTTGTTATTTCTGTCTCTCTCAAGCTACCTACTTAGTCTGGAGATAGCTAAACACACCCCTCTTCAAGCGCCGTAAAGTTACACAAAAATTGATCCAACTTTCTCCAACTAAAACTTATAAGATCCGGTTTATATTTTCCAAATTTCCAAACCGTGAAATTGCCCCAGCTCCTATATTCAAATAAAACGAATTTCCGTAATTATCCCAAAATAAAATCTTGAAAAAACCAATTTTTACGTTTGAACGCAAAAAATTTAAGCAAATATCTATTGTTTGTGAATCTTTTCAGTTTATAAACGCAGATAAAGGTTCTACTTATCTGTCAGTTGTAAAAGAGGAAAAATATTTATGGATAAAAAATATTTTTTCTGTTTTATTAATTTCGAGTTTTGCGTATCTTTTATCTTCAATATTGTTAATTTTGTATCGGTCCTAAAATTCAATGAAATGGTGATGAATCGCTTCTCCTGCCTGTTCCGACCAATAGTCTAAGCCATTGCCGTTTTCTATCGTTTCTAAACTCTCTTATATAGTAAACTAAAAATTTATTTGCGATGTTACTGATTCCTTGAAAATCCATGTTTTTATAAAACATATTATACAAGAGAGTTTAGAAACAATAGAAAACGGCAATGGCATAGGCTATTGGTCTGAATAGTTAGAAGAAGCGATTCATCGCCAATTTCATGAAATTTTAGAAACGATACAAAATTAACAATATAGCAGATAAAAGATACGCAAAACAACTTCATAAGGCAGTTGTAGAATTGTCTTATTAACTTTATGAGACACCGATGAACCATTACAACATTTGTAAAGATGGATTTATGTGTAAAAAAATGAACTTATGTTGAATCTGAAAGATTAAATATTTGTGAAAAGATATCCAATTTTTCAAAATTACTTTTTTAAATAATTGATTTTTCATTTTCTAGATAAAGTTTTCTATCCTGTTTTCTATTTTCATGCTAATACTAATTTTTCACTCGAAATTAATAAATAATATTATTATAGGTAATTAATAAACTAACTACTGTAACTTTTCAATTACTTCGAATATATTAGAAAATCGCTTCTCAGGCTAATTTTACACATGTGTAAGAATCAATTTATGCAACAGACAAAAAATCTATTTTCTTTTCATATTATTTTTCTTTTTATTTCAAATTCCAGATCCTCATTTTCATAGAATCTGAAATGTGTAATTCAGTATGTAAAATATGGTACATTGCCCTGTAAAAAAAATACCCGATAGCACGAACCAAGAAAACCGAAAGCCCGTCGGTTTCTGCAATCTGTTATTTACAATTGAACTGATAGCAGTCTGCAGTGATATCTGTTAACTAAGATATAGTGAAATCTGTAGGATTAAAAATAGTATTTTAATGAAAAAATCATTCTTAAACTGGAATAAAAAAAATTGTTTATTGTTTAGATAACGCAAGAAAATGTTCGTGAAAAACAAAAATTCTGAAATAAATGCAATTTTTTACGATTCACACTTTTAGGTTATGTAGTCAATAATTTATGAAGTATTATAATTAAATATAAATAAATGTGTACATTTTATAGTTAAAACAAAATAAGAAACTGATAAAATATTCTATAAACACAATTAATGAAAACTGACAATGCTAAATAAAATCTGCATATCCATTCCTAAATTATACATACATTTTGGATTGACTAAGACAAAAAATATACTTTCTTAATCGTAGTCAATCCGAAATGTCTGTATAATTTAGGAATGGATACTCAGATTTCTTAACATTAGATAATAAATTACATTTTTTTATTTAGCATTGTCAGCTTTCATTTTTCTGTGTTTATAGAATATTTTATCAGTTTTTTATATTGTATTAACTATAAAATGTCCGCAATAATTTATATTTAATCGAAATACTTAATAAATTATTGACTACATACATTTTTTTAAAAAAAAATCAGTTTTTCTTCATGATCACGAACCGTTTGATATATTATAATAAAGAATATTACAACCCAGTATAATTAATTGAATTAATTAAGATTCTTCATTTGTATATTTCTTAATTTTTTGTTACAATTAAAATACCATTTTTGCATTTTATTTTATTTATATGTTTATTGTTTACATATTAAGAAGCAAATACAATGTAATTCAATTAAAAAAAGTTTAGAGAGAAATGAAAAAAATACTAAATAAAGATAGCATATATTTTATATATCTGTATTGATTCCAGCTGCAAATTTTCGCATAGGTTTCCACGTGAACATATTCCACGTGAAAAAAAGTTGAATTTTGAAGCACTTGCACGTGCACCTCACGTGGATTTTTTTATTGATTTATTTTAAATGATAATAAAGGAACTGTAATACACCTTCAAATATGTGAAGACAATAGATGAGACTCCAAAAGGGTTTTAAAATTCGAAATTAACATCTATTTTTACATATTTTTTGAATCATAAAAGATTAAAAAGTTTCACAGAAAAGTAGATGTTTATAACAATTAACAATAAAAATTTAACTTTGTTCACTAAAACTTAGTTGATTTTAATAAAAATAAAATATTATCAAGAAAAATTGAAAGATTTTTAAAAAAAGCATATTTACTTGATTTTGTAAAAATTTGATTTTTCTCGTGAACGAAATAGAAAGATTTCAGTTATGTAAACCAGGAAAGACTTTCGTTTATAAAACTTTTATACCTGTACCTACAAAGGCAGATTACTTATAAATTCCAAGAAAACTGCTTCTTACCATTGAGATTCTTTTTATTCACAAACATAAAAATAGTTAAATTATAATTGTTTTCTCTGAAAGTTTTATTAATTAAATACCATACAATTTTTAAAAGGTAAAAAAGTTTTTGCATAAATACGTTAACAAATTGCATTTTTATAACGTATATTTTACCAGTGGTTATTTCTGGCCACAATTCAGTATTATATGACATGTCCATTCCGTGTAATCGATTTTTAAGTATTCAACAAAAACAGGAATTACTTTTTTGTCGAATGTATGTAGACAAGTTTTGATAAAACCGCTACACAATATATTTTCCAATTTGCTTTCATATGATGAAAAATGGTAACGTATAGAAGAAATATTTTCAAGTGTATTTTTCTAAAAAAAATTACACAAAAGTAGACTTTGATGGTCACTAACTGTGTCTATAAAAATCCTCTTTGACGATCATGAATTTTTCTACTTTTTCGTTATACCATCCTGCCTGACTTTAACCCTTTCACGCGCCATTGATTTTTTTTGCCAGTAAGCTGTTTAATTCTAATTGCATCAGATTCGAGAAAAAACACGAAATAGAAATAAAATAAATTTCGCCAATAAAAGCATGAAAAAGAAGCAATTTTCTAAAATTATCAAACAAAAAGTAGTGTACAAACAATGGAAAAAAATGTATATTATGAGAATAATCTAAAATGAAAGGAAGACATGTTCAAGATTAAAGTCAATTTATCTAAGTTTAATAATTTTTTTATTGTCAACTAGTGTAGGTAATTGTAATATTAATTACAACAATTAAAGAACTTTAAAACTATATTACAATTTCAGATGATTTTCCATCGTGTTTAATTAAATATCTTTAAACTGCAAATTTTAATATAAATTTATATGGTATGTAAATAAATAAATAAATTTTTAAAAAAATAAATAAAAAAAAATAATATTTATGTTAAATAAATGTTTTCGGTTCATATTGTTGATGAGAAGAACGACCTTAGTTGTTTACTAAAAAATAAAAAAAAAGTTTCACTATAGATTTAGCGTATATACTTTTAGGTACATAGTTTAAATATACGGTATCTCTTAGGGTGTTACGCCTGAAAACACATATTACGTCCTTTCACAGGCGGAAAACACCAAGATAGACCCTGCAAACATATATTGGTCCATAAGAGATTCTTAGGGTCCATTCTATATTAATACATTCTCTTCGGCTCGAGAATTTACGCTGTTATTATTTTAAAGATTCATTACATCTTTATCGATTTCTTAAGGAGTTTCGATCGCTTGAGTCCGATAAAAAAGTAACTAATACGAATAAAACAAAATTTTGTTGAACTCCCGATTTAAAGTTCTAGCAATGCAATATCTACCTTTGTTGCTTTACAACTGAAATAGTAACTGACGGAAACAAACTCTTATATTTATGAACATAAAAAGACGACAGCTAATGATAGCTAGGATATATTTCCGAATATGAGATCTCTCGTCACCGTCTTCCAAGATTGTTGATTAAAATATTTCTTTGAAATAAGAAACGAGTACTGAAGATAAGCGTTAAAAGTTAACGAAAAAGGAAACTCTTATAGTCGTTTCGTGAGTAAGAGAGAGAAGGCAAAGCGTTAAAAGTTAACGGAAAAGGAAACTCTTATACCGGCTTCCTTGGTAAGAGAGAAGGTGAGCGTTAAAATTTAACGGAAAAGGAAACTCACGTCATTAAAAACTCTTTAAATTTAAATTTTAATTTCTCTCTCTCTCTCTCTCTCTCTCTCTCTCTCTGAAATTTTACCTCATTATACAAATATTCTTCAAATTTAAATTTTATTTCTAAATTCAAACCATAAACTACTTGCTAAGCCCATCATTGTTAACAAGTTATTAATAAATAGTACGGAAATATGTATAACGTGAAAATGAATAGTGCCTATTATTGTGTATTGTTTATTAAGTATTTAGCAGAAATTAACCTGATTGAAGTGGGAAACGTTTCTGAGCAACAAATGAAATTCTATTTTGTTTTTTTTTAATCATTATTTTGTCATAGACACACAATTATGTTAAAAACACCTAAAACCCCATTTCAAAATACTTTTAAGGATTACATTTTTTAAAAAAAAAGAAAAAACAAACAAAAAATTTCCATTTGTTGCTCAGAAACGTTTCCCACTTCAATCAGGTAGAAATTAATGTGTTTAATGTGAAAGTGTATAGTGTCCATTATAATGTGTTTTGTTTATTAAGAATTTGTATTGAATAGTTTTAAATACGTGTTTATATTGTTACATACGAATAAGTAAACGAAAACTGTTCAATAATAAATAATAATAATAAATAATAGTAGTGTTATGAAATGCTCAGAGTGTACATATAATGTTATGCGAATGTGTTTAGTAAATAAATAAGTATTCAATAAGTGTTCAATAATAAATAATACACAATAATAATAATAAATAATAATAATTTTATAAAGTGCTCAAAGTATCTGAGGTAGAGAGATGAGATAAACAGATAAGATACAGAAAAAAAAACATTAAAAGTTGAAATAAAGAGATACTTTGATGACATAAGATAAAGAGGTGAATTAATTTAAAATATTATTGACACATATGTATGCGGAGTTAAATCGAGAGACCTAGAGAATTTTTACAAGAATTTTGAAAAACTATATAGTCGCCTCTTATTTTATTGTTTAAAAAATATATTTTACAAGACCTGATTTATCAAATTTGCAGATAATAATTTAATTTAGATGCCATTAAATATAATTTATAAAATAAACTGCTAGAAACGTCAACAAGTTGTATTAACGTATTTTTTTCAATAAAATAACATTATGGTTTAATCTTCATATAAAAACAGCTTTATTTTTTACAGGAATTTTAACAAATTATATAGTCTTCTAAATGGTATTAGGTATATCATAATTTTTTTATAATTAATCTTTATATTCTTTATTTTAAGATCACTTCAATTTAAATTTATTCCAATGTCTTCTCATCATTAATTTTCTTTTTTTATTTTATTATGTATTTCTTTTATTTCACATAATTATACATAAATGAAACAATATTTTAAGAAACAATAAAATTTGGCCTGTGCTTTTTTCGTAGTTTTTTTATAAAACGAAATTCGGGTTAGGTCAAAATTACAATAAAGCGAGGTTTAAAATTAGAATTTTACTAGAATTTTGAAAACTTTCAGAACCCATTTATGGTCCTTATGGATCGCGGGATATTTTGTTTAAATAAATAAATAAAATCTAAAATGGTTATAATAGACATCTTGGAATACGACTGCAACCTCTGAAACTTGAATCGAATAAATTCAATAACAGCAAAAAAATTTATTAATAATTTTAATAATGACAATATTATTCAATCTGCGTGCAAATAATTCCTTTCCTATGTTAACCAATAATTTGGAAATTTTTTTTCGACTTTTACATATCATGAAGATATTTGTCAGATTAAAACATGCAGATACTTTGCCTTTACAGGTAATTGCATATTTGGAATATAAATGAAACCGAATTAATTGCAATCCAGCATTATTAGGAATATGAATAATTCAAAAAAATGAAATGTTTTTCCAACAAAAAGAAACAATAGAAATAGTAATTATTAATATGTTAGTATGGTCAGTACAAAAAGATAGCTTCTCATTAATCTAAATAACGAATGTCACGCAACTCTTTTGCACTTCTTGAGAGAATTGTATATATCAGAACTTGGAAATGTATCCTTGATAATAGCTTTGATATAATAAGTCGGTATCATTTTGACAATTCAGCATAACATGAAGATTCTTATATTGTTCCAACAGAGATATATTTTATTTATCTGCAAAATTAATAAGTTAATTAAATCTTCCCGGAAAATTTTACAACAAAATAACAAAAAAACGATTTACAAACTGAATGTGTAAACGTAATAAAGAATAGAAAATATTAATAACGAATGTGATTAAACAATAATTAAAATTAGTAGCATATTTATCAAGTAAAAAAGTAATGTGTATTTCCTGAAAATGTTTAGACACATTATTTTCTAAATTCGGAATTGTAATTTCATTATTATTTTCGTTGCCAGTGTATCCATTATAATTTGTTTCCGTGAAAGTTTTTTATATCTTGAAGAAAGTGTACTCAGAAAATGGATTAAATGTTTCCAAACACAAGAAAATTAAGAAAGTAAACGAACAGTTAATCTACAAATAACAGTTAGTGAAATGAAAGAAGATGGATCATGTTCCTAGTCTTTCTAAGTGTTTATTTTAATTAACGATCCCTTTATACAGCTTCAAAAGAAGACACAGTCTGTCTAAAATCGTATTGCATGCAACAAATTCAAGTTTTCTTCTTTGATTTACTTGTTTATCAAAAATGTAACTAATAAAACTAAAATTATAAATATAACTGTAATCACATTATACTCAAATATATTAATTACATATTTATTCTAATAAGAAAAAAAAAATTTTTTGTTAAATAAATTCAATTGTAAGTCATTTTTATGCTTTGGAATATTATTCATTTCAGTTTCCAGTAATTTTTATTTACAAATTTCTTAATTTTTAACTTTATTTATAAATTTAAAGTATTTTTTCTTTTCTTTTCTTTCCTGTTTTCATTTTTTTAAAATTCTTTTCTTTTATGTATTCCTTTATTCCATTTTTTTATACAGTTTTAGAATTTAACCATTTTTATAATTATTCCAGCTTATATTCACACCTTCTTTAGCACTTTTCTAATCATTTTTTTACAAATTCAAAAATCTAGAGTAGGTCGCACATGTCCATAAATATCAGGTTCTGTGTTACATGTACATTTGTAAAAAAAGAATAATTAACAAACTGTTTAAGCAAATGCTTCTCGTTTAATTATAATTATCGCTGTTAATTATTTGCAACTCTCTGTGGATTTTTTAAACAACAGGTCACGAACCTTTGGCCACTTAGAAAATTAATTATTTTGTAAGCCTCCTTATAAATAGAGGGGAGTGGAGCATATAGTGGAACAGATCTAATAGTAGGACGTTTAATTTATCTGAGAAATAACTCAAAAAGTACTCCAAAGATAAAGAGAATAAGTAAATTTTTACTCAAGTTATGGAGAACGAAAAATTGGCTACAGACAGACAGACAGACAGGCACTTGCATCAATCCCATTTTTTTTAATTCAGAAGGTCTCCAAACATCGAAAACTTTTGTACACAAAATAAGTTTGATTTCGCGTTTATTTTAAGAAAAAAGTACAGAAAAAAAAGTATTAAAAAATTATGAAAACTTGACATTTTTTGATTTTTTTAAATATTCTATATTTGACATTTTTGGTTCAAAATGGCTGGCTAACTAACTCAATCTGTATTTTTGGTTATTGAAAAAGTGTGTCAAAGATGAATTTGATAAATAAATTTTTACTCAAGTTATCCGATTCCAAAATTTGTAACACAGACAGACAGACAGACAGACAGACATACATACCTACAGGATCTTTTGTAAAACACATTTTTTGGAATCACAAGATCTCAAAACTTCGAGGAATACGGAAATTACAAAAAGTTAAAAATTGCACAAATTTAATACTAAATTATTAAATATAAAATTTAATACATTTGAGATGATAATATAGGTAATATACTTTATTAAACGTATTATAAGACAATGTTTATTTTGATTTTTCTTAATTGCACTGAAAAAGAAAATTTTCTATCCCTGGAGAAATAACAAAATGTATTTTAATAACAAAGTTATCAAAGTTTCTCGTCGAGAATCATAAATTTTTATCGAAAGAACGCAGCTGTTGTATTGCGTCGTGTCATCTTACTGACTAAAGCACAATATTTTAGATTGGACATTGTGCAAACAGCTCCTTCACTTGATTTTCTAATATACTTACCTACACCAGTACATAACATATTAAATATTCAGAAGACATTATTTAACTTACAAAATTACTCCTCAACTCAAAGGGCGCAGAAAATTAATTAGATTTCAGTAAATAACGGTGTTTAACTTTCAATGATCTTATCAAACACATCATTTATTTCATTAAATTTAAAAACAATAATTAGAATTTAATATTAATATTATAATTAATATTGTCGAAACAAAAATTAGGAAAGACATAAAGTCAATTTTAATAAATTAATGATAAATAATTAATTGGTTTTCACTTATGCAGCATTTGATAATCTGCTACATAGTTTTATATATTGCACTTTTTTCTAAATGAAAAAAGTTAAAACTTATTTTGAGTTACGCAGTAAAATAACCACATTAATTAACAAATAATTAGGTACAAAGTAATCAATAAATAACGTTCAACAAAAATGAACATAACATAAAATTTATATAAAAAAAAGTATTGAAAGACATAGGATGAGAAAGAAGATAGAAAAAGAGGGCGAAGGGTGAGAACAAAAAAGTCAGCAAAGTGCTTCCACTCATCAAATGAGATTATAATTTTTTTTCAGAAGACTCAAGATCTTAAAGGATGTCATTAAATGTTTTTTCCTAAACGTCTGAAAAGTCTTTCTTTTACATCCTTCAGATAAATATTCTACCTTCAAAAGTAAGAAGAAGGTATTAATATGTTACTGAGACAGTAATTGCAAATCTTTTTTAAATTAGTCTTCTTTCATTAAAACTTTTAATTATTTTTTCAATTAAACTTTCCCGTTTATTTAGTATTATTATAAACCTCTAGAGCTATCGGGAATTTAAAATTTGTTTTACTTATTTAAAGGTAATTTTATAAATAAATAATTTTTATAATAATTATTCATTCATTCTGCGTCTACAGTTAGTGAAAATAAAAAACAATTTCACAGAGAATAAAATTGGACGAATTTAAATGCAATATGCATTGAAAAAAGCAATTTATTTTTAATGAGAAATAATATTATATGTGCGAGATAGGCGTGAAATTATTTTCCAAGACTTAATTGAAATTTTGCGTTAAACAGGATTCTTGTAACACCTATCATAAAAGATTAAGGCTAAAGTGGGCCTTTATTGTAGACTTTCCTAAAAGGTAAATCCTTGCGGAATGACAAAATTGGTCGATTATGGAGTTCAGTTTCGTACTTACGTTTCAAGTAGTAACTTTAATCCTGACTGTAAAATATAAAATGAAATCGTTTTCTAAACTTCACTACTGCAATCCAAAGTTTAATACAAAGCTTACTCTCAGACTGAGATGAGCAAAATATTTCACACAGCAAATTTCATTTCATTATACAATTTCAAAAAAATTTCTTTATGGATTTAACTTTTTTCTAAAACAGCATATTTACAATAAATTATTAAAAAGTAATTTATTTGCCTTTTTCACTAAACTGTTTATATAATTTGTCATATTTATGCTGCATTAACATAACACAGCCCCACAAAAAAAAAAATTTTTTGTCCGAGACACTACATTAGTGTAATCCTGCGTATTTTTCTTCACTGAATCCGAATGCGAAATGAGAATAATCAGATTGGCTAACATTTTTTAGATAATCTCAAAAAAAATTAAAAACTCTAATCAAACATAAAATTTTTTTTTTTTTGGGACACTACGTTCGTGTATTCCTACGTATTTTTCTTTGCTTTTCCGGAACAAAAAAAATTGCCTACAAATCGAAAAAAAGTAAACAACTATTTTTTTTTTGATCCAAAAATATTAAGGGGTGCCGCCCACACCCCCTATTTCCCCATCAAAAATGCATGGGAAAAATAAATTATTTTAAAATAATTTTTAAAAATTATGAAAATATTATTTAAAAAGGCCCAGAAGTTTATAAGCACTTGCAAAATGTTCAAACTTGAATATATCATCGATTATTATTATATTTTTACAAATTCACCCCTTTGGGGGCCAGTAAATAAACTATCCTCAAACGTTAATTTAGCATTTCCAATTTAATGTGAAACCGAAAAAATGCAAAAAATTATTTGTTTAAACAAATTAAAATTATTTAAACAAATTAAAAATATTTAAACAATTGAAAATTTGTTTCTAATTAAAGATGAATAAACCAGTTATAATTCTTTAATAAATTATGCAAAAAACTATAAGTTTCTAGGTAAATTTCATGAAAAATTAATTTTAAACAATTTTAATTGATTAAACAAATGAGGAGTAAGTCCACAATTTTTTTCCGTTTTCTTCAGTTATTAAACAGACAGTTAACTATTAATATATTTTATTAAAACAGAATAAATTAAGATTTTAAACAAACTAATTTGTTTAAATAATTTTAAATTGTTTAAAAAATTAAAAATTAATTATCAATCAATTGAGTAATGTAATTTAATAATTTAATAAAGTCTGTTAAAAAAGAGAGGTTAGAAAATAATATTTTAGACCTATTTAAGCTTAAATGCTAAATTAACGTTTGGGGATGGTTTAATTAGGGTATTTATAAAATATAATAATAAACGACGGTATCTTCAAGTTTGAACATTTTGCAAGGGCTTATAAACTTCTGAGCCTTTTTGGATAATATTTTCATTATTTTTTAAAAATGTTTTTAAAAAAATCCATTTTTCCCATGTCGGATCAAAAAAAAAGAATAGTTTACTTTTTTCGATTTGCAGTCAATCTTTTTTTATTCCGGCAACAAAATTCAAAAATGACCATTTTTTGAAACATCCTAGTGTACCTATCTATTGGTCTTTATGTAAGTTAATTGTTAATTAGTTGGACTTTATAATAAATTAAAAGACTGTCCGAAAGTGTCGTTATTTTACAATAATTAGTTAATAATTATTATTAATCATTGTTAACAGAATTTTAATAAGTTAATATGATTCTTTTCCAGAAATAATGAACACAATGTCATTCCATCGATTCATGGCGATCCTAGCTTGTATGATACTAACTATCAGTATTACCACAGCCACGGAAACGTATCCGGATTATGCTGGTGAGTTTTTTAAATAGCGAACATGTTAATTCGATTTTTAGGTTAATTAGTAGTTTTATTTATTTATTTTATCTACTTATGGAAGATATTGTTCAAGTGTACCTTGTCAGATCAAAAAATGACAAGCGCGGACAAAGTTAATCGCATTCGTCTGCGTTTGTCTCAAATGTCAAATTTATATGGAAAATTATTAAAAATGTGAAATCTAATCTCAGGTTTACCTAATAAAGTTGTAAAAAATGTTTTTATGCTGTCCCTTACATTAAAACAATAATTAGTCATTTCCAACCAAATCTGTAACTTCATTGTTCTTGCATGTCGTGTTAAATTTTCGTGAAAATTATCATTATTGTTTTAATGTAAGTGACAGCATAAAAACTTATTTTAGGACTTTATTAGTTAATCCTGAGATCAATTTTGGTATATTTTTTTATTTTTTAATATAAATTTGACATTTGAGAAAAACGCAGACAAACGCGGTCAACTTTGGACGTACTTGTCTTTTTCTAATTCGCCAGGGTGTACTTAAACAAAGTGGAAAATAAGCATAAGCATGTACATCTTTAACATGACTTTTCAGTTTTTTTCATGCTCCATATTTCTGGTGTCAAATAAAAAACTAATGTCATTTGTAGCTGCCTTCTGTTTCATATAAAAACTTACATATACACTACCGTCGGAAATCGTCAGTCTGATCGACCGAAGTGGTTTGAAAAAAGATAATTTAATTAAATTCACGATAACTTGGTCAAAAAATAAGATAAAGAGTTAAAGCTTAAAAATTTAGAAAGCCTATTAAATTCTGCTTTAGAAAACCTATTATTAATTTTTTTCGAAATTTCATAATGGTTATATTAGTTGATAAGTTAGAAAAAAAATTCTTGAGTTTTTTTAATAATCGTTCATTATCTTTAACTCGCTGTCTGATATACAAAAATGCCATGAAAAAATTGAAATTTACTTCCACCTTCGTTGTTGAAATGTCAGCTTTAATCTGAGTTAAGAAAACTTAAAAAATATTAAGTGGTTCTTGAGATATGAATAAAAATGTTCGATCATGTTTTTCTTAATATTCGCCCTTTCCTGCGGTCATATTACTCAGCTTGTTCATCTCCACAGGCACAGGGTCAAGTAGACATCAACTCAAACACACTGTAAGCAATTTTGGGATTTTTCCCTTACAAAAATTAGAAAAATTCCCAAATCTCATAGGAAAAGTTCATTTACCAAAAAAAAAATGGGGTTTTTACCTAACTTTTTAGAAAAAGTTCGGGAAAGATTAAGAATAGAATAATTCTGTTCTAACGTACAAAAAAAATTCCCAAAATATTAGTAAAGTATTGTCCCTCATTATAGATGTATAGATTACCAGAGTTTAAAATAAGTCATAAATATATTGAATGCATTTTTTAAAAAGTTTCTATTATTATCTTGCTATTCTACTTGAACAGTAGACCCTTTGGTCTATTGTTCCAATCGATTTAAATTTTATGACTTAAAAAATTTGCAATTTCAACAATTAAAGTTTTTAAATAGTATATTTATAGTCTGTGATGTTTCACGAATTCAAATATCTAAAATTTAATATAAAATAATTATATCTGCAAAAGTTATAAATTATCTCGCAAACCCTTAATGTTAAGACAAAATTAAAAACATTTTTAAGTTTAGATGCTATAAGATGTGTTATATACATAAAACATACAAGTAATATAAATCCATAAAATATGAGTGTAATTTTGAAATAAACATTTAATTATTTTAAACATTTCGAAACAGCAGGTAATATAATCCTTCAAATTTATGAGGGTTAGTCATAAGTCGACCCCGGGTTAAAATTTCGGTAATATTGCAGAAGGAAGGACTTTTCCGAATTTTTTATATTTTCTCACGGGCCAAATTTTTTTCCACTTATTTTAGTACCAAAATAAAAAATCTGATGGGGGAGGTTGAAAAAGTTAAGTAGATTTTTTTTATTTTTAGGAAAAACTTCAATTTTTTCAATACATTTTTGACAATTTCATTTTTCTTTAGCAATATTTTTTCTTTCGAATGTTTCGAAATTTTTCCGAATGTTTTGGTAACTTTGCTTCCCAAACCTTTTTTTTCGTTTTTTAAAATACATTTCTAGGCCTTATTTGTCAAAATAACTTGTTACAGAAGAAAACAAAAATTGACTAGATTAGAGTTGCATTTTAAAAATTGAAAAAGTGCATGAGAGGCTTCAGGTATTTGGTACTTGTTTAAACTGAAGTCTTATCTGCCCTGAGGCGACGAACAAAGTGAGCAATGTGACCGCGAGAGACAGCGATTATTAAGAAAAACATGTTCGGACGTTTTTAGTCATATTTTGAGAACCACTAAATATTTTTTAAGTTTTCTTAGCTCAAATTAAAGCTCACATTTCAACAAAGAAGGTGAAGTAAGTTTCAATGTTTTCATATCATTTTTGTAGATCACACAGCAAGTTCAAGATATTAAATGATTATTAAAAAATTCAATAATTCGTCGCTTGGGAGAACTCTACCATTTCGATGAAGCTCTGAAAACAAAACCAACTCGCAAGAGCACTGAAAACTACGCCGTATTATATTAATAATGACATAATAATATTTATTCATACACTACTACCATCGGAAATTGGCGGTCCGATCGATAGAAGTGGTTTCAAAAACACAGCTCAATTCAAATCAGGATATCTTGGTCAAGGAGTTAGATAGAGACTTCATATTAAAATATTTGAAAATCTTATAAAATTATGCGTCAGATGGTCTACTGATTATTTTGGACTCATTAAAGTGATTATATTATTTAATGAGTTTAGATAAAAATTACCAAACTTTTCGAATATCGTTCGGTCAGTTGAGCTTGTTGCCTGATCTACAAAAAGTGTACAAAAAATTTGAAGTTTCACTTGTTTTCTTTGCTGAATTGTAAGCTTTAGCTTGATCACGATCGATACCTCTTCAGAGAGACGCCGGCGCCATGCGCCGTGCTGTTAGAACCCTTTCGTCAAATTTATTTTTCACGCTATCTGTGGCTTTATTGTCTCATTTATAATTGTGAGCTTGTTAGAAGGATTTGATGATATTTCACAAAATTTCACAGCACTTTTATATTTCACGAAGGATAGTTTATTCTTATTCCAAATTGAGAATACGTCACATTTATTCACCCGTTATAAACACAAATTAGAAAACCAATAATGAAACCGTCGGAAAATGCACTTGAAAACCCACCAGATGTGGACTGTAAGAAGGTCAAAAAGGAACTGACCAGCATGATCATATCAGGCCCTAGATAACAAAAAAGAGCTAGAGCTCCCACCAACGACTTGAGCTCCAACCTGTAGAGAGAGGAGAACAGACAATGCCACAGAACAGGGAAAAACCCATCTTAATAAGAATTTAAAACTCTACTAAAGATTGTAGGACAGATTAAACATTGTTTCACAATGCTTGCAAAAAGCCATAAACCACCCGTTTAAAATGCAAAGAATTTCCCTTATAATTTTAAACATTTCAAACAGCGCTGTTTAGCGATATTTTGTTTATTGAGTGTGTGTTACTTAGTGTGTGGGAACTTTTAAAAGGGTGCGCTTTTATCAGCGACATTTTGTCTATTTTGAAAATATCTAATTCCACCAGACCACGCTGAGCCATGGATTATCTTTTGAATTGATTTAGAGTCTTATCAGATTGGTAAGTTTGTTAGGTCCTTTCTTCTAATTTTCGCTCACTCTTGCATCAGGTCATGCTTGGATATTCCAGGGTTTTCTAGGTTGGCAGCACTCATAGATTTTATTTTCATTTCTACTGAACTTAGGAATTTTGCATGTTATTCTTTTGTAGTGGCTTCCGAGGGCCAAACCCCATGTTGCAATAATTATCATTAACTAAAGTCTCGAGAAAGTTTCACCAGAACTTCTTTGATATCAAAAATGTAACCAAATGCTATTACTGCTCCATTTATAATAGAGACTTAAGCATATGTGGGCACAGAAGCGTTGATCCATTAAGTCACTCGTTAAAATTGCAGTGCTTTGGTCAAAGCACTAAAAGCTGGCATAAGTAAAAGGTTTATGCGATTCATGAAGGACGAAGACTGACTGTTAGCTGATGCCTTTCATTCAAAGCTGTCTAACTTGGTTAGACAAATAGGAGATAACAAAAGTCGCAGAAGTTAAACAAAGATAAAAGTTGAAAAAACCCTTATTTAGATGATCAAAAGTTTGATGATATTGTTAGTAATAGAACTTCCAAAGCGCGCTACGCTCGCAAAATTATGCTCTTCTCGTTTTTTATTGTCTAATTGTCCAATTTTATACTTTACCAATTTCTTTAATTTGACAATTTCCTAATAAAAAACTCTCCAATTTTTCTATTTACCAGTTTACGAATTTTTCTATTCTGTTAATTGTCCAATTTTCCAATAACCACTTTTACAATTTTCTAATTTGGCAATTTTCCAATAACCAAATCTCTAATTTCTCAATTTACAATTTTTTTACATTGACAATTTACCAATAAACAAATTTTCAATGTCTCAAATTACCAGCTTACAAATTTTTCCAATTTTCTAATTTTCTAAATTATCAATGTTTTTACTTTGTGAATTTTCTCATAACAAAGTACTTTTTTTTAATATTTTCTAGTAGCCCCTTTTCTACTTTTATAAAAAAAATTCCAAATAAATTTAAATCTTAAGCTACCTGCTATCACACTATACTATCTTATTATTATCTAGCCTAAATAATAATACCGTATGATATAAACCTTTTTCTAAATTAATATGCTGTTTATTAAGGAAAATAACTTTCTGGGTAAGTGTGAGGTAAAAAAGATTTAAAAATCTTCCTTTATGAGTTATGGAAAAAAAATTAGTAAACGTCTAATAAGGGAAAATTAAATTGTTTCCACAAATATAAATTGTTTAAACAATCAAAAGATCTTAAAAATTGCAGACGGAAAAATTCGTGTTACATTTTTTAATGAAGAAAGTCAAAAGCGAAATTCTTCTAAGAGAATTTAATAAAATAAATTTTTTAAACAATTTAGATAGTTTAAACAAATACAATAAATATTTAATGCTGAATTTTTTTGTTAATTGGTACTAAAGAATCTATAGCTTTTAAAAAAGTGTTTAATTTCGAAAACATAAGAAACATAAATTGGGTAAACAATTCAAAATTAATTTCAAAATGTTCATACAAGTTCATACAAGGGTGCCTTAGAATTTTCACACCGTTTAAAATCTCTTTTCTCATTTTCTCTCTCTCTCTCTCTCTCTCTATTTTACCTTTATCTATTAATGACACCTGTTATTCCTTTTCCTCTTTAACATTTCGCTCGCCATTGTTGTCATTATCTATCCCAGGTAACCTTATTCTCTCTTGCTTTTAGAACCGCAAACTGTGAACTCTCCTTGCGTTTCGCACGCTATTGTTATTTTTGCTTCTAGAACCACAAACTGTGAACTCTATTTGCGTTTCGCACACTATTGTTGTCTTTATCTATCCCAGGTAACCTTATTCTCCCTTGCTTTTAGAACCACAACTGTAAACTCTTCTTGCGTTTCTCACTCTATTCTTGTCTTTATCTATCCCAGGTAAATTCTATAACTTATTCTCTCTTACTTTCTGAAAAGCATCGCAGTATACCCATATATAACTGTGAACTCTCCTTGCGTTTCGCACACTATTGTTGCCTTTATCTATCCCAGGTAACCTTATTCTCTCTTGCTTTTAGAACCGCAAACTGTGAACTCTCCTTGCATTTCGCACGCTATTGTTGTCTTTATCTATTCCATATAACCTTATTCTCTCTTGCTTTCAGAACCGCAAACTGTGAACTCTCCTTGCGTTTCACACGCTATTGTTATTCTTGCTTCTAGAACCACAACTGTGAACTCTATTTGCGTTTCGCACACTATTATTGTCTTTATCTATACCAGGTAACCTTATTCTCCCTTGTTTTTAGAACCACAACTGTAAACTCTCCTTACGTTTCTCACTCTATTCTTGTCTTTATCTATCCCAGGTAAATTCTATAACTTATTCTCTTTCTTATATAGAATCTAAAAGTAGCGTTCATGAAGTAATCGTCCTCTTTGTAATTTTACGAATTTTGCAATTTGGATAAACTCAAAATTTGATAATTGATTAGGAATCATTATCCTGCGTGCATTTGATTCAGAACAAAATCTTGTATAGGTAGTATTATTAGTTATGATTATTTCATCTCTTGCTGGAGCTATATTTAAAATCAAATTTTATTTGGATTGGTTTTGTTCAAGTAATCGAAAGTTATTTGAGTCATTTTTATTAGGAGATTATCCCAAGCTTAGTAGATTATTATTCTTATTATTATTTATTATGTTTCTTGAATAAAAAGTGCGAGAATAAAAGCATTTTTCAAACTAAATTTTGGGATACTAGTAAGGAAATAATAATTCCGCTTGCAATAAAGAAAAAAGTACTTCATCTCTTTTCAGCCCAAGCCACGTAGAAACGACATGCTTTCATCAAAGAACAAATTTCTCGAAGGAAGTTGCTTACTTTTACTTTTCTCATCAATTTACTCCCAAGATAATTCTAGAAGGATCTTTTTATCCACCTACGCAACGTCGTCTCTGTCCGGACTTTAAATAGCAAAAACATATGTCTTCTGCCTTACCAGTGGTTTCTTTGTCAATTGAGATATCTTCGTCGCTTTTTCCACTGCCGAATGTAGAAAAGTAAATTACGCTGGACACACAAGAAGAGCAATCAATTCTCTTAAACCTTCAGTATTTACTATTTGAGAGGAATATTTTGAAGAGTTATTTATATTTAGTTTCAACACATTTATCATTGAAATTTGGTTACAGTTATAATAATAATTATTAATTAAAGATATTTTTTATTCGGTAACAATAAACAAACATTCCTTTCAGTTTGTATATTAATTTATTACATTTTGTTCTCTTTTTATAATGTTATTTAATTAAATTTTTTCCTTTCAAGTTACTTTTCAAATATTTTATTATAATAATCTTGAAAATATAGTATTACTTATACTGTTGAAAATATAAAAAATTTTATTCAGAATTTTTCTCAGATTTCTTTTTCCTTCTGTAGCCAATTTTTCCTTTGAATTCTTTTATCTTAAAAAGCAATTTAGATTCTTCCAAATTATTTTCTTTTATTCCCTTCCGCTTACTTGTCACTACTTGTCTTCCTCCTTGCGTTCATTATCATATTTTTATATTTCTTTCAATTTTTCTCCCTTACCCTACATTGTCATATCTTTCCCCATCTAAATTCAGATCTGCCTCCTGTTATTCAATTTTTCTTGTTCCTTTTTAATTTTTTACCATGTTGGCTCAATATATTGTAAAAAGAAGTACTTTAAAAGTCACTACAAGTTACTTAAAAAAATTTATAGCATGTTTCAAATAACTTTTTAACATCACAAATTAAAATTAAAATCCTCTAAGGCGAAATTTGTGTAATAATTTTATGTTTTTTAATGATTGTACAAACTTGATAATGCTCTACGTAATTTAAAAAAGAACTCTTATTTTACATTTGATTTTTAAAATTAAATCTTTTAAAAATTCTGATTGTATACCATAAGCTTTTGATTTATTTTTCATATTTTTTTATGGTTTATCAATAACAAATTTCATTTTTTTATTACAATAATTTTGTTATCTCTAGAATTACAACAAAATCCTATAAATTACTTTATTAACCTTTACATTTAATTGTTATTATTTTTTTAAAATTTTCAATTTTATTTATAGCCTTGACCTTATTTCTATCTGAGTAATTAATTTTGTTGTTCTGAAGAGAAAATCATTTAAACTTTATCGACGCCATGAACATATAAATAAAGTGGATTTTTGTCTGAAGCTATCGTTTTTCTTCTAATAATATTTTCTTCTAATCTAATAACAACATCGTATTACACGGAAGACTAGGGATCAAGAACTTATAATACTTTTGAGTATGTTAAATGGTTTTTAAAATTAATTTCCGCAATATTGGATCCGCCATTTTGTATTTTAAAAACTAACATCAGATTTGTAATCAGCGTCTATTATGAGACACAGTAATGACGCCATTTTGAATTTTAAATTCTGACACTTTTTAATTGAAAGGGGATTAGTTTACGAGTATTTTGAGCTATAATAAGTTCAATTTCGTGAATTAGAATTTTGAGCAGAGTTATGGTCCATTTAACATAGAACGTCCTTTAGAAATTTAATATTTAATAAATCACAAAAAATTATCTTTGTCAAGAGATATTTTTTATTCTAATATCTATTAGATAGTGATGCATTTGAGCGAGAAATCTGAGAAATGAGCAGAAATGAGAAAAATGTTCATTCTTTTGTTTCAAATCTCATCTCATCTCGTCTCAGTCAATCGAGATTCTCAAAGTATCGTTTTTATTCGAGCAACAACTATCATATGTAACACCAACACATGAAGCGATTGTGTTGCGATAAATCATCAAAATATCAAAGAAACTATCACCAACTGACAGTAAACAAAATAAAGTTAACATTGTATTATTGTTTATTATATCGTATAAATCTTGTAATTATATACATAATTGTGATGTAGAAAAATTTTATAGAAGTAATTTTAAGTAAATAAAATCGTAAGTATAGATTTCAAAAGAAGTAAATTTAGTAAGTATAGATGTTCACTCAATATAAACCTCCTATACATCAGTTATTTGAAATATAAAACTTATGTTAAACCTAACCCTAACATCTTTTTGTATAAAGCAGCTGAAAATATTTTATCAAAATAATAAAACAAACACTAAAGCAGTTTATTTAAATTTGAATAATATATAATTATTTTAATAAGAAAATTTTTTTTTGCTTCCTTATTAATTTGCAAAAACGATTTTGTTCGATTTTTAGATACTTTATTTTAATAGGTACTTTTTATATTATTATTATTAAATGTCAATAAATTTAAATAAAAAAGTCTACTTGTAGGTTAACCAGGTAGAGCAAATATGAAATTCTTTCCTGATTATCCAAACAAGAATAATTTTTAAAAATTTTCATTCCTACTAGGTTATGAAACAATGTTTGAGTAAGCAAAAAATATGGAATATGTATACCTATAATTAAATATTATTTAATGTAAATGAAAAATAAATTCTGATGAGTGAAATTTAACATGTTAAAAAATGTATAAATCTAATAAAAGCGATTGTAAAATGTAAAGAAAAGCCTTTTTAGATAATAAATTTGGTTTTTTTTAAAATTGACGTTTGTTTTTATTTTAGAAAATGAAAATTTTCATTAAATCTTACATTGTAAAAGTTGTAAATGGAAATGATATTGCAATTAAAAGTATATTTGTTATAAACGAAAATTTAATTTGAATGTTTAAGAATAGAAGAAAATTTTAAATTAAAAACACTGTAAATATGTAAAATTACATTTATTACAATATCACAATCATAAAATACATAATGAGTTATTTATAATAAAAACATACATTAAGAGTTACAAAAATATTAAATACATATGAATTTAAAAAGTTTAATATTAAAATAACAATAATACTTTAAAAATGGTTAAATTCAATAATTAATTATTCCAAATAATTCTTCTTACTTTCCAAAGTGTCAAAAACAGGTTACTTCTTTTCTGTCTTGATTTCTATAGCCATAAAACACCTTCTGGATAACAATATTTTAAAACAGAAGTAAATAAGTTTAATACTCAGTTGTTGTTTAAATTCTCAGGAAGAATTCCATATTTCTTGAATATTTTAACCTACAAGTAGAATTTCTAAATTTAATTGACTATTAAATAAGACTACAATCAGTATTAAAATAATTTTTCAAAATTTGAAATTACACTATAGCTAAAAAAATGTTCATTCAAATATTTCTAAAAAAAATAATTGCAGCTTCATCATACAAAAAATTTTAGGGTTAAGTTGATACAAATTTAATATTTCGCTTTATTTATACAATATTTATTGAATAAACATATATACTTACTTCTTTTCTTTCTTAAAAATTTGTTGTAACGCTATTTGAAATATAATATAGCAGATTTATATATGTTTATTAAAAAGTATAACACATTGTTTATACTATTTAATTTCGTCTTATGTTGTTTTAGTTTTTTTGAATTGACAGATCAGAAAATGAGAATTCACACGAGAATGAGACGAGATGAGATGATCAAAACAAATGAAAAATTGAGATTCTCATTTTCGATCACACTTCTCATATATAACCAAAATGATCGAGAATACTGAGATTCTCGTCTCATGGTGCATCACTACTATCAGAATAAATAAATCTTCCAATTTTTGATAACCATTATGTTTTCTTCTTGAATAATATTTCTTGGAACAGCAGCTCATCTCTTAAAAGTTGATATAGGAAGAAGATAACTCCTTTAGAAATTAGGTGTTCATATATTTTGACAAAAATACATAGTCATAGACTGTTTTGAGTTTTTGAACGGATGGTCATCAATTGTTTTTATAATATTAAGTTATTATTTATTTTGAATATCTTTAAGCGATTAAATATTTTTCGCACCTAAATTTACAGGATGTTTATCTATTTTTAAAAGCTTCTTAAACTTTCTAGAACATTTTGTACATCATCTTTCATATTCCGACGCGACAATGAGATTCGTAGAGTCTCAAAATGTTAGACAAATATTAAATTAATGTGTGGCCATCCGATTGTTTAACTATCCACTACTTTTATTTTTCATTTTGTTTTCAGACGAAACAGCAGAAAAAGCGCCGGAAAATTTTCTCCCGGAGTTGTACAGATTGTGGCTAGAACGCAAAGCATGGGAGAATGGATTCGGAATACCATCGGAACATTTAATGATTCGAAAATCTCAACGATCACCTTCTCTGCGTCTTCGATTTGGTCGCGCTCTTCCCCCTATTCCAGTAAGTACAATGACGCATTTTTATTACATGAAAAATTTAGACTTTAAGAGCACAACCTGTTAACGTCAAACAATGTTATTATATAACATTTATATTAGTTACTATGACAACGCTATTTATCTTTTATTGCAACAAAATATGTTTCGTAGGATGAATTGTTTCCACCAACAATATAAAAAACTATATTCATAGAAACGGAGATTCAATGTGATAATCAGGTGAATTTTTCGTTTTTTGTGAATTTTCATTAGTTTAAGTTCGGTAGGCTGTATTTTCTAGAAAAGTAATGGGAAAAATTTGAAAATAGGCTAAATTAGACCTTGAACTATTAGCTTTAAAATAAGCCAAAGAAAATAAAAATAACTTGACTGGTTCAAAAGTTATAAGGAAAAGTGTATAAAGTACAAAAAGCAACAATTCTAGTCCTCGATCCCAGGGTGTCTACTAACCGGGGAAACTTGGAAATAACTGGGAATTTAAATCGACAGGGAAAAACCGGGAATTAACCGGGAATTTTCTTTCTAAGCTAATAAATTTAACTAATATATCAATTTGTTTTATAAATTATAAATAAAGATAATAACTTTATGCATTTTGAACCAATCAGATTATGCGTTTAAATTTTGTGTAATTATGCGACAGTTATGCAATTAAAATATAAAAAACATACATTAAAAATTAAAATATAATATAATATATTCTCATGAAATAAAGATGTTTGTCTACTATCTTTTTTTCTTAACGCTAACAATACCGCAGATACAATAAAAGACATTAAACATGAAAAAGTCAAATTATTATGAAAAAATGTAGATAGAACTTCAGTTTTTTTATCAGACCGTACATTGCATAATAGTTTAAATAGTTATGGGCAATTCTGTTGTGTGCTTTTAATTATCAATTATTTTCTTCGATATTCAATAATTCTCAGCTTTTTTCAATATTTTTCTTTCAATTATCGATTACGTTTTTGAAGCTTCAATTCAATTTTTCAACTATTTTCAGAAAATCACAATTATTTATTTCAACTGCCAATTATTCTTTTCAATTTTCAATTATTTTTTTCAATTTCTAATTATTTTGTACAATTCTCAATTATTTTCTTCGATTTTCTACTATTTTCTCTAATTGACAATTATTTTCTTCAATTTTCAATTATTTTCATCAATTTCTAATTAATGTCTTTAATTCTGAAATATTTTCTACGATTTTCAATTATTTTAATCAATTTTTAATTATTTTCTACAACTTTAAATTATTTTTTTCAATTGACAATTATTTGATTCAATTTTCAATTTTTTTCTCAAATCTTTAATTATTTCCATCAATTTTTAATTATTTAATTTAATATTCAATAAATCTCGTCTTTTTTCAACTATTTTTTTCAATTATTATTTATTTATTTCACATCTCAATAACTCCTCCAATTTTCAATTATTTTCTTCTATAATCAATAATTATTGGCTTTTTTCAATATTTTTTTCAATTATTAGTTATGTTTTTGAAACTTTAATTCAATTCATCAATTATTATTTAACAATTTTCATAAAATCTAATTTTCTTCAATTTCAAATAATTTTCTACAATTTTTAATTAATTTCTTCAAATTACAATTACATTCTTCATTTTTTATTGTATTCATTCATTATTCATTTTTATCTTCAAATTCTATAATTCCTAGGTTGTTCGATTTCTTTTTTCTTCAATTATGTATCTTTTATTTTCTTCTACTTTCAATCCAATTGTTCAATTCTTTAATTATTTTCTTTAATTCTCAATTATAATTTTCGACATTCAATTCCATTCTTCAATTTTTAATTGTTTTTTTTTCATTATTCAACAACTCTAGGCTTTTTACAATGATTTTTTTTAACTTCTCAATTATTTTCTTCAATTTCCAATTTTTTTTTCTTAAATTTCAATTATTTTCTTCAATTTCCAATTATTTTTTCATATCTCTTTCAGTTTCTCAATTCCTTCTCAATTTTCTTCAATATTTAACAATTCTCAGCTTTTTTAAATTATGTTTTTCTTTCAATTTTTATTTAAATTGATAATTTTTAAATTGATAATTTTTAAATTATTTTTATCAATTCACAATTATTTCTGTCGATTTTTAAATTTTTCTGCTGTTTTCAAATATTGTCTTTAATTTTAAAGTACTTTAATCAATTTTCAATTATTTTCTTTAATTTTAAATTATTTTGTTCAATTTTCAATTGCTTGTTTCAATATTCAGTAATCTCGACTTTTTTCAATTATGTTTTTTCAATTGTCAGATATTTATTACATGTTTCAAAACCTCCTTCAATTTTCAATAAGTTTCTTCTATTTTCAATTTAATTGTTCAATTGTTGAATTATTTTTTTTAGTTCTCAATTAATTTCTTTAAATAACAATTCTATTCTTCAATTTTTAATGTTTTCTTCAATATTAAATAATTCCTGACATTTTCCATTTTTTTTTTAATTATAAATTATTTTCTCCTTTTTTCAATCCAATTGTTCAGTAATTTTCTTTAATTCTCAATTATTGTATTCAAATTTCAATTTTAGTTTTTAATTTTCAATTGTTTTTTTTTTTTAATAGGTATTCAATAATTCTAGGTTTTTCTGATTTCAATTTCATTATTTAATTTTCAATTTATTTCTTTAATTTTGAATTATTAAGTTAAATTTTAAATTATTTTTTTTGGTTTTCTATCTAGTTAACCAATTTTCAATTATATTCTTTGAATTTAATAACAATTGTTCAATTTTTTCAATTATTGTTCAATTGTAGATTAATATTTACCTTTTTTTTTAATTTTGTTTCTAATTGTCAAATATCTTTGTCATTGTTCAATTATTTCTTTCCATTATTAATTATTTCTTTCTTTTCATTATTAATTGTTTCTTTTAATTCTTAATTATTATTGTTTGTACAGTTTAATATTTAATTCTTCAATTCTCAATTATTTTCTTTGAATTTCAATTATTTTCTTCAATTGTTAACTGTTATCTTTAATTTTTGTAGCCATTTGTAGGTCTATTTATATTATACTTAAAATAAATTTTAAGTTAACAAGATAAAAAACCGGGAAATGACTTCGACTGTGAAACAGTCCAAGAAAATTGATTCTAGATTGCCGATTGGTGTGTTTTAATATTTAATATTTACATATTGAGCGAGATAAATTTTTACCTCGTCATAGTACTTTTTCATTTTAATTTACTATTTAACAGAATATTATGTCTTTGTCCCTACTATAACGGATGTTTACATCGCGGTGAATCTTCTCAAATACCTCCGCTGCGGTCAACGATTTACGCCGGCGGGGAAACTTCAAGGCAATTTGCAAACTCGAAATTGCGAGAGAGTCCAAAACCAAGATAAACGCGCGACTGTACAAAGAGACGAAATTGTCACTCTTCTGACTATTCTTGATAATAATTCATTTTAAAAATTGGCTGCGAATATCAAGAAGGATACCGTTCATTTTCTTTATAAAGAGGAATAATTTAATACTTCTCGGTTTCTGATCCGGAGATTGAGCCACACTGATAGTCCAGAGGTGATTAAAATTATTTTTTATTTAAAATGTAAATTGTCTTCTCGTTAATTAGTTTTGGGAAAAGTGCCTTGTTAAAGAGTAAAGATTTTGATGATTTTTTTTGTGAGTTTGTTTATATTTAGTGTGGCGAAATTACGGTGTGGAACCTCAGATTTTTGGCGACAGCGGAGAAGCTTATAATACACACGTTTTTGAGATTGACGGAATTTGTTTTTCTTATGAGCAAGAATATATATGAATTTTATTATTAAACTAGCAAAATAAAACGCGCGCGATTAGTTTTTCATACGTTTTAGAAATTATAAAATACAATAATAAATATAACAAATCGGTAAATAATATTTATCTAATAAGAAGAAATAAATATTTTAAATATAATATATTTAAAAATCAATTAATATAAATAAAATAAATATTTATTTAGGACAAAATATATAATATTTTAGAATTAAAATGAATTGCAAAAAATAATTGAAATTAAACAGAATAATTGCAAATTTTGCAAATTAATTGAAATAAAAATAATGAAATCAATTAAAAATTGGGGAAAAAACAATCATCAAAATGTTTTAAACATACAGAAAATAATTTAAATTTGAGAAAAATACTTGAGAATCTTGAAAGTAAATAAAAACAAAATTGAATAATGAAAAATTAGAGAAAAAAATTGAAAATTGAAAAAACGTGATTAAAAATTGAGATAAATAAATTAACATTGAAAAAATAATCAAAATTTGAGAAAATAATTAAACAAATTACATAAAATACTTTCAAGAAAGGAAAGTTAAACAAAATTTGAGAAAAATACCTAAAACTTTCAGAAGTTCATTGAAATAAAAGAAACTAATTAAAAATTTGAGAAAATAAATTAAAAAAGATAAACATTGAACAGAATAAAATTGAACAGAACAAGTATTAATTAAAGAGAAATAAGTATATTAACTTCTTGGCAATTATGGAAAAGAACGAGAAAAAGAACGAAAGTAATTGAAAACTGAGGAGAATAATATAAAAAATAATATAAATAATTGAACATTGAAAAGTCAGATAAATAGTTGAAATTTTTTAAAATCATGAAACAAATGTAAAGAATTAAAAACTGAAGGATATAAATGTTTTGGAAAATAATTGAAAAATGTTTTTAAATTTTAAAACTTGACGAAAATAATTAAAATATGATACAAACAATGATAAGTTGTAAAAAATAAATGGCATTTAAGTGTGAGAATTGGAAAAACTACAGATTTTTTTTTAAATAAAGAAAAAATAATTGAAATTTGAAAAAAATACATGAAGATCTTAAAAATCAATTAAAAAAAAGAAAATAACTAAAAATTAGAGAAAAGAATTGAAGAAATAAGCTAAAAGTAATTGAAATTTACGATAATTAATAAACAAATTTTGAAATTATGAAAACAAATGAAAATAATTAAAAGCTGAAGAAAACAATTGAAATTTTAGAAAAATTCTTAAAAATCTTAGAAAATAGTTTTAGAAAATGAGAATAACTAAAAATTGGAGAAAAGACTGGAAGAATGCTAAAAATAATTGAAATTTACGATAATTAATAAAATTTTTTGGAAATTATGAAAACAAATAAAAATAGTTAAAAATTGAAGAAAATAATAGAAATTTGAGAAAAATACTTCAAAAATTTTAGAAATTAATTTTATGAAATGAGAAAAACTAAAAATTGGAGATAAGTCTGGAAGAAAGCTAAAAATAATTGAAATTTACGATAAATAGAGTGGATGATAGAGTGGATGATAGAGTGGATTTTTTTAATATTAGCACCTCGAGTTTTAATTTAATTTAATTTAATTTATTGAGATCAAGTTCCTAGGGCTAAGAGCCCTTCAAGGAACAAATACATAGTATTACAGATATAATAATTGGTTTGTTGCAATAAAAGTAATTAATTAACTAAAAACTAATACATAAGTGTTGAGGAAAAAAAAAGAAGAAGAACAATTAAAGTGTGTAACGCAAAAATTAAAAATTACAGTGAAAAATTACCAGTATGTGATTTCAAAGGACTCACTATTTTTTTTAAATAAAAAGTTGAAAAATTTTGTAAATGTATTGCGCAGAATTGTTTTTAATGAAATTTAATAGCGTCAGCCAGTGTATATTGTGTTTTGTATTAGTTTTACGTTTATTACTTTTATCAATGAGTACTCATGTACGAAAGGGTCATAATTGTACCCGTTTAAGAAGGAAAGAATAAAGAATAAAGAATAAATAATTAATAAAAAAAAATTTTTAAATTCTGATAACAAATGAAAATAATTAGAAATTGAAGAAAATATTTGAATTTTTAGAAAAATACTTAAAAATCTTAGAAAATAATTTTAGAAAATGAGAATAATAATTAACAATCGAGAAAAATAAATGAAAAATGATAAAATTAATTAAAAATTGAAAAAAATAATTGAAATATGCTGAAAATAATTTAAGATTGAGAAAGAACATTGAATTATGATGAAAATAATTTAAATATGAAAAATTGAAAACTTTCAATAAAATTTGAGAGAAATAACTGAAAAAATCAGAGAGTATATGTTTAAAAAAAATAATAATTACAAAATTACTTAAAAAATTGTAATTAAAGAGAATAATTAAAAAATCGCAGAAATAACGAAAATTGATTAAAATAATTGCAATATCGGATAAATAATTGAAGTTTTTAAAGTAATATCAAAATAATGAATATAATTATAAATTGATAAAAATCAAGAAAAATTGCAAAATTTATTCTTAAGCAAAAGAAAATAATTAAAAAATTGTTATATAATGGAAAATTGATGACAATAATCTAAATTTGAGATAATAACTGAAAATTTAGGAAATTAATTGCATGTGCATATATTTTAAACTTCTTCAAAAATCATAATAAATTTTTAAAGCATTTTTCGAAACTTTTTTTTTACACAAATGACAATTAAAAACCAGCACAACACGACACTAACGAAAAAAATTACCTTATTCTTTCAATTCAAATTTTTAAATATTTCCTGATAAAGAGAGTCAAAATCAATAAAATAGCAGGGACTAACTTCACTTCATATTTTAAAACGTGGACAGAAAAAGATAAATAAATATTAATACTAACTAACTTCACTTCAGACTTTAAAACGTGGACAGAAAAAGATGAATAAATATAAATACTAACTAACTTTAGGAGTTTACGGAGATTATTATTATTTAATAATAATAATAATTGTCTTTTTTTATGTAAATTTATTCCTCTATTGTTGTAGTCTTATAGCGCTCGATAAAGATAAATTTAGTATTCTTTTCCTTTTTGGAACCGGTTGATAATTAAAAAATCTTATTAAATTATAAAAATAAATTAATTTAAATTGTACTGAAATAAAGAGTCGTTACTCATCTATAATAAAAAAAATTCATTTTCATTCTGGTACAGAAATTATTATTTTAATAAATTTTTAAACAAAAGTTTCTTGTTAATTCAAAGTCAAAGTATTTTATCTGTTGTTTCCTACGATATCATTGTTTTTACTGAAACTTGGCTAAGTCCAGATTTTAATTTCCGAAGAGTTAGGATTTTTCAATTTTGATGTTTTTCGTTTGGATATGAATAATAATAAAACTAGTGTCTTGTCAAGAGGTTAAAGAGCTTTAGTAGTAATTAAGAAATCCTTAAAAGGCTCAGTTTTAAACACTAAAATAATAAGTGACTATTACAAAAAACTAGACGTTACCACCAACTTGTTTGCAACCAAATTTCTACAAGAAGAAACTTCGTAGGATTTTCGTTATATACAAACATCATAACCTGTAGCCTACTCAACTCAATTGGCTATCTTCTTCTAAAAGTAACACTTAATTTATAAGTAACTAATCATTGTAAAATCTCCTTCTGTTTATGCAATAAATAAATATACTCTCACAATTTAGCCAACCTCATTCCAAATCAGATTTGGGGCATGCGATACGGTCTTAAGCTATACTTCCTGCTTTTGATAATAATCTAATTTAATTTTTAATCGAGGTTCAGTGGAGGTCTTCTAAAGGGAGAAGTTACCCAGGTGCAAAAATCCGCACGTATTTTTGAGACTCCAAAGGGGTCTTATACACTATTTTTTAATTCTTTAAAGAGGTTTTTAGCATATTTAAAGCTTATTAAAAATGAAGAAGAAAATCCACACGGAATCCGGGCATATCGTTACAAACAATTGCAAGATAATACATCTAAAATTTTAAAATATCTTAATAATAATGATTTTTTAGATAGAAATAATATATCACAACCATGACCTCACTTCACTTCTTTAGCAAAATTTTATGGATTACCAAAAATCCATAAAAAAGACATCCCTCTCCGTCCAATTATATCGCTTATTAATAGTCCGACTTATGTTTTCGCAAAGTTTATTTATGATGATTTAAAAAATAATATAAAAATTCAAAAATCGCATACTAACAATAGTTTTCAATATTTCCCCTCTGTTTTGTCATGGATGATTTCGAAAGTGATTGTCTTAAAATTTTAAAGGAGAAACACAATTGTGTACCACTTTTTTACTTTAGATATGTTGGGACAACTTGACTACAATGTGAAGTTTTTTATTTACATTGAGGTATACAGAGTTTGTGGATCCCAACCTATCTATTTAAAAAATTCTAAACTACTAGAAGAAAACAAGACTTTAGTTAGAGAGGGTTAGGGTTTTTCTAGGAAACCAGAGGCTAGATACAGTGGGTTTTAACCTAGGTTGTAACTTCTCTTTTTGGGAAAGCCCCAGCGAACCTCGTTTTAAAAATAATTAGATTATTATCAAAAGTAGGAAGTAGCTTGAGACCGTATCGCGTGACCCGAAAAATGTGCTGCCTTCCGTATGAACCTGGAAGTGACAAAACATGCAAAGTTGATCAAGAACTGTAATGAGATAAGAACGATTAGGTAACAAAGTGGGATGCCAACCTTAAAGGTTGAAATCATAGGCGGACTTTTTTTAGAGTTGCGAAGAAGTAATATTACCTGGAGAACGGTAATGAAAACGAGAATATAACCGGGAATATAACCGACCAAAATTCTAATCGACAATTTATAAAAATTAAAATTTTTTATTTAATTATCAAATTAAGTCAAATTTTCTCAATCAATATACGAAAATAGAATCTCTAGTGTCATTCTTATTAGTAATGATTTGAATTTTAATGTTAATAGTAAGAATTATATATAATAACTATAGCAACATTAAAGACAAACTTTGTATTGTTGTTGGTCATTTAAAACTATACATTTTTGTAGATTCAAATAATGGAAATGAGGAAATTGAAGAATATATCTGAAAAATTAATAAACAATTGCCAGTTGAAAACAAAATTACACAATTATTGAAAAGAATAGTTTAGGAAAATACACATTAAATATATTTAACTTAAACAAAATAGTTGAAAAATTATAGGAATAACAGTTGGAAATAATTGCGAATTAAAAAACTGGATTGAAAATCGAAAACAATAATTAAAATTAAAGAATATAATAAAAAAATGAGAAATTAAAATGAAAATTTAAGAATTAAATTAAAATTTGAAAAAATAATAATTGATAATTGAAAAAAAATTACAAAATGACGAAAATAATTGACAATTGAAAACAAAATTAAAAAAATGGCTAGATTAATTGACAACCGAACAAAATAATTTAAAAAATCAAAGAATAATTATAAAATTTAAAGATAATAATTAAAAATTGACAACATTGTAGGAAATAAGTGAAAATTGCAAAAACAATTAATAATTGAAGGAAATACTTGAAAAATTGAAGAAAATATGTGAAAAATTACGAATATTATTGTCAATTGTTTAAGGAAAACAATTGCAAATTTTAAAATTAAGAAAATTGTAATCAGAATAATTATAATTTAATACGAATTTAATTTAATAAGAAAATTATAATAATTGTTGAAAATAGTTGCACATTTAACAACTGGATTGAAAATCGAAAAAAATAATTAAAATTGACAAAAATAATTGAAAATTGAAGAAAGCAATAAAAAATTGAAGAATGCAATTGAAATTTATGGAATATACTTAAAAATTAAAAAAAATTAATTAAAAAAAGCCGAGAATTAATGAATATACAAGAAAACAATTGAAAGAAAGAAAAAAAAATAATTAAAAATTGAAGAAATAAATTTGAAATCAAAGAATTAAATGGAAATTTCAAGAAAATAATTGATACTGAAAAGAAAAATTACAATAATATGACGAAAATAATTAAATTTTCAAAAATGTATTAATATTAAATAAATTTATTAATATTAAAAAAAATAATTAACAATTGGAAAAAAATCGACAAATGGTGAGAATAATCGTCATTCGTACAAAAAAAATTTGTAATTAATGAATCTTCATAAAATTGAAGAAGAATAATAAATTGCTATTTAAAAACTGATGAAAATTAGCGAAAAAATTATAGAAAATAAATGAAAATTAAAGAAATCAATTGGAAATTCAAGAATTGTATTGAAAGAAAATAATTGATGACTGAGAAAATGTGGGCATTAATTGAAAATCGATCAAAATAATTGAAATGTGAAGAAAATAATTGAGAATTAAAGAAAATAAAATTAAAAATTGAAGAAATAAATTGGAAATTAAAGAATTACATGTAAATTTCAAGAAAATAATTGTTAATTAAAAGAAAAATAACAATATGACGAAAATAATTCAATATTGACGAAAATAATTAACTATTAAAAAAAATAATTAACAATTGAAAAATAATTTAAATTAAATTATTTAAATTTTCAAAATTGATGAATAATCATAAATTTGAAGGAGAAAAATAAATCGTCAATTATAAACTGATCAAAACAATAGAAACAATTGTAAAAAATAAATGAATATTAAAGAAATCATTTGGAAAATAAAGAATTGTATTGAAATTCCAAGAAAATATTTGATAATTGAGAAAATGTGAGAATTATTGAATTTTGTATAAAGTAATTGAAAAACGTAGAATGCAATTGAAAATTGAAGAAAATAATTGAAAATTGAAGAAATAAATGGAAGATTGAAGAATTAAATTGAAGATTAAAGATCGAAATTTTAAAGAAATAGTTGGTAATTGAATGAAAAATAACAAAATTTTTTTCAACTTATCATTGTTTTCATCATATTTCAATTATTGTCGTCAAGTTTCAAACTTTAAAAATTTTTTTCAACTACTTTCCACAAGTTTTAATTATTTTTATTTTTTAAATTATTTTCTAAATTAAAATTTTTTTCTCAAAATCTCCATTATTTTCTTTAATTTTTAATCAATTTCAATTATTTAATTCAATTTTCAATTTTTTGTATTATTTGTTTATTATTTTCAATTACTTACGTTCTTTTTCATAATTTCTGAAAAGTTTTTAATTATTTATCTGAAATTTTCATTTTTCTATTCAATTTTCAATTATAACTACGATTATCTTGTATTTTATGTACCTATATTCTATATGTTTGGCAATTATTTCTCTTAAACTAAAAACTGTTTTTCTCAATTTAAAATTCTGTTTATCTTTTTTCATTTATTTTCTCTAATTTTTTTTTTTTTTTTTTGCAATCAACTTCTAAAAGTTTGAAGTATTTTTTTGAAATTTTCTTTAAATTTCTCTTATTTAAAATATATTATGCAATTTTTTCAATTATTTTTTTAAATTTTAATTATTTTCTTCAATTTTAAATTATTTATATTATTTCTTCATAATTGTTTAAATTTTTAATTATTCATCTCAATTTGAATCATTTCTTTCAAAATTGTTCATAATTGTTATATTAAATAATAATTTTTACACTTCACTGACTTATAGTTAATTTGTATAATGATAATTATTTTGTTACTTATGCATTTTTTTTTTTTTTTAATTAATTGTTACTGTTTCAAAATAGTGGGGCTCATTCAAACATAGAAAATTCTCATAAATTCTCCGGAAGGAGAATATTCTGGGTTATATTCTCGAGAATGTAATCGGATTTTAAATTACTGAGAATTTTGCAACTCTAGCTTTTTTATACAAATGTGTCAAACAAACTTTTTTAAATATGTACGTCCGCTTGAAAAGGGCCCATTTTGTCAATTTTATTTTCCAAAATATTCGCATTTTTCTAAAGGGGGTTAAGATTTTGGAATTTTTTTTATTGCTGAAAAAGAAACTACGTAATGTCTTAGGTCAAATCATACAATTATCATAACTTTATTGTAATTAAAAACGCAAAATAATCTTATTTTTAATTTTTAAAATGCATGATCTCTAATAATCTTGAACTTTAAACTCGTTTTTCTTAAAACTGGTTTTGACACTTCTAACTTTGAATGCTTATAACTTTGTGGATTTTTCATCTAAAATGGTCCAAGACCTCTCAAAATGATCCAAATTGAAATCCAGAAAACAAATGATAAAAAAGTTTTCATTAAATTTAAAAAAATAATTTCTTTTAGTATTTTGCAAGCTCTAAAATTTATAAAGGCGTTTGTTTGTATGTTTCCAAGAAATTCATTTTTGCATGTTCTATTTCAGAGATCGGTGTCTTTGTGAATTGCGTCGTAGCACCCTCAGGCGGATGAATATTTTTTCTATGATTTTCTTCGGGAATCAGTATCTCGTAACAATTGATGCTGAAAAAAATTATTGAACATGGAAATTTAAAAAAAAAATGTAATTTTAATAATTTATGTTTTACAATTTTGTAAATATTTTTATTTATTGTATGGAAAATATATCAATCTTCTCTTTTACTAATATAAACAAAATTCATTTGCGTTTCCGTATTTAAAGCACAGCAAAGATAGTTTTAAGAAAGTTATTTTAATTAAAGCTCTGAAAAGCGTTTATTAGAAACAATATTTTCTTGAAAATTCTTTGACTTAAAAAAAATAGAGTAAATAATAATTCCAATAAAAAATTAGTAGAAAATATAATTTAGAAACTTTTTTTAAAAAATAGTAGAGTTCAGATGCAATTTATTTTATTTATTTTATTCCTGCAATTTTCATGTTAAAAATTTTCTTCTAACAACAATGGATGCTGTAAATTGAGAGACATAAATTCCTAAAAAAGTGATATAAAAATACAGTTAATTATTAATAACCTTTTACGTCCGAGTAGGTATTTATTTTTTTATAGAAGGATGAAATTTGTTTATTCTTCTATATCAAAAAATAAATACAGTTAACAATTTCTTGAAAAATAATTACGCAAAATCAGTTTGTCAATTTTCAAGTGAACCCTAAGACAACAAAATGACAAAGAATGATCGATATCTGAGATTCAACAGTTTGTGAGCGTATAGAATTTCCCATTTAAATTTACGAATGGACAAAAAGTACGTAAAATTAATTTGTATATATTATGATTAGAATCAAAAAAGAGTAGGTAAAAGTGATGTTGGAAATTATAAAATAACTGTATTTGGAAAGTGATCAATGATAGAAATTAACCGAAAATATAAGGAGTAGAATAAATAAGAAATATAACAAACAAATACACGACAAAATGTGGTAAGATAAATATTGTTAAATTATTATATAGTCAGGAAATGGAAAATTCATGGCATATAAAAGAAAGAATATATTTATAATATAAAGAAGAGGTAAAAGTAAGAAGAAACTAAAAAAAGAGATATGGAATTTATTTTAAAAAATACTAAAGGAAGAGATAAAATTAGAGATAAAACAGAGGTTTTTAAGAAATTGTGAAGGGTCAGAAAAATCAAGTTGATGAAAATACACAAGAAAATAAAAAATTATTACAGAATATGCAAGGTTGAATACTGAAATATGTATTTCGAGATGTATTTGCATAAAAAAAAATAAGAGAAATAAGGTACAGTGGATTAAAAGGTGGTAAAGCATAGCAAAAGTCTGAAACAAAGGAAATAATATGATTAGAAGTTTCAAAAGGGAAGTCGACAGCAAAGTTATGTAAGTATGTAAGGAAATTTCAGAAATTAAAAACGGGTATAAAAAATTAAGGAAAATAAAGACATACCGAATTGTTTAAATTTAAAAATTATACAAGAAATCAATAAAATGTGTAACAATAATTTTCAAATATTTCAAACATGAAATACCTGTATTTTTATTTACATGCTTTTCGTCAATAATGTAATAAGTAATTAATTACAAATTAATACCAACACGATTACTCTCTAAATTTGAATTTGTTAAATTTTTTTATCCACTAGTGACGAAAATGGAAAATTTCGAATAAAATCATAATTTTTTGGTACCTTGTATCCAAACAGAAAAAATTCGTAGAGCGTCAAAAGACCATTTTCTTTCACCCCATTCACTTAATCTAAAATTAACCTTTAATATTTATTTAATTTGCAACTTTGAGCAAAATTGTAAGGAATATATTTTTTTAATGGAATCTTCTTTCTCAGAAATACCAACAGAATTAGTAAAATTTTGACTAATTCAGATTTGGAAAGTATCTAAACAAATGATAAATGTATTATTCTAAGATAAATTTTACTGCTTATATTATTATGTATATGGTTAGGACAAAGTAGTCAATGAGTAATCCTTCTCTTAAAATATATAATATATATTTTTTTACCCTCAATTTAGTATGGATTGGCTCTGATTAAGTTACATGTTTTTTTTTTTTTTTTTTGAATAATTTACCCCAATAAAAAAGAATTTAGGACAATTAAATGATATGAGATAAATATGTCCAGAAATGTTTTGATAAATGTGTTCTATTATTTTACGCTCGGATGTATTCTTATAATTAGTATACTTGAAAACTTTGACATGTCACGAAAGTTTGATTGGCATCGCACGCAATTTAAGAAAAAACAGAAAACTTTTACCTTTTTCCTGTTTCCATCTTGAAAAATGTGATGCTTAAGGGAACAAATAAATACACGGTGAACATTTATCCAAAGGAGATAAACATTGACAAATCACGAAATTACGTCCTAAGACAAACGACAAGGAGTCACGAGGTAATTCAATTCTCTGAGGTGTCTTAAATTCTCAATTACAAATTTAAATCATGAATAAAACTTTTTCTCTCTCTCTGTCATAAATAATATTTTTAAAAAACAAGTCGCACTGCTTTTTTTAATGAAAATAATAACATTAATACTGAAACGACGTATAAAATACGATTTCTTTGATAAAAGTTTAATACGACGCACAGTGGGGCAAAACCTAACAAGAGGCGTCAAAATTCTGTAACCACGCTAATTGTTTATAAAAATGAATGCAACTTGGTGACATGAAGCCTCAAGCATCACAGAATTTGAAACCCTTGCCGCATTTCCAAAATTCAAAATGGCGTCTGAGCTGTAAGAGCCTTAATTTGGTTATTTTCGTATTTTTTGAAACTTATGTACATTGAAACTGCAAAATTTTACATAAATAAATTGGGGAAAGATTGACAACGGTATATTTTGGGACTTAGGCATTACTCGTTACGAATTTTCATTGGAACTTTCAAAATTCAAAATGGCAGATCCAAGATGGACGATCAAAGGACAAAAATGTTTATAACTGTATACTAAAAGGAATTATTTTTATGAAAGTCAATACCCCAAGGTTATTTTGGCCGCTGATTACGAAACTGAGGTCAGATTTTCAAAATTCAAAATGGCCGATCCAATATGGCGGTCGAAATTCTGAAAAATGAGGTTATAATTCTGAAACTCAGTATCCCGACATTTTTTAAGTCGCTGATTACGAATCTGAAGTCAGCTTTTCAAAATTCAAAATGGCCGATCCAATATGGCGGTCTAAATTCTGAAAAATGAGGTTATAATTCTGAAACTCAGTATCCCGACATTTTTTAAGTCACTGATTACGAATCTGAAGTCAGATTTTCAAAATTCAAAATGGCCGATCTAATATGGCGGTCAAAATTCTGAAAAATGAGGTTATAATTCTGAAACTCAGTATCCCGACATTTTTTAAGCCGCTGATTACGAATCTGAAGTCAGCTTTTCAAAATTCAAAATGGCCGATCCAATATGGCGGTCTAAATTCTGAAAAATGAGGTTATAATTCTGAAACTCAGTATCCCGACATTTTTTAAGTCACTGATTACGAATCTGAAGTCAGATTTTCAAAATTCAAAATGGCCGATCTAATATGGCGGTCAAAATTCTGAAAAATGAGGTTATAATTCTGAAACTCAGTATCCCGACATTTTTTAAGCCGCTGATTACGAATCTGAAGTCAGCTTTTCAAAATTCAAAATGGCCGATCCAATATGGCGGTCTAAATTCTGAAAAATGAGGTTATAATTCTGAAACTCAGTATCCCGACATTTTTTAAGTCACTGATTACGAATCTGAAGTCAGCTTTTCAAAATTCAAAATGGCCGATCCAATATGGCGGTCTAAATTCTGAAAAATGAGGTTATAATTCTGAAACTCAGTATCCCGACATTTTTTAAGTCACTGATTACGAATCTGAAGTCAGATTTTCAAAATTCAAAATGGCCAATCCAACACGGCCTTCGAAATTCTGAAAAATAGGCTATTATTCTGAAACTCAGTATATTCCGACATTTTTTAAGTCGTTGATTACAATTCTGAGGTCAGATTTTCAAAATTCAAAATGGCCGATCCAATATGATGGTCGTCATACTCCAAAATTTAATATTAAAAAAAAATTGTCTAATGTTTCTTTAAATGATTTCGAATCTGAGGTGCAACTTACAGTAATTTAAAATGGATTTCTTTTAAAATCGAAAGAAGAAACGGAAAAGAACCATCCCTGTTAGAATGCTTCGACAATTGTTTTTAACCAGTTTAATCAGTTTATTCACTTTCTGAGTCTTCCTCATCACTTGTGTCATAAAATTTTAATAAGCTTTTTGCACCGTTACTTAATTCTTTAATTTTTTTTTCTTTTTGAACACGTAATGCACTTATTACTGGGTCAGACGAGATAAGCATAAAGTGAATTGTGTCTTCATTTGATGTTGATCTTGAAATTTTTCGACTAAAATTTGCTCGAGCTCCTTTAAAAACTTTGTTATTTGCTTCTTGAGCTTCTTCTGATAGACAGCCAATGGGTAATCCAAAAACTCGAATGATGCTACTGCCGTGGATCAAGACTTTGTGAACTGATGGAGGCATCTTGTACCAACCATACAATTCAACAAACATTTGAGCTGTACTGAATGCATATTCCTCGAATTTATCACAATCGATTTCACGTCCACAAGTCAATATTTGCAAAATATCTGCAAACCGTTGAATTAGTTCAAGGTTAATTCCAGTAACTTCAGCTACCACTTCCGGATTTTCGAAAAAACGTCTAGCAGTATTTCCGTCATTCGTAGTTCCATGACCCTGTTTTACTACATCTACGAGAATTGCTAATTTTGACTGAAGACCTTCTTGAATAGATTTCTTCCGAGATTGTTTTAACGCCTTATCACTACCTGAAGCATACGCTTTTTTAAAATCCAAGTTATACGAAACATGTAGAATGCACTCCATAAATCTGATTCGGCAATGAAGGGTTGACAAACCATAGTAATAATTTTTTTCCTGAATAGTCAAATTTTTTAAGCCATTTAAATCATTCATTTGGTTTGGTGTTGCACGACATATATTACATGAAGCAGAAGATGCTTGCTCAGTCAGAACGTTACAAACTTTTCCATCAATCATAGTAGGATACAGCTGATGAGAAATATCATACTTTTTCTTTTTAATTTCAATAGACGTATTCTTCAAGCGAGATATTTCCGACGAATAATAACCATAAACTTCTTTAGTTTTTTCCACGGTTTCCTTCGTGAATTGAAATTCAACAGGCCTACATAATCTTACGGAAGATGGTCGCTCATTCCTCCACAATACCTGTCCATCCGAAGAGGTAAGTTTGAGAGGTACATACGATACCATAAATATTGAAGAATCGCTATTTTTTGAATTAATTTCTGCTTCTGACCACTTCTGTTTGAAAGCTTGTTGACCTGAAGCACCATCTAAACCCCATTTTCCACATAACTCAGCTGCATTGTGATTTATTTTCTTCAATTGTTCGGTTGATAACAAAGAAAAAATTCTACTTGAGGTGTGATCAAGCAAGGACTGTAGTTTAATTTTAGCACCACTTTCGTTAATTTCAATATTATCTGGAAAACATGCTAATTTTGCAGATGAAAGAGTTTTATAAGGAGGTAACTGTTTATTTCCTGATAAAAAGTTATTATGGGTTCGAAGAGTTTCATATTTTGACTTTGTCAAACCAACATCCATATACATAGCCAAAGATTTATTTAGATAATCAGAATCATATTTTTCAACAGCAGGAAGTTTAACTTCAGCCTCTTTTTCTAATAAAGGTGATACTGCTTTTAATAAAATTTTTGGGTCATAGTCAGTGCGAAGTTGTTGAGCTCGCCTTTGTTCTGTTCTTCGGCTACAATCTTCATCACTTACGCGTGGACGACCAGCAAGAGATGTAGAACTTTCTGATAATAAATTGTCAAATTTTTGTTCAGATGGACTCTGAAATTTATACTCCAATTTTTCATCCATAAAATCTTTGTACTTACTTTCAAATCTTCCACGCATTCGATGAACATTAACCCAGCATCTTTTATATCGTCTGATAAAATGTGTATTTAAGTAGGTACGTAATTGATGTGCATCACGAGGATCATAATTAAACGTTTTTTCAATTCTACTCATTATTACATCTATCACTGTTTTACTCTTGTTTGCATCATTCCATATCCATTCACATAATTCTTTCACTTGTATTGAGAAGACCGACATTTTGAAGTAAAGAACCTCGTTCTCCAACAACTCAAAGTTAGAATAATAAATATAATTTATTATACGTAAATTGCCAACTGACGATTGACAAAGATATTTAGCTCTTCACCATGGTAACAAAATAAGTGTAATAAAAAAAGAATGTCTGGATAACTATTTTTTCATTTGTAGGAAACTTCAAGTATTCAGGCAGTCTTTTTTCTTAAACTAGAGTAGACTTCGTTGATGCTGTTTACTTTTTTAAATTTTATTTCTTTCTTTTTCATTTCTACTATTTCTTAATTGCAACCTACTTTCGATTATTTTACGTTAATATTTATTGCATTGTTCCTTTTCGTTACATTATGTCCGAAATAATTTCACTTTTAAAGTGAATGTTTTCAATGTTTAATGGATACTCTTGATTGTTTCTATTTTCATTTTAAGGTTTAAATTAAAAAATATCAAAAGTTATTCTGATTGGAAAAATAGATTATAAGTACATCTGAATAAAAATCTGAGGATTTTGTAAGCATAATCTCCTTATTTTTAGTTCTTTACTTAACGAATGCAAATTATATACTCAAAGAATGTTATAACGACCAGCTCAACAATTTCAGTTAGTAGAGAAACTAATTCTTAAAAATAAATATCAAATACTCAATAAGTCCAACCTCCATGTTCTATCCACCATTTTTAATTTTGAAATTCTGACCCTAGATTCCTAATTAGCAACTCGAAAAATTTTGGAATACTGAGCTTCAAAAATATTTACATAATTTTTCAGAATCTCGACAGAAATATTGAATAGGCCATTTTGAATTTTGAAAGTCTGACTTCAGATTCGTAATCAACGACTTAAAAACGTCGGAACACTGAGTTTCAGAATTATAACCTATTTTTTCAGAATCATGACCGCCATATTGGATCGGTCATTTTGAATTTTAAAAATCTGACTTCAGATTCGTAATCAGCGACTTAAAAAATGTCAGGATACTGAGTTTCAGAATTATAACCTCATTTTTCAGAATTTTGACCGCCATATTAGATCGGCCATTTTGAATTTTGAAAATCTGACTTCAGATTCGTAATCAGTGACTTAAAAAATGTCGGGATACTGAGTTTCAGAATTATAACCTCATTTTTCAGAATTTAGACCGCCATATTGGATCGGCCATTTTGAATTTTGAAAAGCTGACTTCAGATTCGTAATCAGTGACTTAAAAAATGTCGGGATACTGAGTTTCAGAATTATAACCTCATTTTTCAGAATTTAGACCGCCATATTGGATCGGCCATTTTGAATTTTGAAAAGCTGACTTCAGATTCGTAATCAGCGACTTAAAAAATGTCGGGATACTGAGTTTCAGAATTATAACCTCATTTTTCAGAATTTCGACCGCCATATTGGATCGGCCATTTTGAATTTTGAAAAGCTGACTTCAGATTCGTAATCAGCGACTTAAAAAATGTCGGGATACTGAGTTTCAGAATTATAACCTCATTTTTCAGAATTTCGACCGCCATATTGGATCGGCCATTTTGAATTTTGAAAATCTGACCTCAGTTTCGTAATCAGCGGCCAAAATAACCTTGGGGTATAGACTTTCATAAAAATAATTCCTTTTAGTATACAGTTATAAACATTTTTGTCCTTTGATCGTCCATCTTGGATCTGCCATTTTGAATTTTGAAAGTTCCAATGAAAATTCGTAAAGAGTAATGCCTAAGTCCCAAAATATACCGTAGTCAATCTTTCCCCAATTTATTTATGTAAAATGTTGCAGTTTCAATGTACATAAGTTTCAAAAAATACGAAAATAACCAAATTAAGGCTCTTACAGCTCAGACGCCATTTTTAATTTTGGAAATGCGGCAAGGGTTTCAAATTCTGTGATGCTTGAGGCTTCATGTCACCAAGTTGTATTCATTTTTATAAACAATTAGCGTGGTTACAGAATTTTGACGCCTCTTGTTAGGTTTTGCCCCACTGTGCGACGGGTTTTTTTTAATTTACTAAGAATATTTTATTACATGGAACAACGTTAATACCATTCTTTTTTAATCAAAATCCTCTCGAGACTCGTACACTTCCGTATATAAGCACGTTCTGTTATAAATAAACTTTTAATAATAGTAATTAACTTGTACGTTATAATTCCACAACTTCAATGTTATAGTTTTAATTAAATTATTAATTAAATTTTGGTTAGGCAAAGGAATTGCAGATTTAATAAAGTCAACAGTAATTTATGTTTCTTATTACACAATATTTATATTTATATTAAAATATTTGTACTCTAAATTTACTTATTGACTTTGGGATATTATTTGAAATTTCTAAAAGTATAAAAAAAATAAATTTGATTAATGTTAAAAAAAAAATTTTTCAGTTTTTACTCGGATTTCAACTTTAACAAATTTTATGAATCTAAAAAGTTACTAGACATTAAGTATAAAATTATGTATAAAAAAACTAAATTCTTAATTAATTTTTTCAATGCATTAAATGATCAAAGAAACCTAACTTACCCTAACATGATGTAATCTTAACTATAACCTAATTAGGATGACTAACCTAATCTAACCTATAACAGAAAAAAATCAGTTAGAAAAATGAATTGGACACTTCGTAGCTTTAAGTGGGATATGTAATAAAATTTTAGTTGTGATTCAAAATGATTTATTCGGATACGAAAATGAAGAATTGAAAAAAATCGTTTGTTAATCAAAAGTATGAGGGTAATAAAAGGGATTAAATTGGATAAAGAGAAAATAAAATTAAATAGAAAACCAGAAATAAAAATGGATTTACTGCCTCGTAATTTTAAATAAAATAAAAAAAGAATAAAGTGAATAATTGAAGGATAAATTTGGATAGAAAATTTTAGATAAAGGTGGGTGAATTCACTTAGATAAACTTTTTTAGGACTATGAAAACTAGACATTGCGATGGATAAAAATAGGAATTAACATGAATTGATGGAATTAAACAGAGGATAGAAAAGATAGAAGAGAATAGACAAAATTCATATTTTTTAGTCTTAGAGATTAAAAAAGATTCTAATGAAAATAAGTTTGAAATCTTTAAATGTTTTAAATTTAAAAGCTAATTCTTATTTGACCTAAATCTTATGTAGACTAATTCTTACTTAGCCTAAATCTTATTTGACATAATTTTTTATTTATCCTACTTCTAATTAAACTTAATTCTTATTTGGCCTAAATCTTCTTCGGCCTAATTCTTATTTGTCCCAAATCATATTTGGCCTAATTCTAATTTGATCAAAATCTTATTTAGCCTAAATCTTAATTGGGTTAATTCTTATTTAGCGTAATTTTTATATACCCTAATTTTTATATTGAATTTGTTTTTAAATAAAATAAGGCTAAATTAGAATTAGGCCAAATATGGTGTAGGCTGAATAGGATTTAGATCAAATAAGAATTAGGATAAATTAGATTTAGGTTAAATTAGAATTAGACCAAATAAGATTTAGTCCGAATAAGAATTAGGTTAAATACAATTTACGTCAATTAAATATTAGGTTAAATTAAAATTAGGCTAAATAAAAATTCGTCCAAATAAGATTAAGATTATCTAAGAATTAGGTTAAATAAGAACTAGGCCTAATAAGAATCAGGCCAAATAACGTTTAGGCTAAATAAGAAGTAGACCAAGTAAGAATTAGGTAAAATAAAAATTAGGCTAAATTAAAACCAGGACAATTAAGAAGTAGTTTAAATAAGATTTAGTCCAAATAATAATTAGGTTAAATAAGATTTAGGTCAATTAAGAAACAGGTTAAATTAAAATTAGGATAAATAAAAATTCGGCCAAATAAGAATCAGGCCAAATAACGTTTTGGCTAAATAAGAAGCAGACCAAGTAAGAATTAGGTTAAATAAGAATTAGGCTAAATTAAAATTAGGCCCATTAAGAAGTAGTTTAAATATGCTATATATAAATTAGACCAAATAAGATTTAGTCCAAATAAGAATTAGGTTAAATACAATTTGCGTCAATTAAATATTAGGTTAAATTAAAATTAGGCTAAATAAAAATTCGGCCAAATAAGATTAAGGTTATCTAATAGTTAGGTTAAATAAGAACTAGGCCAAATAAAAATCATACCAAATATCGTTTTGACTAAACAAGAAGTAGACCAAGTAAGAATTAGGTAAAATAAGAATTAGGCTAAATTAAAACCAGGACAATTAAGAAGTAGTTTAAATAAGATTTTGGCTAAATATAAATTAGATCAAATAAGATTTAGTCCAAATAAGAATTAGGTTTAATAAGATTTAGTCCGAATAAGAATTAGGTTAAATAAAATTCAGGTCAATTAAGAAACAGGTTAAATTAAAATTAGGATAAATAAAAATTCGGCCAAATAAGAATCAGGCCAAATAATGTTTTGGCTAAATAAGAAGTAGACCAAGTAAGAATTAGGTTAAATAAGAATTAGGCTAAATTAAAATTAGGCCAATTAAGAAGTATAGTTTAAATATGCTATATAAAAATTAGACCAAATAAGATTTAGTCCAAATAAGAATTAGGTTAAATACAATTTACGTCAATTAAATATTAGGTTAAATTAAAATTAGGCTAAATAAAAATTCGGCCAAATAAGATTAAGGTTATCTAAGAGTTAGGTTAAATAAGAACTAGGCCAAATAAAAATCATACCAAATATCGTTTTGACTAAACAAGAAGTAGACCAAGTAAGAATTAGGTAAAATAAGAATTAGGCTAAATTAAAACCAGGACAATTAAGAAGTAGTTTAAATAAGATTTAGGCTAAATATAAATTAAATCAAATAAGATTTAGTCCAAATAAGAATTAGGTTAAATAAGATTTAGTCCGAATAAAAATTAGGTTAAATAAGATTTAGGTCAATTAAGAAACAGGTTAAATTAAAATTAGGATAAATAAAAATTCGTCCAAATAAGAATCACGCCAAATAACGTTTTGTCTAAATAAGAAGTAGACCAAGTAAGAATTAGGCTAAATTAAAATTAGGCCCATTAAGAAGTAGTTTAAATATGCTATATATAAATTAGACCAAATAAGATTTAGTCCAAATAAGAATTAGGTTAAATACAATTTGCGTCAATTAAATATTAGGTTAAATTAAAATTAGGCTAAATAAAAGTTCGTCCAAATAAGATTAAGATTATCTAAGAATTAGGTTAAATAAGAACTAGGCCTAATAAGAATCAGGCCAAATAACGTTTAGGCTAAATAAGAAGTAGACCAAGTAAGAATTAGGTAAAATAAAAATTAGGCTACATTAAAACCAGGACAATTAAGAAGTAGTTTAAATAAGATTTTGGCTAAATATAAATTAGATCAAATAAGATTTAGTCCAAATAAGAATTAGGTTTAATAAGATTTAGTCCGAATAAGAATTAGGTTAAATAAGATTCAGGTCAATTAAGAAACAGGTTAAATTAAAATTAGGATAAATAAAAATTCGACCAAATAAGAATCAGGCCAAATAACGTTTTGTCTAAATAAGAAGTAGACCAAGTAAGAATTAGGTCAAAAAAGAATTAGGCTAAATTAAAATTAGGCCAATTAAGAAGTATAGTTTAAATATGCTATATAAAAATTAGACCAAATAAGATTTAGTCCAAATAAGAATTAGTTTAAATACAATTTACGTCAATTAAATATTAGGTTAAATTAAAATTAGGCTAAATAAAAATTCGGCCAAATAAGATTAAGGTTATCTAATAGTTAGGTTAAATAAGAACTAGGCCAAATAAAAATCATACCAAATATCGTTTTGACTAAACAAGAAGTAGACCAAGTAAGAATTAGGTTAAATAAGAATTAGGCTAAATTAAAACTAGGCCAATTAATAAGTAGTTAAAATCAAATTAAGGCTAAATATAAAAATAGGCCAAATAAGATTTAGTTCAAATAAGAATTAGGTTATATAAAAACTAGGCGAAATAAGAATCAGGCCAAATAAGAATTTTAGCAAGTAAGAATTAGGTTAAATAAGAATTAGGGTAAATAAAAGAGTTACGCCAAATAAAAATAAGGTTAAATGAAAATTGGGCTAAATAAGTATTAGGTCAAATAAGTTTGAGGCTAAATAATAAATAGGCCAAATAAGAATCAGAGCAAATAAGATTTATCATGGATAAGAATTCTGTTAAAGATGATTAAGACCAAATAGGAATCAGGCTAAATAAAAATCAAGTCAAATGGATTTCGGTCAAATGAAAATTATCTCACTTGGGATTTGGGAAATATTCATGCACAGAAAACATTTCTTGTGGGTTTTTTGTAATTGTTGACTATAAATAAATTATGAAAAAGTCAAAATTTAACATTCAAAATGGCGTAATCAAAATGGTGTGTACATTACAAAAACCCTTCGAGAAATATCAACCATATTGATTTCACGTGGAATGAAATAAACAAAATTTGAACACAATTGAATTTCTATAAAAAAAAAAACTGAAATACGAATTACGGATTACATTGAAGCTAATTGAAAAAACTTTCCTTGGAAAACAATTTTCATTAAAATTGTCTTCTTTTTTGTTTCAGACAGGAGCGCTTCCAAGATCAAATGTAGGGTCATTCCAAGAAACTAATTAAATGGCAGTTTAATTAGTTTTCATACTCAGCTAGGCTTTTTGTTGTGTACTTCGTAAGCATCATTTCACTAATTCCTTATCCTTTACTTGTTTTGACTCGTTTCATCAAGAACTGAATTATTGTTATTCCACCAAATATAAGTAAATCTTTATTTTGAAGACACTTTAAGTAAGAACTCTTCATCCTAACAATAAAAAGAAAACTTTTATTATTTTAAAAAATGTACCAAACGAAGAAAACGTTTCATCAGAACAATTATTGGATAAACAGATTTTAAATCTGGTGGATAAATAATAATTCGAAATATTTCACATCAATTTTATTAATCATAACTGAATTATGAAAAATACAAGTTTTTACTATATATTCTAATTGAAAATATTGATGGGAACTAGAAGCCTTAAAATATTTCCTGAAAAAAAAAAAATTATGAACTTATAGAAAGAAAAATTTGTAACTTTTATTGTTTCTTTAGTGGAGAGATAAAAAATCATTAGTTTCGAAAAGATAGTCGTTAATGAGAAACTAATTTTTAACAATAATAATAGATATTCGTCGTTTTTAGAAAGTACAAGTTATTACAAGTTAAAAGTTATTGGCACTACTGGCAATATGAATTAATTTTAATAAAACAGTTATTTAAAAATGAAATTAATTATCTATATGTTAAATTAGATTTTTTGTTATTGAATGTAATTTCTACTAATGAGTATAAATGTCAGCGTACAATCAAGTTTTTTAAGCCAGAAAACTTTGTTTTAGGAAGACAATCAAATCCTAAAATATACGTAATTATTTCATAAAAATTTTATACTAATTATTTTTTTTTTTTGATAATTACAATTTTCGAATAAAGTTGTCATAATTTCATTGTTTAATTTCAAAAAGTCAAATGTTAATAAAACTTTTCCTATTCAGACTGTTTTTCATTCGCAGATGGATCATTTTCGTTAATTAAAAGAAGATTCACATTCAGTGTAAATTTAAATTTAATTAGAATATCGGTGATAATAATAATTCATTAATTATTATTTTTATGAAACTCTTGTACAAAGTTATTGTGAGTATTTATTAATTTCTCAGAATTTTAGACTCTGTCAGATTCAGGGGGATCCAGTATTTAACCTGAATCAGACACTAATTTAGATGTGAGAAATCATTTTGAAAAAATGTACGGTTAATGGAATATCTAAAAACTAAGTTTTATGGACACTGGTCCGAATTAATTATATTTTCAAATTCTTGTAATTAAGCTGTAAGTATAATTAACGTTGCACAAAAAGCAGGCGATGGGCCTAATTATGTATTCGCTACAAGTATATTAAAATAGCAGAATTATTATTGTTTTTATTAAAAATCAAAAATATTCGCCTGATTATCTAAAAAAAATCGACTATTTCTTTCATTAAGTTGTAACTGATCAATCTAGTCATAATAATTGTTTTAGTTTCAATAAATGTGCCAAATATTGTGATCGTCGTGAAAAGCAATATATCATGTGTACCACTTTTCTTGCACTTTTACACTTTTAAAAAATCGGAAGCCAACATTCAGAAGTTGAAAGATCCCCAAAGTCTGAATGTTAGCAATGACTTTAGAAAAGGACTCTAGACTTTAACAATGAAAGTAAACTTCTAAATATTAAAATCTAACATGTGAATAAAATGACTGAGAAGAGTACAAGTCATTGTCTGAAATTAAAAAAAAAAAATCTAAATTTCTAATTGTAAAAATAAAAATTAAAATAATCTTTATTTTCAATTAAAGGAATGATAACTATAATTTATGGAGAAAAAGAATGTTGTTGAAAATTTAATTTTAAAAAGAAGAATGTTTGTTGAATTGAAAAAGACTGAAACACAACTTGACGATTTTGTAATTTGATGCTGACTTGTTCTCAAAATTCTCAGTTATTTCTAAATCTAATGTAATAAATGTATATTGTATAATGTTTCTTGCGATCATTTCCACTGCACTGGAGGCGTTATCTCAATACTGTAATTTTTCCGTTTTCAATATACGATACCTGATATAATGTTATATGAAAAACAGTTTAATTATTTGCGGATGAGACATCACCATTTTAATTTATCTGAATCTCGCAGACCTTCCGGTAGTGCAAAGTTGCTTCAGAAAATTAGCAACTTCCTGCTCATCGGATGTAAGTCGATCGATATTTCTCAAATCCGGTCTAATGAGTAACTGTCCGCGAATTCGTTCTGGTGGAATCGACAAGGGAATAGAAAACATCCTTTCCCAGTTTTTGTCCTCGTAATCAATTAAAAGCTGAAAACAATTTTTTGTCAATATTTTTTTTTTTATTATTGCTTCCTCATAAAGAAAGTATTGCTACAATTTATTGTTTAATCTCCAAATCCACGATTGCGATATTTTGACAAATCTCGACATATTTAAAGTCAAAAATGATGTTTATAAAAAATGTCCTTGTGTGTATGTATGTGTATATTAATACTACGTTTGGTCCAATATCTCGAGAACCTTAATAGTTAGAACCATATTTTTTTTACGAAATTATAAGTCTCTCAGGGGGAAAACCGGGAATTTAAATTGACCGGGAATTAACCGGGAATTTTCCGTCAAACCAAGGCCCGAATTGGCCATTCAGGATACCGGGAAAAATCCCGGTGGGCCGCCGCCAGGCGGGCCGGTATTTTTGTAGGTCTAATTAATAATTTAATTAATGTAATTAAATTTCATTTAACTTTCAATTACTCTTTTCTATTTTCAATTAATTTTACAACATTCAATCATTTTCGGCTTCTTTCTATGTTCTTTTCAATCACAGAAATTGTAGAATTTCAATTAAATTGTTCAATTCTACAACTATTTTTTACAATTCTTATTTATTATTATCTTCAACTTTCAATTCCATTCTTCAATTTTCAATTCCATTCTTCAGTTTTCAATTATTATTTTTTTCTATATTCAAGAATTCTAGACTTTTTCAATTACTTCTTTCAATTTTTAATTACATTTTTTAAATTTCCATTACATTCCTCAATTTTCAATTATCTCCTTCAATTTTTTCAATCCTCAATAATTCTCAAAAATTTTTATAACTAATCTTTAACTTTTTAAATTATTTTGTTCTCTTGACCATTATTTCTTAGTGCTTTACGATATCAAGGCGATATCATATTTGAGCAATATTGATATTGATCTCAAAATCTCTTGACCATCCAAAAATGTTCTCGAGTTGATAATATCGACCTAAAATAACTAAAAAATGACGAAAATAATTGACAAATGAAAAAAATTGGAATAATGACAAGATTAATAAATCGACAATTGACAATATAATATTTTAAAAAACAATTGGAAATTAAAAAAGGAAAAAAATTACAGAAATAATAATAATTGAAAAAAATTTTAATTTTAAAAAATTGACCTGGATTGAAATTTGAAGAAATAATCACAAATTGATAAGAAGAAAATAATTGTGAATTAGACAGAAAAATTGAGGAATTAAGGAGTTAAATTGAGATTTCAAAAAAATTATTGATAATAAATAATTTACAAATTACTATATTAATAAATAAATAAATAGTATAAAATAGTGAAAAAGCCCAGGATTGGTGAATATTTAAGAAAATAATTGACAATTAAAAACTGAAGAAAACTGTAGGAATAATTATAACAAATAATTGAAAATTGAATGGGATTTCAAAAAGTTAAAGTTGGTTGAAAATCGAAGAAAATAATTTCAAATTAGAAGAAATAGTTGAAAATTGAAGAAAAAAATTCAAAATTAAAGAAAATAATAATTGTGAATTTAAGAGGATAGTTGAAAAATTGAATTGAAAGTTCAAGAAAAATATTGTTAATTGAAAAAATCATCGAAAAAAGCCGAGAATTATTAAATATTGAAGAAAATAATTGCCAATTGGAAAAAATTCTAAACATGGCAAGATTATTAAATTAAAAACTGACAGAAATAATTTTAAACAGAAAAAGATAAACATGAAATTAAAAAAAAAACTAAAAAAGAAAGAAAATGATAGGAATAGTTCTAGAAACAATTGAAAGTTTAATTGCTTTTTGAAAAATTAAACTTTATTAAAATTTGAAGAAAATACTTCCAAATTGAGAGAATAATTGAAAATGAAAAAAAGTATCAATAAAAGACAAGAATTGTGATTGGATACAAATAATTAAAGAATTAAAGAACTGAATTGAAATTTCAAGAAAATGATTAATAATTGAATAATATGAAAGAAAATAATTGAAAAAAGACGAAAATAAAGGACAATTGCAAAAAATTCGAAAAATTGCAACATTAAAAAGTTTACATTTCAACAGAATTATCTTAAAAGTTAAGAATGTAAATTAAAATTTAGAACAGAAATAACTATGAATAAAAATTGAAAGAAAATTACTGTAGTAATTGTAGAAAATAATTGTAAATTTGATTGGATTATAAAAAATTGAACTGGATTGAAATTCTTGGATAATAATTGCCTATTGAAGGAAACAAGTGAAAATTGAAAAAATAATTGAAAAAAAATCGAGAATTATTGAATATTGACTGAAATAATTAAAAATTCAAGTAAATAATTGAAAACTGAAAAATAATTGAAAAAATGAGAATATTTGAAAACTGAAAAAGTAATTGAAAACTGAAAAGAAATAATTGAAAAACCGACAATATCTGAAAATCGAAGAAAATAATTGAAAACTGAAAAAATAATTGAAAAAACGAGAATATTTGAAAACTGAAAAGAATAATTGAAAAAAACCGAAAATATTTGAAAATTGAAGAAAATAGTTGAAAACTGGAAAAACAATTGAAAAAATGAGAATTATTGAATATTGAAGATAACAATTGAAAATTGATAAAAATATTGAAAGAAGCCGAAAATTATTGAATATTAAAGAGAATATTTGAAAATTGAAAAACATGATTAAAAATTAATTAAAATAATTGTGAATAGAAGAAAATAATTGAGATTTGAAGAAAATAATTGTAAATTAAAGAAAGTAATTGGGTATTCAAATATTGAAAAAATGATTTTCAGGTGAATGAAAGCCATTCTGAGCGATTTTTAAAGCCGGGGAATTCGCTAAAAAACTTTTTATTATATTTATTTAATAAAAATTGTCCATTTCTTGATTGAAGATTAGGGAATGATTTTAAAGGGTTGTTTTTGATTCTGAAGGGGTTAAGGTAGATAGGAATACATTCAGAGGAATTTTTAAAGACAGGAAATTCTCTCAAAATTTTTTTATTATATTTGTTTAATAGAAGTTGTCCATTTTTTGTCCTTTAAAATTGGTTAAAACCAGATTGAGGTGTTCATTAAACTAAGAAATTACTGCTGCTTTCGTACAAATGGCAGTAGAGAATGCTACTGTTCAAGAAATTCCAAATAATTAAATTATTGATAAGTTTAAATAAAATAATTTAATAATTTAATATTTTTATATTTTAGTTTTAAATGTTAATAAAAATTTTCAATTATATAGAAAGGGGCCGCTTTGAATATTTTTCCCGGGCCGCTTTTAATTCCCAATCCGGCCCTGGTCAAACCGGGAATTTTCTTTTGGGCTAATAAATTTGACTAATATATCAATTTGTTTTATAAATAAAGATGGTAACTTCATGCATTTTGAACCAATCTGATTATCCGGTTTAATTTTATGTAATTATGCGACAATTATGCAATTGAAAAATAAAAAATATACATTAAAAATTAAAACATAATATATTTCAATTATTTTCTTAGATATTCAAAAATTCTCGGCTTTTTTCAATATTTTTTTTTCAATTATCGATTACGTTCTTGAAGCTTCAATTCAAGTCTTCAATTATTCAACTATTTTCAGAAATTCACAATTATTTTCTTCAATTGACAATTATTATTTTCAATTTTCAATTATTAACAACCTTTTACGTCCGAGTAGGTATTTATTTTTTGATAGAAGGATGAAAAAAGATGACCAAAATGAAGTCATTCGGACAATGTAGTTTAATGCTTAAAAATTTTCCGACGTTTTGAAATCTAAATGATTTCCTTCTTCAGGGAGTCTAGTAATATAAAATAAAATAATTTTTTAAATCAAAGAAGTACAAAGTATTATGTATACAAAAACGTAACAATAATAAATTTAAAAATAATAAATGAAAATAAAAATGAAAATAATTACAATAGTAAATAAATTATAAAAATAATAAAGAAATAAAATCATACCAGTAATTAAAGCATAAACAAGAACAGAAATTCATTTCAATTATTTTCTTCAACTCTCACTTACTTTCTTCAATTTCCAATTATTTTCTACAATTCTCAATTATTTTCTTCCATTTTAAATTATTTTCATTAATTTCAAATTATTTCTTCATTTCTGAATTATTTTCTACTATTTTCTGCAATTGCCAATTATTTTCTTCAATTTTCAATTATTTTTTCATATTTCTTTCGATTTCTCAATGTCTTTCAATTTTCAATTTCTTCTCAATTTTCTTCAATATTCAACAATTCTCAGCTTTTTTTAATTATGTTTTTCTTTCAATTTTAATGCAAATTGATAATTTTTAAATTATTTTCCAATTTGCAATTCTTTCCGTCGATTTCTAAATTTTTCTGATGTTTTCAAATATTGTCTACAATTTTTAAGTAGTTTCTTCAATTTTCAATTAGTTTCTTTAATTATTCAATTATTTTCTTTACTTCTTAATTATTTTGTTCAATTTTCAATTGATTGTTTCAATATTCAGTAATCTCGACTTTTTTCAATTATTTTTTTTTTAATTATCAGTTATTTATTTCATGTTTCAAAACCTCCTTCAATTTTCAATAATTTTCTTCTATTTTCAATTTAATTGTTCAATTGTTCAATTATTGTTTTCAATTCTCAATTAATTTCTTTAAATAACAATTCCATTCTTCAATTTTTAATGTTTTATTCAATATTAAATCATTCCTAGCATTTTCCATTTTTTTTTTAATTATAAATTATTTTCTTCTTTTTTTAATTCAATTGTTTAGTAATTTTCTTTAATTCTCAATTATTGTATTCGAATTTCAATTTTATTTCTCAATTTTCAATTGTTTTTTGTTTAATATTCAATAATTCTGTGTTTTTCCGATTTCAATTTCATTATTTAATTTTCAATTTATTTCTTCAATTTTGAATTATTAACTTAAATTTTGAATTATTTTTTTTTTGATTTTCTATCTAGTTGATCAATTTTCAATTATATTCGTTGAATTTAGTAATCATTGTTCAATTTTTTTAATTATTGTTCAATTGTAGATTAATATTTCCTTTTTTTTTAATTTTGTTTCTAATTGTCAAATATCTTTGTCATTGTTCAATTATATCTTTCCATTATTAATTATTTCTTTTCATTATTAATTGTTTCTTTTAATTCTTAATTATTATTTTTTGTAAAGTTTAATATTTAATTCTTCAAATCTCAATTATTTTCTTTGAATTTCAATTATTTTCTTCAATTATCAACTGTTATCTTCAGTTTGTTTAGCAATTTCTTGGTCTGTTTATACTTAAAATGTATTTTAAGTTAACAAGACAAAAAACCGGGAAAAATAGGAACAAAAACCGGGAAATACCGGGAATTTTGTGGGACGAAATTAGTAGATACCCTGAAATTATGACCGATCAATTCTGACTATAATTTCTTTGCATTTAAAATTTTTTAAAAATTCGCATTTTGAGAAAATGTATATTATTTAAATTATTTTAAAAAAAAAAGTTGAAATATAAGTAGGGAAGACCATCCAACTGAAGAATTAAATTTTTAATTTAACCTATTATAATAAGGTTTCTCCGCTGAATCCGAATCCGAAGTCAGAATTTCTAGATTGACTAAATTTTTTGAGATAATATCAAAAAAATTAATTTTTTTGTGTTTTTGAGCAGTTTTTTGAAATTATCTAAAAAATTTTTGCGAAATTGATTATTCTGACTTTGGATTCAGATTTAGCGGAGAAAATACGTAGAAAAACACTAGCGTATTGTCCTGATAAAAAAAAAATTACTTTTTTTATTGGTATTTTTTTTTTTTTTATGTTTTTTGAGATAATTTTAAAAATTTTAGTCAATCTGCTAATTCTAACTTCAGTTTCATTCTCGTCGGAGAAAAATACATAAAAATACATTAGTATAGTGTCTCGGCTAAAAAAATATATACTATTTTTTTTAAATAACCTCAAAAAAATTTAAAAACACAAATAAAAACAAAAAAACAATTTTTTTGGCCAAGACACTACGCTAGTGTATTCCTATGTATTTCTCTCCGCTAAATTCGAATCCAAAGTCAGAATAATCAAATTGGTTAAAATTTTTTAAGATAATCTCAAAAAACTGCTCAAAACCCCCCAAAAATAAAATATAAAATTTTTTGTCTGGAACAATATCCTAGTGTATTTCTACGTATTTTTTCTCCGCTGAATCCGAATCCGAAGTCAGAATTTCTAGATTGACTACATTTTTTGAGATAATATCAAAAAAATCAAGTTTTTTATAATTATCTTAAAAATTTTAGCCAAATTAGTTATTCTGACTTTGGATTCAGATTCAGTGGAGAAAAATACGTAGAAATACACTAGGATATTGTTCCGGACAACAAAATTTTTATTTTTTATTTTTGGGGGTTTTTGAGCAGTTTTTTGAGATTATCTTAAAAAATTTTAACCAATTTGATTATTCTGACTTTGGATTCGAATTCAGCGGTGAGAAATACGTAGTAATACAGTAGATAGTTTCTTGGACAGAAAAATATATATACTATTTTTTTTTTTTTAAATAACCTCAAAAAAATTTAAAAACACAAATAAGAACCAAAAAAAAAAATTTTTTGGCCAAGACACTACGCTAGTGTATTCCTACATATTTCTCTCCGCTGAATTCGAATCCAAAGTCAGAATAATCAAATTGATTAAATTTTTTCAAGATAATCTCAAAAAACTGCACAAAAACTCCCAAAAATAAAAAAATAAAAATTTATTTTGTCCGGAACAATTTTCTAGTGTATTTCTATGTATTTTTCACCGCTGAATCCGAATCCAAAGTTAGAATTGCTAGATTGGCTTAACTTTCTGAGATAATCTTAAAAAACTTATCAAAAACATGAAAAAATCGCTTTTTTGAGATTATCTGAAAAATGTTACCCAATCTGGTTATTCTGACTCTGGATTCGGATTCAACGGAGAAAACTACGTAAAAATAGACTAGCGTAGTGTCCCGGTAAAAAAAAAAAAAAAATTTTGTTTTTGATAATTCTTTTGAGAATATCTCAAAAAGTATAACCAATCAAGAAATTCTGATTTTGCATTCGGATTGAGCAAAGAGGAATACATAGAAATTAAATTAAATTTTAATTATTCTCAAATTTCATTCCTCAATTAAGTTCCTAAATTTTCAATTATTTATCTCATTTTTCAATTACTTTTTTCAATTTTTATTTTCTTTTATATTTTTGCAATTATTTTCTCCAACTTCTAATTAGATATATTAATTATTTTTCAATAAATTTCAAAAATTTTCATTTATTATGTCAAATCTAAGTTATTGCATCCACTTTTTAATGTTTTATTCATTCTTCAATTTTTTTTAAATCTTTGTTGATTAATCCCGAAAATTTCAATAATATATCTGAAATATTCATTTTTTTATTCAATTTTCGATTATTTCTATAATGTTGTAATTGTTTTCCTGAATTTAAAATTCTGGAAATCATTTTGTAATACTTTTACTTTACAAATATTCTGTATTTTTTAAAATTATTTTTTTATGATTGCAATTAATATCTACAAATTGCAACCATTTTTAAAATTTATCAAAAATTTTCTTGTATGATTCTCATTATTTTTCAATTTTCCCCCTAATTATTAAATTTCAAATTTCTGCAAGTTTCAATTATTTTCTTTATCTTTTTCAAATAAAACTTTTTTAGTTTAAATTATTCCCTTCAATATCAAATTAGTTTCATTATTTATTAATTAACTTTCAATATCTTTTGTCATTTTCAATTATTTTTTAATAAATTCTCTAATTTTTTTTATTATTTATCTCTAATCTCAGTTATTTTTTCAATTCACATTTATTTTTATTATTCTGCAATAATTTTCTTTTATTATAACTATATGTTGTAATTTTTTCAATTATTTTTAACAAACTAAAATTATTGTCTTCAATTTTTCATTATTTTTATTACTTTGCTAATATTTTAAAATATTTTTCTCAAATTTTAATAATTCTCTTCAATTTTCAATTATTATTGTTATCATTTGCAATCAATTTCTTCAAATTCTAGTTATTCTCAAATTTTATTCTTCAATTGAATTCCTAAATTTTCAATTATTTATCTCATTTTTGAATTAGTTTTTTCAATTTTAATTTTCTTTTATCTTTTTGCATTTATTTTGGCCACCTTTTAATTAGATATATTATTTTTTTTCAATTTATATCCTAAAATTTGAATTATTATGTCAAATCTAAGTTATTGTATACACTTTTCAATGTTTTAATCATTTTTCTCAAATTTCAATCAAGTTAGTAAATTTAAATTTTTTTTTTAAATTTGCAATGATTTTCACAAATTTTACATTATTTTGATTATTTGTTTATTAATTCCGAAAATTTACTCGAAATTGAATAAATTGTCAAATTTTGCGTTATAATAATTACGATAATTAAGAAACTCTTTAATTTAATATTGTTTTATTTCTATTTTTTCCCCCTCCCTCCACAGATCAATATTAAGTGTGCAGATGACAAAAATTTACAAGCCTCTGCTCCTGATTAAACATATTTTTTAACTTCTATTTTTCTAAGGAATATAGGGAGGGGGGGGGCGCCAAAATATTTATTTCTTACCGGGCGCGAAAAACCTAAGTTACGGCTCTGAATATATACAAATTTTGCTTCCTCGTAGAGGAAACTTTGTGACAGTTACGATTTTCTATATTCCAAAAATAGATTTAATCGACTCATTTTCATCTAATGTGCATAAATTTCATTCTTAAGCAAATATCCGGACGTGGGTGTGTGTGTGTGCGTTCAGTAACTTCTCTTCTACAGGATATCTCGAAAACGTTTTCACGGATTTCGATCAAATTCAGAAGGTTTATTAAACTCATAAATGTCTAAATTTGGACACAGGGATTTTTGAAAATAAAATAAAATGCTATGCTTTTTTGCAAACAACATTCCTCATAGAGAGCTTTCTCATAGAAACAGCGATAAATTTTTCAAAATAAAAAAAATAAAAATTAAATTTAAAAAAAAATATTTTAAAAGCCATTATTTTACTAATTTTTGAAAAAATATTCAAATCTTGATCTATAAGTTGATCAATTGATTCGTTTCCATTGTAGAATATATTTTCCACGCAAATTCATCACCAAAAAAACATATTTGCAAAAAGTTATATAAATAAATGAAAATTTCTTAATTTTGAGAGAATTTGATTGGGAATTTTTAAAACTTCTTGTACTAAATGAGAAAGCAATTTTTTCTGCTCACATGGAAGCGAATGTTTATGAATTGAACAAAATTTTCAGCTCGTTTTAGAAATGATTCCTTTAGAAAAAATATTCTACAGTGAAAAATGATAGAAAATTGATTTTCTTTATTTGAAGATTACCTGATCAAATGGTTTATCACCAATATGAAACATAATGTAAGTAAGCGTTTTAATTTTAACTGGAAGATCAGCTGGAATAATCACTTCAGTTGAATTTTCTATATCCTGGCTTTTCAAAGCTTCCAAAATCAAATCCGAGGAGCGAACCAAATATTCGTGTGCAATCTAGAAAGATCATATTAAGTTCTAAATTTTAGAATAATTTAATTTTAAAAATTGGTGAAAGTATATTTTTGATTTATCATTTTAGCCTGTTTACTAGTGAGCTTCTATTGGCTACTTGATAAAAAGCAATAAAAGAAAAAAAATTGCACCTTGAGGGAACGTCGACCTTCACTCCGAAACAGTAATTCATCTGTCAAGACTTCTATATACCAGGGCATGTCTTCAATTTGGTTATTTTCAGCTGGTTTTCTTGAATCTACACTGCAATCGAAAAATTTTAAATTTATTAAAATGCACAAATTATGTCAACAATTATATCTAAAGAATCTTAAGCCAATTAAAGAAAATCACTTTAAAAACACGACTGCCTTTGAACTATTTTTTTTTATAATCCTAAGTCGTTACGAAAAATAGTTTAATTAAACACGATAATAAGAAGGGATGAATTTAATAATTTGAATTTATAAAACTCAAACAAAGGAAAAGAGACAATGATTAAGCGTGTTAAGTTTTAGTTTTTTCCCTCAACTTTCCTGGCTTAGGGACAGAGTCGAAATTAGAAGTTTTCAAAAATTACTTAATATTTCTCTAGTGATAATTAAAGAACTGTTAAATTTATTGCTTTCGAATACCGATTATCTTATTAGAAATTTTATAAGCTTTCAGAATCTGTTTTGGAAATTTTTCTAGCATTATTTTTCGCGGATTTATCGTAGTTTAAAGGCAGTCGTGTTTTTAATAGCGCTCCGCGAAGTGTCCACTCAATTGTGACCGGTGTTCTAGAAAAGAGTGGGGCGTTCCTTCTCTCGCGCGTTTCTCTCTCTTCCCCTTCTTCGCAGCGGCGAGTAGAGGCAGACTATATATACGGTCGTCGTACGCTAGTCAGTCAGTCTCTTGCCTGACGAGACTTGAGACGGACCTCCGGTCTTGTGCTAGGTCGCTCAAGGAATACAGTCGTCTCTCAAGTTTACTTGAGTGGGGCGGCTGACTTGCTGATCAATAGCGTAATTGTATGTAGGGCGCATCTGTATTATTTTTTAACTCTTTTACTCGAACCTCACGAAGGTGAAAAATGTCCCAGCGGAGTCCTCCAAATTTGTAGAAAAATCTGTTGATAGGGATCAGTGTAGGCACATCAATCTTAGCCACCACCACAAATGTCATAGATTCAATTAAGAAAATTAATAATCTTTCAATAAAAAGCGTTCATCGACGAGTGGCTTATGCAGTGGTGAATTTTTTAATTCATTGCGAATGTTAAATTTATTTTTAGGTCTAGACATTTCTTTTTTGGAAGATAAGAGACATTGTTGAAGGCAGCTATGTTTGGAGCCAATCCCAGAACTTTAAACCTTTGACCGGGAAATTTGATAAATAATCCTCCATTGGCTATAGTTATTTAAATTACTACTAATAATAATAAATAAAAATAAAAAATGACCTGTTTTTGACAATCCTCAAGAAATCTTCAATTTGAACAGTGTGCTTATTATCCTCATCAATGCTGCAAAGTGCCTCGGCCAAGGCAAGAGAAGAAGCAGATTTATCGTTTGGATCAAAGGATCCGGGCTCCTTTTTAAGATTCATGGGAATTTGTTCCACTTGCGATTTTATGGGACTGGATACTTTGAGTAAAGCTGTGTACAAAGCGGCGCACATGATTTGCAGTAAAACTGACCCACCGATTGGCCGACAGTGAGCTGGGATTTTTTCATTCATTGCAAAAGCCGTTCGCAAAACTCCAATGGGCGCGCAAATGTGCAATTCCATCAAACACGCCAACGCTAACGACATTGCTTGATAAATGCTCGCTCCTGTCTGAAAATTGCAAATGAATCCAAATAATATCGCTTTACCTCTGACTACTATCAAAATCGATGTTGGTCATAAATAACGATTCGAGGAAAAAGAAACTAAAGAGAATATGTGTGTAAGACGCTTCTTCCGGTCCAAATAGATGTTCTATCACGTCATTTATTTTCTGTCCAACAAAATCCTTAAAATTCGACAAATTCTACGAAATCACTATTTGAATTCCCAGTTGAAATATTTCAAATTTATTGCAATCTTTTAATATCAACATTTTTCTTGCTTTTTTTTTAAAGTTAAATTTGCTTAAGATATATATGAAGTCATGATTCATTCAAGAAAATTAATAATTCATTCCAACAGTGGAGAACTGTGATTTCAAGCTAAGGAAATATTAGCTGTGAGAACAATTACGGGAGTTTTTTTTTTTTTTGTAGAATGTCTAATTTTAATTTTTAATATAATGTTAAGGTGAAGAAGAGTTTTTTCTAAGTAAACATCTTTGAGGACAAAGTATTTATTTAGAAATTGATTTTTATAGAAAGATTGAAATAAAACGAGGGACAATGATCATAAAATAAAAAGGAGAAAATATTGTTCGTTCAGTTTTAAATTATTGTGTTTGATCAGGAATAAAATATTTTTCAAAAATATGTTTTTTATTCAGAACGAATTTTTTGAGAAAAAAAATGAATACAAGATATTTAGAAGTTTAAGCGAATTTCTATAACGTAAAAAAACTAATTAACGAATAAAAAAAGTACCTAAGTAAAAAAAGAGAAAAAAATTACTAGAAAGTTGATAACAATATTAAAAAAAAAAGAAAGAGCTAAAAAATTGTAAGATTAGAAAGAGACCAAATAAGAAATAACTATAAAGTAAAAAAAATAGAAATTTATGGAAAGTAACTGAAAATTATAAAAATTAAATTTAAAATAACGAAAAAATCGGCCAAATGAATCAATAACTGGAAATTACATAAAGATAAAAAAAATTATAAATAACTGTAAATTTTGAAAATTAATTAACTGTAAAGTAAAACATTTTGATATTGAAAAAAGGTAACTCAAGAAAAGAAAAGTCATTAGAAAGTGCAAAAATAACTAGATGTTTTTCACTAGAAAGTAAAAGTAGAATAAATTAGGAATTGGAGTAAAAGACCATAAAATATAAAAATTATTATTAGAAAATGAACAAATATTGAGAAATTTAAGAAAAAAATTTATTTTAATTCCTAGTAGATAAGAAAAAATGGAAAATTAGAAAATTAGAAAATAACTATAAATTACTAGAAATTATAGAACTATAAATAACTGGAAAACGCTATAAGGGAAACAACTATAAATTCATCAAAGAGTACTAGAAATTTAATGGAATCACTAAAAAATAAAAAAAAATTGTGAAGCAAAGAAAAATTAGTAGACACTTAAAAATTTAAGAGATATATATTTTTAAAAATATTTCAAAAAATAAGTAAAAATTACAAATGTAAGAAAAATTACTAAATAATTACAGAATAATAATTTATGAGTGGCGAAAATAACTACACGGAAAAAATTAGTTCTAAAGTATTATCAAATTTTTTACAAATTAGGGAAGAAGTGTCAAAGAAGTGAATTTTTTATACAAGAAATTTTAAACTTTAGAAAAAAAATTTGAAGCATAACTAGTAATTGTAAATTTCAATACAGGTAATAACAAAATCAATGTAAGTTTTTTAAAGTTTGAAAATGCTTACCTAAAATTTTACAAATTCGGTACTTTTTCACTAATTTGTGAAACACTTTAATTAAATTTATAACTAATTTTTTTCTGTGTGTAAATTGATAAAAAAAAACTAGAATTCTAAATGAATTACTAATATAAAAAAAACCAGTGATAAATAAATATAATAACTATGATTGAAGAGAAATAACTTTAAATTAATAAAAAAAAAATCTAGAAAGTGAGAAAACAAATTAATAGGTACCTGTATAATTAAAATTTACTTAAAAATTAATTAAGTTAATTAACTGTTTTACTTAAATTAATACTAATTATAAAGTAAATAAATTTTTTATTTTTAAATGTATTTAAAATATTTTTATATATTGTAGATTAATATATCTAATTGTAAGTATAAAAATTACTAGAAAGTAAGAAATATAATTAGAAAGTCAAATAATAACTTCTTAATTTTGGAATTAAAATTTAGAAGCTATGTGAAAGGTTTGAAAAAAAAACCCTGCAAAAAAAAAGTAAAAAACAATGGAAAATATTTTTAATAAATGAGTAAATAATATTTAGAAATTCGAAAAAATTAACTATAAAAGAAAAAAAAGTGCCAATAAAGTGAAAAAACATTTTAAAACTTAAAGAAGTAACTGAAAAATAAAAAAAAAATTATAGAAAGCAATAAAATAACAAACAAATGATAAAAAGAACTAATAGATAAGAAAAAATACTCGAAATGTCGAAAGCAAAAAATTCTTAACAATTAAAGAGATACAATTAACTTTTTTTAAATATTGCCATTAAGTAAAAAAATAACTATAAAATAATAATGATAATTGAAAAGTGCAAAAATACTACAAAATTATAAAATTATTAGAAAATGAAGAAAGTAACTACAAATTAATGAAACAACTAGAAATTTAAAGGAGTTATTAAAAAGTTAAGATACCTCATAGGTAAGTAAATAAAATAACAAACTAAAAATTAAGAATTAACAAAAAAACATCTAGACAATGGAAAAAATAATATATAATATATATAATATATTATAATAATATTAATATATTATAATATTGCGGATTAAAATGTATCTAGATATAAAAAAAACTAGAAAGTACTCTCTAAACCGGAATTAGTTAAAAATAACTAATTTGAAAGCAAAAACTCAGTCACTAATTGAAATAGTTATATTTCTACTAATTATTTATTAAAAAATAAATAATTATTAGTTAAATGTATTTTTAGGTTATGCTTTTAGGTTAACTAATATTTTAATAAAATTCTGTTTACTAATTCAATTAGTCAAATTTTTACTACTTTTTAGTTATTTATTTTTACTAATTAGTTATTGTTCACTAATTGATGAAACAAAAACTCAACCACGATTTGACTAATAATTAGTTATTTTCAACTAATTCAAATTTAGAGAGTATGAATAATAATTATAATGTGAAAAGGAAACTAAGTTTTTGAATTAAAATTTTTTTTTTAAAAAAAAGAAGTAATATCTATAAAATATGATTAGAATGTGAATTTAACTAAATTTTCTAATTAGAAATATTTTTAAAAAAAGATGTAACAAAGTCCCTTATACGACATTTTTACAAATACATTATATAGATCAATCTATTCGTTTTGTGAGAAAAAATATGAGTATTGTTTACTTATTGACTTGTATTTTTAGTATGAAAAAAGTGTTTTCAAAAAATAATATAAAATTTTAGATAAATTCAATATAGTGGAAAACTAACTTTAACAGCATCCAGAAGAGTTTCAACTATAGGAGTCATCATTGGCTGCAATGGTGATAAGAGAGCATTCAACCAAGGTGGTCGTGATTGATTCCATACCTGGAATTAATTAATTCAGTAATAAAGGCAAAACAAATTTGTATAAAGCATGAATTTGAAATGACTAAATGTCAGTTTATAAAATTTAAGGTAGTTCTCGCACGATATTCTTTTACAATTATTACTAGAAGTTAAAACAATTTTTAAAAGTTGAAACAGTAAATCATTTCTCTATTGTTTTTACTAGTTGTTCTGTTTGACAAAGAAGAGTATCGATTTTTCAAAATTTTATGGTTCAAGATTAAAACACGACATTTTTTTTGTAAAAAGGAGAAAAAAAGCTGTCGGAAATCGATTTCAAATGGTAGAACTCGTTACATTGCAAATGTGCAAAAAAAAGGGTAACTTTAGAAAAGTATTTGACGGGGTTGGGGTTGTCCAAATTGACATTTAAATGGGTCAAACTGTTCTTCAGAGAGTCAACTATATAAATTCTCAAGGCTTTAAGTTATCTTTTTTTGACTGAGTGAATTCAATTTTTCGAAAATTGAAAATTTTTCCAAGGCAATAAATTTTGACAATGTATTTTTGGGCCTCCCTAGTAAAAAAATAATTTCTGTTCGAATTTAATGTGTTTTATGCAAATTAGGTTTTTCTTCAAGAACAGAACCGTTTGGTACAGAAGAAAAAAACAAAAATGAAGGTCACTTCTGATGAATTACTGGTCAATTTAAATAATTGAAAAATGGAGAAACAAAATAAAAATTAGAAATCAATAATTGAATAATTGGAGATAAAAATTGACGTTTAAAGAAAATAATTAAATAATGACAAAATAATTGCAAAATCCCAAAAAAATTTGAAATTTAAAGAAAATACTTGAAAAATGATAAAAATAATTAAAATTAAAAATAAAAAGCAATTGATAAATGACAAAAATAATTATAATAGGAAAAATAATCGAGAAGTAACAAAAAAAAAAACATAAATTTGAAGAAAATAATTAAGAAATCACAAAAAATTTAAATTTGAAGGTAATATGTGAAAAATAACAAACATAATACAAATTTGAGACAAATAATTGAAAAGTGACAAAACTAATTAAAAATTAAGTAAAAAATAGAAAATTTGAAGAAAAGACTTGAAAAATGATAAAAATAATCAAAATTTGAAAAGAAATTGAGAATTGATAAAAATAAATGAAAATTGAAGTAAGAAATTAAAAAATTCGTGACAATCATTTAAAGATATAAGAAAATAAATACGAAATTTGGAGAAAGTAATAAAACAACGTCGAAAATATTGACAATAATTGAGAAATTACTAAATTAATTGAAAATTTTTAAAAAACAATTAAAAAATGACAAACATAATTGAAAATAGGAAAAAATAGTGGAGAAATGACAAAAATAATTGAAATTTGAAGAAAATAAATTATTGAGAAATTACAAAAAATTTAAATTTGAAGATAATACATGAAAAATAACAAAAATGATAAAAATTTGAGATAAATAATTGAATAATGACATGAATGATGGATAACTGGTGTAAATAATTAAAAGAATGTAAAATTGAAAAAAAAAATTTAAATTTGAAAAAAAAATAAATGTCAATTGGTGTAAAGTATTTAAAAATTATTGATACATAATAATAAAATTATTGAAAAAAATTGCTGAAATTTGAAAAAAAAAATTGAAAACTATGTAATAAATTAAGAAATTGATGACCATAAAAAAAAAGATTGAAAATAATTATTGAAATTTGATAAAAATAATTTTTAAATGTTTTAAACTAATAGAAATATGCAGAAAATAATTAAAAAATGATAAAAATAATTTAAATTTGATGGAAAAATTGAAAGACGACGAAAGTACTTGACAATACTGGTTTAAAAATTAAAAATTTGTAGAAATTAATTAAAAAATTGAAAAAGTAATTAAAATTAGAGGAAACTAATTAAACAATGTCAAAATTTATTGAAATTTGAAGAACATAATTGTATGTAATAATAATAGGTAATTATTATTTTACTAAGAAAGTGAGAAAAGTGAGTAACAAGTTTGAAGTGAATTTGAGCAATTTTGCAAAATATGTCTGCCATATTGGATCCGCCATTTTGAATTTTGAAAAATTGGTATATCTGATATCGTTTTCACAATCAGAGACTTCGAAAACGAGTTATAAGTTTCAAGCGAATTTAAAGAATTATGAAAACGAATTAGCTGAAATTTTTATAAATTCCCGGATATAATTTTTTTTCCCGGCAACTTCCCGGTTTTCCCGGAATTCCCGTTGAGTAGACACCCTGTTTAAATGCAATCAAAAACGATTTTTCAAATTTATCTACGACAAATTTTTACATTTGTTTTTTTTTTTCTTCTTAAATTTTGTTTTTTGAATCAAAGCTATTATGATTTGTTTGAAATTTACTTCACTTGATTAATAAATTAAGGATTTATGATCTTATGTTTCGTTCTTAAAAAAAATACAATTTTATTAAAATTGTATTATCTTCTAGCTTAATTTGATAAAAAGTAGAAATTAATCCAAAATTCAATTAAAAAATATTAATTTTCAGAGATTATAATATTATTACTATGAAAAGGTTTTTTTTATGTAAAATACATGGAAAACTTGGAATGCTTGGAGCGACCTCCAAATATTTTTTGATTTCAAAAAAGAAAAAACAGGGTATTTAACATAGAACAATTCTAGAGGTGTATTAAAATCCGACTTCACTTTTTTTCCATGCATTTTTCGAACACCCTAATTTATAACCTTAAAAAATCTTACTTGTTGTCTGTCAAGGTAATTTGACCATGAAGGATCAAGTTTCAAAGCGCTGACAATGACATTCAATGGATCATTGGCAGTATTAACTAAAATATAAATAACACTATACAGAGCAGACGAAGCTGTTATATTTAACAATAAACGACAAGAATTCCCTGCGCATAAAAATCCTCCGCAGGTGTCTTCAGCATTTTTACCCACATTTGCCGAAAAATGTACATTTTTTTTTTGACCAATACACTGTCGGACCAAAGATCTAAGTAAAAGATTCGATACTGCGTAGTCATTCATCAAAAATACCTGTTAATAATTAAATTATAGATTAAGGTAAAATATTTTGGGTCGCCATCATTTTCTCCAAAACTCAATTGACAGAATCAGAAAATGAACGAAATTTATTTGTCAGAATATTGAACTTTCCGAATCACCATTTGTCACAACTTTTAACACTCCGACTACTAAACATACAGAATTTTCATCTGTCAGACCAAAAGATAAAGAATTACTAAAAGAGCTCTCTGATTGGCTGGTAATTTTTCCGGAAACATTACCAGCCAATCAGAAAGCTATTTTAAGCATTTTACATTCCTTTGGTCGGACAGATGTAAATTCTGAGTTCTGACAATTGTAGATTCATGAAGTTAAAAGTTATGACAAATGGTGATTCGGAAAGTTCAATAATCTGATAAATAAATTTCCGTAATTTAGGGATTCTGTCAACAGAGTTTTGGAGAAAATAATACCGACCCAATTTTTTATTATTATTATCAGAGAATAAAATACTTTTAAATAAGGCAACAAAACATTAAATTTTTGCTAAAATGTAACTTCAGTTTAATTTGTGAGTTTCCTTTTGAAATATAAGATTCGTTTCTGTTACTCCTTTTCATAGTTTATCTCCACTCGTGGTGGATCGGTAAATTTAAATTAAATTCCTTCCCAGAAAGGTTAAACACTAGAAACAACCCCTTTGAAGTTTTCTATTCATTCTCTTTGTGAACATTTTTCTCGAATTCCTTTAGATAGGTTACATTCTTTTACTTGGAAATATTTTCATGAAAAATGCCGTTTTGAGAGTTAAAATTTTTTAATCTCACTTTAACTAATTGGGGCCAATTTGGCTGTGGTTGTGACTTTAATACATTTATTTCCAAAATAACTGCTTGTTTTTTTGGAAAAATCTTCTGATAGCATTTATGAGTAGATCCCATTAGATCCGGAGCAGACATAAATAGCCAAGGAGAAGGTCCACTACGAGGCTGCGAAATAATCAAATCTTCCAATCCGTTTCGAAAAACCTGAAACAAATTATAGGTAGGTATATTCACAGGGCCGAATTGGGAATTAAAAGCGGCCCGGGAAAAATATTCAAAGCGGCCCCTTTCTATATAATTGAAAATTTTTATTAACATTTAAAACTAAAATATAAAAATATTAAATTATTAAATTATTTTATTTAAACTTATCAATAATTTAATTATTTGGAATTTCTTGAACAGTAGCATTCTCTACTGCCATTTGTACGAAAGCAGCAGTAATTTCTTAGTTTAATGAACACCTCAATCTGGTTTTAACCAATTTTAAAGGACAAAAAATGGACAACTTCTATTAAACAAATATAATAAAAAAATTTTGAGAGAATTTCCTGTCTTTAAAAATTCCTCTGAATGTATTCCTATCTACCTTAACCCCTTCAGAAACAAAAACAACCCTTTAAAATCATTCCCTAATCTTCAATCAAGAAATGGACAATTTTTATTAAATAAATATAATAAAAAGTTTTTTAGCGAATTTCCCGGCTTTAAAAATCGCTCAGAATGAATTTCTATCTACTTTGCCCCCTTTAGCATAAAAGAAGTCGGCTTTCATTCACCTGAAAATCATTTTTTCAATATTTGAATACCCAATTACTTTCTTTAATTTACAATTATTTTCTTCAAATCTCAATTATTTTCTTCTATTCACAATTATTTTAATTAATTTTTAATCATGTTTTTCAATTTTCAAATATTCTCTTTAATATTCAATAATTTTCGGCTTCTTTCAATATTTTTATCAATTTTCAATTGTTATCTTCAATATTCAATAATTCTCATTTTTTCAATTGTTTTTCCAGTTTTCAACTATTTTCTTCAATTTTCAAATATTTTCGGTTTTTTTCAATTATTCTTTTCAGTTTTCAAATATTCTCGTTTTTTCAATTATTTTTTCAGTTTTCAATTATTTTCTTCGATTTTCAAATATTGTCGGTTTTTCAATTATTTCTTTTCAGTTTTCAATTACTTTTTCAGTTTTCAAATATTCTCATTTTTTCAATTATTTTTCAGTTTTCAATTATTTACTTGAATTTTTAATTATTTCAGTCAATATTCAATAATTCTCGATTTTTTTTCAATTATTTTTTCAATTTTCACTTGTTTCCTTCAATAGGCAATTATTATCCAAGAATTTCAATCCAGTTCAATTTTTTATAATCCAATTAAATTTACAATTATTTTCTACAATTACTACAGTAATTTTCTTTCAATTTTTATTCATAGTTATTTCTGTTCTAAATTTTAATTTACATTCTTAACTTTTAAGATAATTCTGTTGAAATGTAAACTTTTTAATGTTGCAATTTTTCGAATTTTTTGCAATTGTCCTTTATTTTCGTCTTTTTTCAATTATTTTCTTTCATATTATTCAATTATTAATCATTTTCTTGAAATTTCAATTCAGTTCTTTAATTCTTTAATTATTTGTATCCAATCACAATTCTTGTCTTTTATTGATACTTTTTTTCATTTTCAATTATTCTCTCAATTTGGAAGTATTTTCTTCAAATCTTAATAAAGTTTAATTTTTCAAAAAGCAATTAAACTTTCAATTGTTTCTAGAACTATTCCTATCATTTTCTTTCTTTTTTAGTTTTTTTTTAATTTCATGTTTATCTTTTTCTGTTTAAAATTATTTCTGTCAGTTTTTAATTTAATAATCTTGCCATGTTTAGAATTTTTTCCAATTGGCAATTATTTTCTTCAATATTTAATAATTCTCGGCTTTTTTCGATGATTTTTTCAATTAACAATATTTTTCTTGAACTTTCAATTCAATTTTTCAACTATCCTCTTAAATTCACAATTATTATTTTCTTTAATTTTGAATTTTTTTCTTCAATTTTCAACTATTTCTTCTAATTTGAAATTATTTTCTTCGATTTTCAACCAACTTTAACTTTTTGAAATCCCATTCAATTTTCAATTATTTGTTATAATTATTCCTACAGTTTTCTTCAGTTTTTAATTGTCAATTATTTTCTTAAATATTCACCAATCCTGGGCTTTTTCACTATTTTATACTATTTATTTATTTATTAATATAGTAATTTGTAAATTATTTATTATCAATAATTTTTTTGAAATCTCAATTTAACTCCTTAATTCCTCAATTTTTCTGTCTAATTCACAATTATTTTCTTCTTATCAATTTGTGATTATTTCTTCAAATTTCAATCCAGGTCAATTTTTTAAAATTAAAATTTTTTTCAATTATTATTATTTCTGTAATTTTTTTTCTTTTTTAATTTCCAATTGTTTTTTTAAAATATTATATTTGTTCTTTAATTTTTTAAATTATTATTGTCAATTGTCGATTTATTAATCTTGTCATTATTCCAATTTTTTTCATTTGTCAATTATTTTCGTCATTTTTTAGTTATTTTAGGTCGATATTATCAACTCGAGAACATTTTTGGATGGTCAAGAGATTTTGAGATCAATATCAATATTGCTCAAATATGATATCGCCTTGATATCGTAAAGCACTAAGAAATAATGGTCAAGAGAACAAAATAATTTAAAAAGTTAAAGATTAGTTATAAAAATTTTTGAGAATTATTGAGGGTTGAAAAAATTGAAGGAGATAATTGAAAATTGAGGAATGTAATGGAAATTTAAAAAATGTAATTAAAAATTGAAAGAAGTAATTGAAAAAGTCTAGAATTCTTGAATATAGAAAAAAATAATAATTGAAAACTGAAGAATGGAATTGAAAATTGAAGAATGGAATTGAAAGTTGAAGATAATAATAAATAAGAATTGTAAAAAATAGTTGTAGAATTGAACAATTTAATTGAAATTCTACAATTTCTGTGATTGAAAAGAACATAGAAAGAAGCCGAAAATGATTGAATGTTGTAAAATTAATTGAAAATAGAAAAGAGTAATTGAAAGTTAAATGAAATTTAATTACATTAATTAAATTATTAATTAGACCTACAAAAATACCGGCCCGCCTGGCGGCGGCCCACCGGGATTTTTCCCGGTATCCTGAATGGCCAATCCGGGCCTGTATATTCATAATAATAATAAACAGGAATTCACAATGGGACGCTCAGTGGTTATTATGATTTCTAATGTTTTTTTGGGTGAATAATTTAAATATGTCTTATAATAACAAAATATCATCTTATTTTCTATATTCTTTGAAATTAATTTTCTATTCTAAACTGAAATTTTGAGCTACGAAGTATTTTACAGGGTGTCTACTCACCGGGAATTCCGGGAAAATCGGGAATTTGCCGGGATTTTAGTTTGATCGAGAAAAACCCGGGAAATTGCCGGGAAAAAAAATTATATCCGGGAATTTATAAAAATTTCAGCTAATTCGTTTTTAAATTCTTTAAATTCGCTTGAAACTTATTACTCGTTTTCGAAGTCTCTGATTGTGAAAACGATATCAGATTTACCAATTTTTCAAAATTCAAAATGGCGGATCCAATGTTGCAGACATATTTTGCAAAATTGCTCAAATTCACTTCAAACTTGTTACTCACTTTTCTCACTTTCTTAGTAAAATAATAATTATCTATTATTATTACATACAATTATGTTCTTCTAATTTCAATAAATTTTGACATTGTTTAATTAGTTTCCTTTAATTTTAATTACTTTTTCAATTTTTTAATTAATGTCTACAAATTTTTAATTTTTAAGGTATTTCTCCGATGGGGAGTCCCTGGCAAAAATTAGTATTTCAGTTAATAGCGATTATTAATTAATAAAATTTATTTCTTAACTTATTATTGACTATGAATAGTTAATCAGATATCGGCCAATCGTTTTTTAATAAGAATGTTTCAAAAATTAACAAAAGTTGCTAAATTTTTAACGTTTTTTAAAGATACCTTTTTCCAAAATTTGTATCTTTTCTTACCATTTTTTAAAAAATGGTAAAATTTAGGTCAAAAATAGCTTATTTTCTTAAGAAAAACAAACTCTACAACTTCACCTCGTCAAATTTTTGAAAAAATGGACAATTTTTTAAATACAGCAATTTGTTTATGAAAATATTTCTAAATTTTTCTAAATATTTATAAACAAATCGCTTTATTTAAAAAATGATCTACTTTTTTAAAAATCTGACGAGGTGAAGTTGTAAAGTTTGTTTTTCTCAAGAAAATAAGCTATTATTGACCTAAATTGTACCATTTTTTTAAAAATGGTAAGAAAAGATATAGAATTGTGAAAAAGATATCTTTAAAAAACGGTGAAAATTTAGCAACTTTTGTTAATTTTTAAAATATTCTTATTAAAAAACGAGTGGCCGATATCTGATCAACTATTCATAGTCAATAATAAGTTAAGAAATAAATTATATTAATTAATAATCGTTAATTACTGAAATACTAACTTTTGGTAGGGACTGCCCATCGGAGAAATACCTTAAACCAGTATTGTCAATTACTTTCGTCGTCTTTCAATTTTTCCATCAAATTTAAATTATTTTTATCAGTTTTTAATTACTTTCTGCATATTTCTATTAGTTTAAAACATTTAAAAATTATTTTTATCAAATTTCAATAATTATTTTCAATCTTTTTTTTTATTGTCATCAATTTCTCAATTTATTACACAGTTTTCAATTTTTTTCTTCAAATTTCAGCAATTTTCTTCAATAATTTTATTATTATGTATCAATAATTTTTAAATACTTTACACCAATTGACAATTATTTTTTTTCCAAATTTCAATTTTTTTTCAATTTTACATTCTTTTAATTATTTACACCAGTTTTTAATCATTAATGTCATTATTCAATTATTTATCTCAAATTTTTATCATTTTTGTTATTTTTCATGTATTATCTTCAAATTTAAATTTTTTGTAATTTCTCAATAATTTATTTTCTTCAAATTTCAATTATTTTTGTCATTTCTCCACTATTTTTTCCTATTTTCAATTATGTTTGTCATTTTTTAATTGTTTTTTAAAAATTTTCAATTAATTTAGTAATTTCTCAATTATTGCCAATATTATCGACGTTGTTCTATTACTTTCTCCAAATTATGTATTTATTTTCTTATAACTTTAAATGATTGTCACGAATTTTTTAATTTCTTACTTCAATTTTCATTTATTTTTGTCAATTCTCAATTTCTTTTTAAATTTTAATTATTTTTATCATTTTTCAAGTCTTTTCTTCGAATTTTTTATTTTTTACTTAATTTTTAATTAGTTTTGTCACGTTTCAATTATTTGTCTCAAATTTTTATTATGTTTGTTATTTTTCACATATTACCTTCAAATTTAAATTTTTTGTGATTTCTCAATTATTTTCTTCAAATTTCTGTTCTTTTTGTTATTTCTCGATTATTGTTTCCTATTTTAATTATTTTTCTCATTTTTTAATTGCTTTTAAAATTTTCAAATAATTTAGTCATTTCTCAAGTATTATCAATATTTTCGACATTTTTTTATTACCTACTTTCTCCAAATTTAACTTATTTTCTTATATCTTTAAATTATTGTCATGGATTCTTTAATTTCTTACTTTAATTTACATTAAATTTTTCATTTTTCAATTATTTTTGTCATTTGTCAATTGATTTTTATTTTTAATTTTAATTATTTTTATCATTTTTCAAGTATTTTCTTCAAAATTTTTGGGATTTTGCAATTATTATAAATAATAATAATAATAATAATATTAATAATATTATTAAATATTTTGTTATTATTTAATTATTTTCTTTAAACGTCAATTTTATCTCCAATTTTTCAATTATTGATTTCTAATTTTTATTTTGTTTCTCAATTTCTCAATTATTTATGTCATTTTTTACGTGTTTTTTTTCAAATTATAAATTTTTTACATAATTTTAAATTAGTTTTATTATCTTTCATTTTTTTTCAAGGTTTAATTATTTTTGTCATTTCTCGACTATTTGTTCCATTTTTTGATTATTTTTGTAATTTTCAATTATTTTTGTCATTTCTCAATTAATTTTTTTTTAATTTTAATTATTTTTATCAATTTTCAAGTATTTTTTTCAAATTTCTATCAATTTTATGATTTTTCAATTATTAAATTATTTTCTTTTATGGTCAATTTTTTTCTCCAATTTTTTAATTATGTATTGACATCAAATTTTTATTTTGTTTTTCCATTTTTAAATTATTTTTGTCATTTTCCAATTATTTTTTTCAAATTTCTATTATTTTTGCCATTTTGAAATTATTTTCTTTAAAGATAAATTTTACCTTAAAAACTTATATATTACGCACTTAATTTTTTTCATTATTTTAATATTATAGCTATTAATCATACATAAAAGAAATCCGGGGAAAATTAGTTATTATTAGTTAGGGGAGATCGGGGTAAATCTGGTTTTTTTCAAGAATTTAGTGTAGCCCCGACAGTTTTATTTTTTAAATAATAAAATTCGCCTTAAAACTAATTATGAGAGAATAATATAAAATTATTTATTTTTATAATTATGAGTTTAGTGTTTTTTTTAAATTTCCGGATCTTTTTACAAATTCTCGGTATTTTCCTGATGTTCTATATTCCCTTCTATTATCCTAATTTCCCATATCGCTAAAAATGACTTTACAGTCTTTGAAAATTCTTTAAGCTTTTCGCAAGATTTTCTGATTTAAAGTACAATTTGCTTTTACCCGAATTTTTATTTTTTCGATTTCTAATTTTTATTTACTATATTTCTATTTAATTTACTTTTCATTTATTTTCTATTTCCGTTTTTTACACACCTTATTATTACGTCGTATCAATTATATTTTAACTTCTGTTTTTAAACATTTAATAAATAGATTCATGCCTCTTTTTATTCATGTTAGCAAATTGAAGACTTCCTAAAACTTTGTATTTGTATACGTAAAGTATGAACGGATTATGAAAATAAATGTGTAAACTTAAACTTAAATCTACCAGAATCTATCGCTTCAAATCTACCTTCTTGTTGAATATTCCGTCGTGAACCAAATGTTACTCTATAATATCATTAATGTATATTATGTAATTAGTTTTAGTTAATTAATTAATAAAGTGTGAACTGTACCTTACTTTTCAAATTGAATCACTCATCCTCCTTTTACAATTTATTACATAATTCGTTGCACAAAATTAATTTGTCGTGCAACAAAAGTAAAAAAATACAAATCAAAAAATAAAAATACATTTCTTCCCCTTTCTATTATCAAAAAACAAGACGATTTTACAATCAAAAGCTATTTATTTGACCTCAATACATTTATGCACCCTGATATGATGTGAATTTATTTATTCCATAACGAAGTTTAACCGAGTGGAATTTATTCCGTTCACCCGATTATTATTAATTATTGAAAAATACCTGTATCCGATACTAGAGATATAAATACCAAAATTATTTATTAAATTAAATAAAGAGCAACAACTGGCACTTATTCAGAGATAAAGTTATGAATTTATATCAAGCATTCATTAAGGGTATTTTTTATTACGAACATCCTTATTGATCCGTTAAATTTTTATAAAATGTATTAAATTCCAAAGGATTACTTTTATTTGTTACGCAGTTTTCTCTTAATTGTCAATTATTTCACGTATAGTAATTATCTTGAAAAAAATCATGTAATTGAAAAAAAATGAAATTAGTTTATCATTTTTTAATTGGCTTTTATTAAATAATTAGTTCAATTTGAAAAGAATAAATAAAGTAGATTAAAAAATAATAAAATCAAATAAAAGATAATTATTGACATTTTTTATTAATGAAAATGTGACGCACATTGAAAAAAGGGACTATAGAAGCAAATCGGTTATTTTATAGAAGAGAGCGAAAAAAAGACTAGCGCGCTTGTGGTACTAAACGTTATTGTTTGAATTTTTATAACTTGAAAAATATTCAATGCAAACTTTTTCTGACTTCAGATAATAAAAAAAGAACCTTTAATGAAGTTGAATCAAACAAAAACAAAAATAGATTTTTGCTTATAAGTTCTCTTTCTTTAGAGCACGTTACAAATAAACATTGAGTGTGTTAATAAATATATTTGGACATAAGCTTATTGGATATTAAGAATTTATAGGAAATACAAATAATAATAAACAGTACAAAAAGCAGGCGCAATGCGCCTACAATTGAGGGTTTCGTGGCTTTTTATTATTGATTTCAAACAAGTCTTACCCACACCCAGAAAATGGTCTCAAATTCAATACAAAAATCTAAGGTATTAATGTATTAAATAAACTTGTTTCCAGAACCAATCGGGTAATTCCGTAACCTTTCGGGTGTTTTTCGAACTATTCGGGTGTTTCCGTAACCATTCGAGTGTATTCGGAATCTTTCAGGTATTTTCGGAACCATTCGGGTGTTTCCGGAACCTTTCGAGTGTATTCGGAACCATTCAGGTGTTTCCGGAATCTATCGGGTGTTTCCGGAACCATTCGGGTGTTTCCGGAACCATTCGGGTGTTTCCGGAACCATTCGGGTGTTTCCGGAAACATTCGGGTGTATCCGTAACCACTCGGGTGTTTCCGTTACCATTCGGGTGTTTCCGTATTCACTCGGGTGTTTCCGTAATCATTCGGGTGTTTCCGGAACCTTTCGGGTGTTTCCGTTACCATTCGGGTGTTTCCGTAACCATTCGGGTGTTTCCGGAACCATTCGGGTGTTTCCGTAACCACTGGGGTGTTTCCGTAATCATTTGGGTGTTTCCGTAACCACTCGGGTGTTTCCGTAACCACTCGGGTGTTTCCGTTACCATTCGGGTGTTTCCGTAACCATTCGGGTGTTTCCGTAACCATTCGGGTGTTTCCGTAACCACTCGGGTGTTTCCGTTACCATTCGGGTGTTTCCGTAACCACTCGGACGTTTCCGGAACCATTCGGGTGTTTCCGTAACCACTCGGGTGTTTCCGTAACTACTCGGGTGTTTCCGTAACCACTCGGGTGTTTCCGTAACCTTTCGGGTGTTTCCGTTACCATTCGGGTGTTTCCGTAACCACTCGGATGTTTCCGGAACCATTCGGGTGTTTCCGTAACCACTCGGGTGTTTCCGTAATCATTCAGGTGTTTCCGTAACCACTCGGGTGTTTCCGTTACCATTCGGGTGTTTCCGTAACCACTCGGGTGTTTCCGTTACCATTCGGGTGTTTCCGTAACCACTCGGGTTTTTCCGTAATCATTCGGGTGTTTCCGTAACCACTCGGGTGTTTCCGTAACCACTCGGGTGTTTCCGTAACCTTTCGGGTGTTTCCGTTACCATTCGGGTGTTTCCGTAACCACTCGGATGTTTCCGGAACCATTCGGGTGTTTCCGTAACCACTGGGGTGTTTCCGTAATCATTTGGGTGTTTCCGTAACCACTCGGGTGTTTCCGTAACCACTCGGGTGTTTCCGTTACCATTCGGGTGTTTCCGTAACCATTCGGGTGTATTCGGAACCACTCGGGTGTTTCCGGAACCACTCAAGTGTTTCCGTTACCATTCTGGTGTTTCCGGAACCATTCGGTTGTTTGCGTAACCACTTGAGGGTTTCCGTTATCATTCGGGAGTTTCCGGACCCCTTTGGGTGTTATCGGAAGCCTTTAGGTGTTTTCGGAACCATTCGGGTGTATCCGTAACCATCCAGTGTGTGAAATATCGTCTTAATCTATGAATTCAATTTAAAAGACGTCTTAAGGTAGCAATAATTAAAGAAAAAGACGTTAATGGTTTCAAAGATATTTTGGTCTCAGATTCAATAAAAAAATCTAAGGTATATCTACCTTACCAATATCAGCATCAAAAACCACCCTTTAAAATTGCCACTTAATCATTAATTATGTGTTGAACTCCCTCTAGCACACAACCTAAAATGACAGCTATTGGTTCGTGTGTTTTCGTCTCTGTCTCTGACTATCACCCTCTCTCTCGCACACAACCTAAAATTGACAGCTATTGGTTCGTGTGTTTCCGTCTCTGTCTCTCACTATCACCCTCTCTCTCGCACACAACCTAAAATTGACAGCTATTGGTTCGTGTGTTTCCGTCTCTGTCTCTCACTATCACCCTCTCTCTCGCACACAACCTAAAATTGACAGCTATTGGTTCGTGTGTTTCCGTCTCTGTCTCTCACTATCACCCTCTCTCTCGCACACAACCTAAAATTGACAGCTATTGGTTCGTGTGTTTCCGTCTCTGTCTCTCACTATCACCCTCTCTCTCGCACACAACCTAAAATTGACAGCTATTGGTTCGTGTGTTTCCGTCTCTGTCTCTCACTATCACCCTCTCTCTCGCGCACAACCTAAAATTGACTGCTATTGGCTGTGAACGACGGACGGACGGACGGACGGACGACAAAGTCTCACTATAAGGGTTTCGGTCCCGAACCACGAAACCCTAAAAAGTAATACTTTAAAGGGATTTTGAAACATATGAAATAATTTAGAGATAAACTTCCATAAGGCATTGAGACAAGGTAAATTTTTACCTCGGACAATATTATTTTTAAGGAGGAATCGGACAAACAATCGGAACAAAAGTTAGTCCAAATGAATAATTTTGATTTTTGATATAGAAGACACATAAGTTAATGTAATTTTTTTTAGTGGAAATGTGAACACTTGTATTTTTTACAAAACGAGCCGTTAAAAAACCCCCAATTTTGTTCTTTGGCAAAAAATATGAGATACGTATTTTTTTAGTTTTTTATTTTTTAATATTAACCCGTGCCGCAAAGCCGTTGAAAATTACCATTGAATTCCCCTAGGAAAAATGCACTTTTTCGTAAATTTGACATAAAATCGTGAAAAATTGACCTTTTTCTTTCTGTAAACGATATTTTTGTTCATGAATATCCAAATAATAAAAATCTGTCGTATCTTTATTAAATAAATTATTTTAACTATTTTTTATGTGACTGTAAAAAAACCCCATAAACGTAAAAAAATCTGGAATTTAATAAAAAAAACATTAATTATTATTTTAAATGCTTTTTCTTCATTCTTTGATATTATTATTGAAATATATATTATTTTTTTATGTTTTACCATGTTACATAATTTGTTTCAACAATTTATTGTTATTATTTCCCTATACAAAATGACAAATAAATCGAGCGTTTTTGCAATTTTATTAAACTTTCTAACTTTAGACGCCTAATAAAAACATAAATTTATATATATTTATGTTATATAAATATTTATCATCAAATTAAGACGCTAACAATTGTTTAAACAAATTATTGTTGTTATTAATTAACTTTTTCAGAATTGCTTAAAAAGAGTTGTAGTTTTTTCTTAATTTTGCAACTTGCTTTTCTTGAATCAACCACATTTTAGTAAAATAAAAAAGAATTATTATTATAACAATTGATTAAACAAATTATTGTTGTTATTTATTAACTTTTTCAAAAATGCTTATAAAGAGTTGTAGTTTTTTCTTAATTTTGCAAATTGATTTTATTAAACCAACCACATGTTAATAAATTAAATAAAATTATTATAAAAACAATTATTTAAAAAAATTATATTGTTGTTATTTATAACTTTTTCAAAAATGCTTAGAAAAAGTTGCAGGTTTTTTTTAATTTTGCAAATTGCTTTTCTTAAATCAATCACATTTTAATAAAATAAATAAAAATTATTATTATAACAATTATTTAAACAAATTATTGTTGTTATTTTTTAACTTTTTCAAAAATGCTTATAAAGAGTTGTAGTTTTTTCTCAATTTTGCAAATTGATTTTATTAATCCAGCCACATGTTAACAAACATAATAAAATTATTATTTTAATAAATATTTAAACAAACTATTGTTGTTATTTATTAACTTTTTCAAAAATGTTTTTAAAGAGTTGTAATTTTTTCTCAATTTTGCAAATTGATTTTATTAAACCTATTAAACCTATTAAATGTTAATAAAATTATTAAAATTATTATTATAACAATTAAATAAACAACTTATTGTTGTTATTTATTAACTTTTTCAAAAATGTTTTTAAAGAGTTGTAATTTTTTCTCAATTTTGCAAATTGATTTTATTAAACCTATTAAACCTATTAAATGTTAATAAAATTATTAAAATTATTATTATAACAATTAAATAAACAACTTATTGTTGTTATTTATTAACTTTTCTAAAAATGCATTAAAAGAGTTGTAGTTTATTCTTAATTTTGCAAATTACTTTTCTTAAGTCAACCGCAATTTGAAGAAATTAATAAATTTTTAACGTAACAAATTTTTAAACAAACTGTTTAACTCTTTATTGAGCATTTATTAAAAATTTTATAAATAACAACAATAATTTGTTTAAATAATTGTTATAATAATAATTTTTTTTTATTTTACTAAAATGTGGTTGATTCAAGAAAAGCCAGTTGCAAAATTAAAAATAAACTACAACTCTTTTTAAGCAATTCTGAAAAAGTTAATAAATAACAACAATAATTTGTTTTAACAATTGATAGCGTCTTAATTTGATAATAAATATTTATATAGCATAAATATATATAAATTTATGTTTCTATTAGGCGTCTGAAGTTAGAAAGTTTAAGAAAATTGCAAAAACGCTCGATTTATTTGTCATTTTGTATAGGGAAATAACAACAATAAATTGTTTAAATAAATTATTTAACATGGTAAAACATAAAAAATAATATATATTTTAATGATAGAACGTCCAACGTCCTTCCGGCAGGACAAAAAAGCCTTCCGCGAGTACGTACGAAATCGCGTTATAAAATTAACATGGATTCAGATAAACAAAAAGTAGTATATGTATATGGTTGGAAAGGTAAAGAATCAAGCTTTCAGCGCATGTAAACATGGAACTTGTAAATTCAAACCCTGAAGCTTGGTAGCTAAAAGAAGTTAAATTTTCCAAAAATTCGCATAATTTTTAGTCACAAAAAGACGACGAGCGGTACTGCTGGCAGGACGTTTTTGTTTTTTTCAAAAAGACTACCTAGCCCTTGTACATAAATTTAAAAAATCGATATATCGCCTGAGCCATTTACCACCGGCCACCATTACGTTAGTTATAACAATATTTACAAAAGTAAGAATAAACTCAATTCCTTTGATGATGAAGATGATGAATTATGATGATAATGATGATGGTGATGATGATGATGATGATTATATGAAATTAAAATATTTTTCACAAAAATGAATTGTCCTTCCGGAAGGACGTTTACTGTGTGAAAGCGAGTCCTACCGGCAATACGCAGCCTTGGACGTTCTATCATTAATAATAACATCAATGAATGAAGAAAAAGTATTTAAAATAATAATTAATATTTTTTTTAATAAATTCCAGGTTTTTTTAGGTTTATGGGGTTTTTTTACAGTCATTTAAAAATAGTTAAAATAATTTATTTAATAAATGTTGTGACGAATATTGTAAGGTATAGGGGAATAAGAATGATTATTCGGGACTGTTTATCGTGTGTGATCGTGGAAACCGACGAAAAGGCCCGAAAATCTCGCCCGTTAATGCTGATGATAAAGTAATTGCTTAGAATCGCGGAAGTCGCCTAGCGACACGCATCATTTTACCCGTTCGGGGGGTAAGTTCTAACAAATAGTTGAAAAGACTTGTACATTTTTCTGAGAGTCAAAGTTTGTCATTTCTTTTACAGTTATCTTATTATTGATTGTTACTCTGTGAATTTGTTCACTGGTCTTTCCTGTTTATTGCTTTGGGGAAAGATCAATTACCATTCTTGAGCACATGTTTTTCCGGCATTTGCGGAGCGAGTCCGTGCAACGATTTCACGAAGAAATCAATCCATTTTTGAAATATATTGTCGACCGAAGGGCTAATATTGGAGAAGTGGACGAAGAAAAGATTTGACTGCTTGTTAAGCTAAAAATAAGAATTTGACGCCATCTTATTTTGCCAAAGTTTCGGATCGACATTTATCATTGCGTCGCCAGCAGACCAATTGAAAAGAAAAAAGCTAAGTAATCCGCGATTCTCTTAATTATAAAAAACTGTTATTATTTGTGTTTGTATATCATTCCAATATTTACCCACACAGCACAATTCCTTGCCTGAAGTTTGAGCGAAGTTGGCACTGCAAACTTCGCAAGTTTGCATTTGCCATTTATGAAAACTTGACCTAACCAACAAAATGTCCGCTTGTGCAGAAAGCTTGACGGGATAACTTGCGGCAAGTATAACCTGGTTGGTAATTGAAAACTTTCCTCGCAAGTTTCAGGAAAGGTTCTAGAAAAGTTTGAATTAAAGGTAAAAAATTTTTTTTTGCGGATTGAATGAATTTGTAACACATTATTGTGACCCCTGTGGGAGGTTTAAAAAAATCTATTGCGCAGCCCTAGCTATTATAGAATTCAACTGCGCAAGGCCTTAAGTTGAAATTTGCAGTGAAAGTTTCCAGCAAGTTTTAAACGTCAAACTTTCTGCACAAGCGGACATTTTGTTGGTTAGGTCAAGTTTTCATAAATATCAAATGCAAACTTGCGAAGTTTGCAGTGCCAACTTCGCTCAAACTTCAAGCAAGGAATTGTGCTGTGTGGGTATTGACTGATCATTTATTGTTAAATATTAATAATAGGGTTGAATGTGTGCGAATGATTGTGTTTATATGTATACTACAAAAATTATTAAAATCTAAAGGGAAATTATATGTAAATTCGTATATGTATATATATTGTGACGCTGCATTTTTTTAGTCAACAAATTAAATTTTAATTTGATAAATAAACCAATATTTTGTTATTAACTAAGCCAAGTTGCCGGTGGTCGCAATAATTCTCAGGTCGATATTTAAATTTAGCTAAGTAAGAACTTTTCTAATAATTTTTGTTCATCGAATTTCTTGTTATATTTCCTGTCGAGCTGCTCAAGGAGTATGAAGTTTCCCGCTTGCTGTTCTAACGTGCCAAAGCTGCCTGCGCCTGCGCCAATTCGCTTATTCCGTCCTCCCCGCTACAGGAAGTTACCTAGTTATTCAAAATATCCCCACATGTTAATTTTTTGTTACCAAATTTTTATACCCAGCCTGTAAAATAATCGTCTACCAAAGCAACCTCACGCTTAATAGTAGTTGTCTACTATTTTATGAGTCCCCGAAAACTCGAAAGTTGTCTGAAAAGAATACATTTTACAGGCGAATTTATTCGTCATTTCTCTAACGCAGTAGAGACTATCTGTAGCTCAGGCCCGAGCTATTAAGCATTTAGAACTCAATTTCAAGTCGCACTTCGGATTTCCCGGAACTAACGATTGAGAGAGTCTAAATTCTTACCAATTCCTCGGAGGTTGACGACGAAAGAGTCAAGGGTTAAAAATTACCCAAAACAGGAAGCTGAAACCTGCATTAAAGTTCGTCTATGGCCAGCGACTTTCTTCAGCGACTACGCTCCTGCCGGCGTAGTAATACAAGACATACGTAGGATACCTGTGGGGAGAGGGGAGAGCGAAGCGGCCCAGCGTGCTCAAGAGGAGAGGAACCATCGCTCTCTTTCAACTCAGCAAGCACCTGCAACGGACGCGTTTAGAGTGGAAAACCTATTATTGTGTTTCTTTTTGTGAATTTGAACTCAATTAATCTCATTTAGTTTTATTTTATAATTTTGCTATCATCGAGGACCTATCGAGATCCAATTCCACTTTCATCTTTAACTACGTCAAAATGTAAGTAGCGTCAAATTGTGTAAAACTTCTCTTTTTTTTTGTAAGTGGTTCGACCGGTCACATGTTTAAACGAGATAAAATTTCGCGTCTTGCTTCCTTTTGTTCTTTTTCTGTGAAATGTAGTAAATTTCTAGTGACTCTTTCGTTCGTTTCTTTGTGAATTTCTTTGTTCTAATATTAATTTTCAAATAAATCGCGTTTGGACATGTGCGGGAATATCTCAGAAATTTTTATATTATAATCAACTTCTTCCTGTAAGTTACCCTATCTTCTCTCTGCTACTCTCTTTCCCTTATCGTTACCTACCCCTAAAAGTGATACTTAAAATTATTTATCAGATGTTACCTCTTTAACTTATGCTGTTACCCTCCCCTAAAAGTGATATTTAGCCCATTATAATGTGTTACCTCCTTACGTATATTGGTACCGACCCTCTAAAAATGATATTCGAATTATTTATAAGAAGTTACCCTTTTCTTCTGCTGTTACCTACCCAGTAAAAATACCGTCTATTTCGCCAGTTACCCTCTTTGCCTTGCTGTTACCTACACTTTTTGAATCCCTTTTATTATGTTTGTTACCTCTTTAATTTTGCTGTTACCAATCCCTCGAAAAGGCCTTTATTCTTACTCGTTACCCTTTTTTTTTACTCGTTACCCTCTTTTGCTAGTTACCGTCCCTGTCAGTTTTCTTTTTGTTACCTGTCCGTTGAAATATTGAATTTTACTTTGTGCCTACGTTCCCTACACCTTAAAATTTTGTTAAATCAAACTACCATTATTTATATTAAAATTGCGCTGTCGAACCACATTATAGTCTATGTAATGTTTATTTGTTTCTGTATGACAAATGAGTGCGTCAGCGTGTGTTTTTTCAGTTTAGCGATTGACTTCGAGCCTTACTAATGTATTCATTTATATATCAAATAAATCTTTATATTTATCATTAATCGGCTTGTGATGAAATATTACATTGGCGACGAGGATAAAAAACGATAACAAGTGATCAGATTGAGTAGTTAATCGATTACTGTGAAATTCCATGTCAAATCCTGAAAGTTTGGCTCAGTGGGAAGCGAATTTAAGAGAAGCAGCGAAAAGATGTGAAGCTACTTCAATTGACTTAGATAAAAGGAGTCAACTAATTAAGCAAAAAGAAACAGAGCTAATAGTGCAGCGAGAATTCTTAAGCCGTGAAAGTCAGCGGTTAAACGAATTTAAGGCTCAGCTTGAAGGTAATCGCGATAAAAAGATGGCGACAATCGTAGGTTCCATAAATGAATATTCGCGAAAAGAAAATTGGACTTTGTGGTTCGAGAGACTAGAGCAGTTTTTTATCGCGAATAGTGTGCAGGATAATAAAAAAGCATCGCTTTTTGTGACATTATTGGGTGGAGAAGGATATGCCATTCTCAGAAATCTGTGTGCGACAGATTTACCGTCGACGAAAACGTTTGATGAGTTGTCCGCCATCATGAAAAACCACATGGAGCCTGCACCGAACGAAATATTAGAGCGATACAAGTTTCGACAGTGTCGCCAACGTGAAGACGAAGAAGTAAAATGTTTTGTCGAAGAATTGAAAAAGCTTTCAACTTACTGTAAATTTGGTGGAAATCTACAAGATTCATTGAGAGATCAGTTCGTCTGGGGTTTGAGGTCAGAAGCTCTTCAGAAACGACTGTTACGTGAAAAGGATCTCACCTTCACCAAGGCGGTGGAATTGGCAACAGCGTTTGAACTGGCGTCCAAAGGAGCAGCTGGTATCAACATAACCTCAGGGAAAAATGATGCAGTCAACTTCATTAAGGCAAAAAACCGTTTTGGAAGGAACAATCAAGGACCACCTGGAAAGCAGTCCGACACGTCTTCTAGTGAAAAGTGTAATCGATGTGGAAAAAACAATCACTCGCAATTAAATTGTAAATATAAAGGGTATAAGTGTAATCAATGCGGCAAGGTAGGTCACTTAGCTATAATGTGTAAGACAAAAAATTTTATAACGGAACCGGAAAAAGTGAATAGTAATTTTAAATCGAATAAGCAAAATTCTAATAAACAAAATTTTTTAGAAGATTGTGAAACTTTAGTTGACGATTTTGAAAAGTTGTTTAAATTAGACGAGAAAATTTCAAATAAAGTAAATTGTATTAAACCGTATGAAATGGAATTAAAGTTAAACGGAAAATTGTTCACATTTGAAGTAGATACTGGTTCTCCAATATCGGCAATTTCCGAAGTTTATTTTAAAGATTCGAGTTTGAAAGAATTAACATTAAATAGTACTAACAGAAAGTTTAAGAGTTATTTGGAAGATCCGATAATTCCGTGCGGCTTTTTGGAGGTTAAGGTCGAATTCAATAATAAGCAGCATGATTTTAAATTATTTGTTTTGCCGGGAAAAAGTTTGCCAATTATAGGACGAGATTGGATACGGAGTTTAAAACTAGACAACGAATTAAAAAATTGTTTTGCAAATGTTAAGAAACTTAACAGTTCTGAAGTAGATTCGACTGAGTTGTTATTAAAAGAATTTAAGGAAGTTTTTTCAGACGATTTAGGACTTTATAAAGTGGCTAAGATGAAATTACATTTAAAAGAGGGAGTTGAACCAATTTTCTGTAAACCCAGACCGGTACCGTATGCATTACAAGAGAAGGTAGAGAAAGAATTAGATAGACTTATAAAATTAAAAGTTTTAAAACCAGTTGAACATGCGGATTGGGCAACACCAATTGTTCCTATTTTAAAAAGTAATGGAGATATACGTATTTGTGGTGATTATAAAATTACTGTCAATCCATGTTTAAAAACGGATAAACATCCGATTCCGCGTACACAAGATTTATTAGCAAAAATCAGTCAGGGTACGATGTATTCAAAATTGGACTTATCTTTCGCGTATTTACAATTGGAACTGGATGAGTCATCACGACCTCTAACGACTATATCTACGCATAAGGGATTATATGAATATAATAGATTGAATTTCGGAATTTCATCGGCACCCGGTCTTTTCCAACGAGAAATGGATAAACTCTTGTCAGGAATCGAGGGAGTTGTGGGATTTTTCGACGATTTTATAGTAAAGGGAGAAACACGAGAGGAACACGATGCCCGATTAAAAGAAGTTTTAAGGCGTTTAAAAGATGCGGGATTAAAACTAAGGAAAGATAAATGCGAATTTGCCAAAGAAAATGTTAAATTTTTGGGGTACGAATTGGGAAAAAATGGAATAAGCGTTTCACAAGAAAAAGTCAATGCCATTTTAAAAATCACGAAACCAACAAATGTTAAAGAATTACAATCATTTATCGGAATGATAAATTATTATTCAAAATTTATTTTATTTAATTCCTTTTACGTCCGAGAAATAATATTGAATAATAAGACGACCCTTTCGGACTAAAATTATTCTTTTATTTATTTAAAATTGTCCAACGTTTCGAGAACGAACAGTTCTCCTCTTCAGGGACTACAATAAATTTAATATAGAAAATTATTGTACATTTTTTCAACAATCAAAACGAATAGGAAACAACAACAATAATATATAAAATAATAAATAATATATTGAAAAATAAATAATAAAATTTAAAAAATTCAAAATTTAAAATCAAATATTTCTAATCAAATTTACAATTTTTGAAAAATTTGGTTAAAATAAAATTAATTCTTACCTGATGTTAAATATTATCCATAATTTTTTATTAGTTAGTCTTGACACATAATTTAAAAATAATTTCTTGAGATACTCAAGAATGTCAAAGTTAAAAAAATAATTGTCACATTATTAAAAAATTTTTATTTTTAGTGACTGAAAATTACGAACTATTCAGTTCACTTGTCAAATTTAAAACTGAGCAATTAGTTAATGATATTTCAACTAATTAAATTTCGGAGACTAGTCATTTGTATTTGTAAATATAAAGATTTAAAGAGTGAAACAAATTTTAATAATATTTTGAAAGTTGTGAATTTAGTTTAGGATATTGAAAATAATATCTACTTTAAAAATTCAAGAATGGCATTATAAGATGTACTGTAATTTTCAAGATCGTTTTTTACATTTATGCAATTGTTACCTTCTTTTTTAATATGGACCATTTCAGCAAATAATCTTTTATATTCATTAGGTTCATTATGTAGAATTTCAAAATTTTCCCAAAGAATTTCATGCGGAATATTATTTTTAATTTTTCTATGTCTACTGATAACGTTATGATATTTTTCATTGTAACCGAAATTATCGCTGTGTTCTTTAATCCTAATTCTGAGTGGTCTGCTGGTTTGACCTACATAACATTTCCCACAAGAACACGGAATTTTATAGACTACGTTAGGTTTATCTATTGGATTTAATTGGTCTTTACCTAGTTTAATAAATTTATTTAATTTTGAGTCGACCTTGAAAATTGTTTTTATATTATATTTAGACAATAATCTTTTTATATTTTCAGAAATTTGACCATAATAAGGAATAGTTATTATTGATTTTTTATTATTATCATCTATGTTTTGAGAAGATGTTTTTGGATTTTTGATTTCGGAAAGTCTTTTATTAATATGTTCGTTAATAAATTGTGAAGGATAACTATTCAAAAATAGTAGGTCTTTTATTAATTTTAGATTTTTAGCATGGAAAGATTTATCCGAAAGGTGGATAGCAGAATCTACCAAGTTTTTTATTATAGCTATTTTGTGTTGTATGGGGTGGTTAGAATAAAAATTTAATAATCTTCCAGAATATGTATCTTTTTGGAACCAATTGGTTATTAAAGAATTATCAGTGTTTTTTATTATAGTTAAGTTAAGAAAATTAATAGAATTATCAACTTCAATTTCGTGAGTAAATTGTAATCTTTCATGAAAAGAGTTGAAATTTATTAGAAATTATGCAAGTGTGATGTATCCACTGTACCAACTTTTAAATAAGGATAAAAAGTGGAATTGGACTTCTGATTGTGATAAAGCTTTTCTAACAGCAAAAAAGAGTTTAATGTCTAGCGAGGTTCTTATGCCGTATGATACAAGATTACCGGTTAAAATCACTACTGATGCTTCTCCTTTCGGTTTAGGAGCGGTATTAGTTCACATTGTGGACGGAAATGTCGAGAAACCCGTGGCCTTCGCATCGCGAACATTGACAAAGGCTGAGTCGGGTTACTCTCAGCTGGATCGAGAGGCGCTAGGAGTAATTGAGGGTGTAAAAGCGTTTCATCAATACGTTTATGGTAGGCAATTTATTTTAGAAACCGATCATAAGCCATTGATGTATATTTTTGGGGAAAAGAAAGGGTTACCGCAAATGGCTGCTAGCAGAGTTCAGCGATGGGGTGTATTTTTGTCTGGTTACAATTACGAAATGAGATTTCTTAAAGGCGAAAATAATAAATGCGCGGATTTTTTATCTCGTTATATGAATTTCTCAAATTTAAATTTAAATAAAAAAGACGAAGAAGAATTTACTTATTTAAATTTCGTGACCGAAGGTGTTAAAGTAGCCTCTGCAGAATCGATAAAAGAGGAAACGGATAAAGACCAAATATTGAGTAAAGTCAAAGAATTTATTTTAAACGGTTGGCCTAAAAAAGTAACGGAATCATTGGTCCCATTTTTGCGAAAAAGCTGCGAATTATACGTGGATAAAGGATGCGTTATGTGGGGTCACAGAATTGTTATTCCGGAAAAATTTAAAAATGAATTGTTGAAAGAATTGCATAGCTCACACATGGGAATCGTTCGGATGAAAAGTATTGCGCGATCTTATATTTGGTGGCCTGGATTAGATACTGATATAGAAAACATCGGAAAAAAGTGTATTGCTTGTCTCGAAAATGCGAGCAATCCACCTCGAGTAACTTGACATCCTTGGAATTGGCCAGATGGCCCTAGTTATAGACTACATGCAGATTTTCTCGGTCCTGTTGATGGGGACATGTATATTGTTATAATCGACGCGTTTTCAAAATGGATTGAAATTAAGAAAATGAAAAACATTTCCGCTTCTGAAACGATAATAGTTTTAAGAGAGTACTTTAGTGTATGGGGTTTGCCTCTTAAATTGGTGACAGACAATGGACCGACATTTACGTCACAAATTTTTGCAGAATTTGTAAAAATGAATGGCATCCATCACATCAAGACTGCTCCTTATCACCCGTCGACAAACGGAGCCGCAGAAAATTTGGTAAAAACTTTCAAAGACAAGTTTTACTTAATTATGAGCGAAAATGGTAGTAATAAAAAAGACGCGTTAGTTAAATTTTTATTTCATTATCGATCATCACCTCATTGTACCACGGGAGTTTCGCCTGCTGAATTGCAAATTGGGAGGAAGCTTAGAACTCGTTGGGATCTTTTAAAATCAGAGGTGAGGGAAAGAGTAATTAAGAAGCAGGAGGAACAAAAGAATTATTATGGTGCCAATCGGAATGTTGAATTTTCGGAGCGAGAGGTTGTCATGGCAAAAGATTATTCTGGAAAGAATAACAAATGGTGTAAAGCTGAAATTGCAAAAAGGCTGAGTCCAGTTTCGTATACAGTTCGTACTTGCGACGGTAGAATGTGGAAACGTCATGTCGATCAATTGCGTCCGTGTAAATTAAATTTTAATGATAACGTTTTTGATAAGAGTTTCAAGTTAGTCCATCACACTGTTAGCAACGAAGAAATTGTACATCCGGTAGAACTAAACACCAAAAAAAATGTAATTCAGCCATTTGTTGAGCAGGAACTTAGACGTTCCAGTAGACTTAAGAAACCTCGACTTCTGTATAATGCTTCGTAAAATTTTGGAAGAAACGTAAATTAACCCCGGAGGATTGTAATGTTTATTTGTTTCTGTATGACAAATGAGTGCGTCAGCGTGTGTTTTTTCAGTTTAGCGATTGACTTCGAGCCTTACTAATGTATTCATTTATATATCAAATAAATCTATATATTTATCATAAATCGGCTTGTGATGAAATATTACAGTCTATAAGAGTCGACCTGAGAAAATTCGAGTTGAAATAAGGTAGATATTGGGTTTTAGTCGTTTGTGTAATAATTTTGTTTTGTATAATTACCATTAATTAAAATTTTATAATAAATTGTGAATTGTATTAAATTTTACTAAAGTGTATAATTTCTTCGAACCACGACGCTCTGTGCCATTGGCCAAGCGGCCCTGAGTTACCGGCAATTTCCTTTCTCTCTCTTTCTCCCGTTATAGTGTGTATCATGCCTTTCTTTTTCGTTCCTTTCTCGTTTTCGCGTGTTTTTCTATGAATTTTGATAATTTGATTTCGCATAATTTCTCTTTCTAATTTTAATTAGTTCTTGTGTTATTTATTTTATTGATTTTTGCTTTTGCTACTTTTGTGCCTGACTTTTTGAAGATTTAGTCTTCCCCTTTTGTTGGAATTCAGTTCCTATTTTCTATTAGTCTTCTTTTTTTTTGTTTGTGTTTTTGTAAATGTCCCAAGAAAGGACTGGCGCCTGACATTTTAATTTTTTTTATTTCGCGTTAGTAAAAAGGCATGATGACACGCTAGTTCCTCTCTTTTTCCCCCCTCCCAATTGTTTTGAACAAAAAAAGACTTTGGCTAGTTTTACGTAATTTTAAATAATTCTTATTCTAATAGTAAAATCCTTGTTCCAGATAAGATCTCGAAAATTTTTATTAATTTCATTATTATTATGATTAAAGTAATTTTATTGTTTTATTATTTATTTTATTAATGCTCATTACAATATATATGTGACAGACGATTAGCCAATTAATGAAATAAAGAACCATTAAAGAAAAAGTACAGAAATTAATTAAAACTCTCACAATGTACAACAGATTTTTATTATTTGGACATTCATGAACAGAAATATCGTTTACAGAAAGAAAAAGGTCAATTTTTCACGATTTTATGTCAAATTTACGAGAAAGTGCATTTTTCCTAGGGGAATTCAATGGTAATTTTCAACGACTTTGCGGCACAGGTTAATATTAAAAAATAAAAAAATACGTATCTCATATTTTTCGCCAAAGAACAAAATTGGGGGGTAAGGTTTATGAAAATCGAAATTTTTTTTTTTTTGGCCACCCTATGAGCTCATTCATTAATGATCATTAATGACCTCCGACAAATAAACATTAAAAATAGAGTCAGTGTTCAGTGTGCGTATCTCTTGTAAAATGTCAGTGCCATGCGGCCGGCTAAAGTAATCTCGTGTGAAACTCTTCTTAAGGTATTAGTCGCGTAAAATGGCTTTCGTCAGATTTCTTTAAAAATTTGTATCTGAATTTATGTGGTATTTATCTATGAAATGAGATCTATCCTATCAATTTTGACCACTTCTGAGCTTCAAAATATAAATTCAAAGTTCATACCTTTTTCATGCGATAGCACTAAATGCATGTAAAAAATGTCTCTTATATTCATTCATATAAAAACAAGTCGCCAGATTTTCAAATAAAACTACTAAGTTACACATTGAGATAAAATAAATCCTTTAAAAAAAAATTAACTTTATTGACCACGCCGAATAAAAAATACAATAATTTAAAAATTCAAAGTTTTTAATTTTTACGTGGTTTCATTGAAAAATGTCGTAAACGTGTCAGCATTACATTACGATAACTTATAGTACATGACTCAAAATCATGAAAATTACATACATTACATTAGAAGAGGTTACAAGGAAGCAAGTGAGTTGATATAAAAGTTTATTTATTGTTATTTTTATTTTGCGGGAGTTTTGCGGGAGCATTTACGCGACTAATACCTTAAATTGATTGTTTTGAATAAAAATGTTATTTTGTGATTCAATTTTAAATCGTGGTTTCTTGCTGCTTCTTATCTCTCACGCTCCGGAAATACTGGTGTTAGTCGTGGCTTAACAATAATAATTTTGATTCGAATAAATACAATGTGTAGATTAATTAGTTTAATTAAACTTTTATTTTATTTTTTTGTTTCGTTATTTAAGTTTTAAAATAACTTGGCGCCAGGGTTTATTATTTATTTATTGTTTATTTGTTTTGATTAAACATTATTTAAAATATTACACATTAAACAAACTAGTAAAAATGAGTCATACCATATACCTCCAATTGATCCAGAATCTTATATACTTTTTTTACTGAAGTGTACACCTTCCTCGCTTAGTGGGAGTAATTAGCTCTTCAAAGCATGATGCTAATTTCACCCACACTTATACTAGATCCCTCTGTTAAGTTTCCATCACCTGATCAATTAATGAGGACTTACAACTCGAATGAATTTCGAGTAGGTTTAGATTCAATGGAATCGGAGGTATGTGCTTTTTAGAAAGCATCATAATTTAGGGCATGGTATTTTGAGAGAAATGTGATAATGAAAAATATTTTATTAAAATGAGTACCTGGTAAAGTATCTTGAGTGGTGTTCCACGCAACAAAAGGCACACTAAAAGTTCATAACATTTTGAGTGAATATCTCTCATGAGAACTGGCAGTTTCATTTTCTGGGATCCTATCATTTCATTTCCATCAAGACAGGTACTTAACGTTAAATAAGCAGTGCAGCAAAGCACATTGAAAGCATCCGCCCAAAATTGTTCTGATCTTGCTAAACTGGGACGACCCTATTACGTGATATTAATACTTTAGTAAGAAATTATTTTAAAAAGCGACATTTAAAATTTAACCAATGGATCAGATATATATATTCAACTTTTAATTAAAAGTTTTAATTTAACTTGAGATATATATTTTCCGCCATTTTACAATCTGAGAATAAAAAAAATATAAACGAACAGAAATTAACTAAAAAGATATGAATTTTTACTAAAATTAAATAATTTCATTGTTTTGAATTAACATATTTTTAATTATGTAACAAAAACTTTTTTGTAGAAAAAAATAATTTTTTATAAATAAGGTAAAAGCTTTTAGTCTCAAGCTCCTATTTTCAAATATGAGGCTATATTTTATTTAAAGGATGACTGAATAATTCACGTTCTGGAAAAAGATGCATAGAAAAATGAAGCCAGAAATATTCTCACCTGGAATAAAAGCTTTGAAAGTAGGTTCGGAAGCATACTAAAGAATATTATAAAAAGTAAACGTCATCGTTGTCTACGAATCCATGAAAATATTTCTTGCGGATTGTTTTTCTTTTGTAAATTTTAAATATACACTACCGTTGGAAATTGTCGGTCCGACCAACAGAAGTAAATCGAAAAAAGACAACTCAATTGAAATCACGATAACTTGATCAAAAAATAAGATAGAGAGTTGAAGCTTAACAATTTGGGAAGTTTATTAAATTTTGTTTTATAAAATCTATTAGTAAAATTTTTTACAAATTTTTAAGTAATTATATTATTTTCCAAAGGAGAATTTAATAAACTTTGCAATTTTTTAAGCTTCAACTCTCTATCTTATTTTTTGACAAAGTTATCATGATTTTAATTTAGTTGTCTTTTTTCAATCTACTTCGGTCGGTTGGACCAACAATTTCCGATGATACATACATTTTTAATTTTAAAAAATGGGTAAAAACAATTAATTAAACTACTTCTGGGACATGAATAAGTTCTAAAATTCATTTTGTAGAATTTCATTAGATAATAATAGCTTGTAGACGAATTTTTATTCAATCTAATTTAAGTAAACCCAGATATTGAATTAGCAGAATTTTAGGCTCACCGAATTTATATTAACAGAATTATCATTTTACAGAAATTCTTTTCAACGAACTGTTCATTATTTTAAAGAATTTCATTAGCAGAATTCTCGTTTAACAGAATTTTAAGTAAGTCAAATTTTTGTTCAAATATCCTTCTGATCAAATTTTGGTTTCTCCGAATTTGTATTTGTATTTATTTGACCGAAATAACAAATGGTGAAACAAACAAAAGACAGAAATATTTTAGCGCAATTTGAAGATTTACCAATCAGTAGAAATTATCATGAAAAATTGTTTGAAATGAAAAATGTGCAAAATTTAAATTCGATTCAATTTGCATTCTCTTAAATAAAAAATTCTAGTTGAAAGGAATATGAAATGGAAATTCAGTCAGCAACAGTTGTATTAAACCTCTTTTTATATTTTTTTCTAAAGTTAACTGCATAGAAAAGAGAATTTTGTTTTAAATATTCCTTACGGTTCTATAAAATAAATTTTAGATTTATAAAACCAAATAACTGTTTATTTATTTGGAAAATTATGAGAACTAATCATACGTGGACAAAACGTGATGTCAGGATTGTCAGAGACTCATTTAACATTCCAGAAAAAACTCTTTGTGCCATTTTTGGTGATACAGTATTCCATAAATCAGCCTTGGTACCTACGAATTTATAAAAAAATTAAAATAATTAAACTAAAATATATCAGTTGAACAATTCTAAAGTTTGTAAGTAAAAAAAAAATAATAAGATATTGAAATAAAAAAAAAGTTTTGTAATATTTTATAAATTAAAAAATACATATTTAAATTTAGAAACTGTAAATGGTATTTAAATAGAAACACAATGCCAAGTAGTTTAATAAATGTAAAATATTTAAAATAAAACAGATAAGATATACAAATGTATGAAATAAAATAGAAAATTTGTAAAATCTAACCTTGCATATAAAGCCACCACATTTGTATCACATAAGAGGAGCGTTCCTTTTCAAAAAATGATCTTTCACTTTCCCAGCTCAGAGAATCCGCTTCATTCAAAACGTACAAAGATATCAGACGACAATGCAAATCGAGTAATCTTTCTGCCACAGCTTCTGACATTTCTTGGAAGGATTTGTAACATTTGTATAATTTCTCACTGGCAGAAAAGAAATTGATGATTAGAATTTTAGTTCATTTGATTATATACTCATATATGATCTTAATGTTAATGTACAAAATTTTCTTAACCTTAACTTCAATAATAAACAGTTTTGTTTAATTGTTGTGGTTTTTATTATTTCATTGTACCTCACCGAAAAAAATATATTCTTATTTTGAGCGGCATTCCTCTACAATATGGTATCAAAATTCTGTAATCTTAAAATGAGACGAATTCTACTGCTTCTAAGAGAAATTTACTTACTTCATTTAGGAGGAATATTTTTCATTTGAGAGTAATATTCTTCATTTGAGATGGTACTTTTATTCTGAGAGTAATTACTCTTGATACCATTTTTAAGAGGTTTTTCCTCAAATAAGAGTATTCCTTTCAAATGAAAAATATTCCTCTCAAACAAAGAATATTCCTCTTAAATGAAGACTTTTTCCTTTCAAATTAAGTATACCCCTCTTAAAACAAATTTAATTCTTTTTAATTAGAGAGGATTGAATTTTGATACCATATTGTAGAAGAAATACTCTCAAAAAAAGAATATTTTTTTTTCGGTGCTGTTAAATACATATAGGATCCCTGAATCCTACGTATAATCCTATCTAGGATACCACATAGAATCCTATATAGTACCCCATATAGGGCCCAACATCCTATGTGGTATGCTACATAGAATCCTAAATAGGATCCCATATAGGATACAACATAGGATTCTGCATAAGATTCTATATGGAATCCCACATATCCTATATATAGGATCCTACGTAGGTCTTATGGATTCTCTATAAAAATATTCAGTAATGGAATTTAAAAACCAGGTACATGTACAATATAAAACAATAATAAACTGAAATAACACTGTTCAATTTAAAATAAATTTGTATAAGTGCTAATTTATTTATTATTATATAACTGAGAAATCACGTAAATCAGAGATGTAATATAAAACCTATTCTGCACCTTGAATCAAGTGGAACTTTTTCCTTTGCTCTTTGATTATAACACCAAAGACAATTTCGAACCAAGGCAGCTGCTCCCAAAGTTGCTGTTAAAACAGTCAAATCAGCGTGATCCAAAGATTCCTGAATAAGGGTGTGTAAGTGTTCTAAAAAATATTTTTAAATATTACTTTTTAATAATTTCATAAAAGAAAGATAATTTTATTTCGAAAATCTATCTCAAAATAACTGTTACGCGCTCAGAAGAAAGGAATCTTAGAAGCCAAAAATCTATTTTCGGTTTATAGTTGATTAAGTTTATAGTATATATAGTTGATTTTTTTATTTTTTAATATTTAGATGAGGATCAAAGCGCTCAAAGTTTCCCATGCAAAATGCATGAGAAAAAAAGACTTTTTCGTAGAAATGATATAGGACCCTTGAAAATCAATAATTTTCAATCGCCCAACTCTGTTCCTCTTCAGGAGACTTCAAACATCAATGCTAAATTGTTTATTTAACAATTTTTTAATATTAACTATTTTTTATAGGGCCCCCAAAAAACCCCATAAATTACAAAATTATGAAAAAATTGTTAAAAACTATTTTTTGCTATTTTTATGAGAGTTTTCTCCTATATTTTGAATAAGTAACATAAATATTGGTTTTTAATTATTATTCCATGTAATTGCTAATTTGTTTAAACAAATTATTATTTTTTATTTACAACTTTTTATCAAATTGAGCTAGAGAGTTGCAACTTTTTCTTAATTTTGCAACTTAGTGAGGCCATTAGAGCCAAACACGAACAAAAAAATTAAAATAATAATTTTAACAATTGTTTAAACAAATTATATTGTTTATTTTCATGATTTGCACAAATTGAGCTACGGAGTTGCAACTTTTTCTTAATTTTGCAACTTATCGAAGCCATTGGAACCATACACAAACAAAAAAGTTAAAATAATAATTTTAACAATTGTTTAAACAAATTATATTGTTTATTTTCAAGATTTGCACAAAGTGAGCTACAGAGTTGAAATTTTTTCTTAATTCTGCAATTTTTCGAGGACAGTGAAGCCATGTACTAACAACAAACGAAAAATAATAATCTTTACAATTGTTTAAACTAATTATGTTGTTTATTATAAACTTTTTATTAAATAGAGGTAAAGAGATGCAACTTTTTCTTAATTTTGCAACTTTTCGAATTCATTGAAGCCATGTACTAACAACAAACAAAAAATAATTTTTACAACTGTTTAAACAAGTTATATTGTTTATTATCAACTTTTTATTAAATAGAGCTACAGAGATGCAACTTTTTTTCAATTTTGTAACTTTTATAGGCTTATAAAAGCAAGTATTAACAACAAAATGAGAAAAGAAATGTTAACAATTGTTTAAACAAATTTTATAGTTTATTATCAACTTTTTATGAAATAGGGCTAGAGAGTTGCATCTTTCTCTAAGATTTGCAAGTTTTCTTTTGTTGACAGGTAGGAATGCCTCTAAAACATAATTATAATTGAGTAAAAAACGTTAAAAGATTTATTTTTTTAATATGTTAAATACATGTGTTGGTTATCACATCATTTAAAAAGAAGTTCATTGAATCCTCGCCTCTTTTAGAATTTGATTGATACTTTTTGGTCTTTCTAGTTTTATTCAATGAAAAGATAGAAATAAACATTATTAAATTGTTTAAACAATTGTTAACATTTTTTTTCTCATTTTGTTGCTAATATTTTCTTTTATAAGCCTATAAAAGTTGCAATTTTGAAAAAAAAATTGCATCTCTGTAGCTCTATTTATTAAAAAGTTGATAATAAACAATATAATTCGTTTAAATAATTGTAAAGATTATTATTTTTCTTGCATCTCTGTAGCTCTATTTATTAAAAAGTTGATAATAAACAATATAATTTGTTTAAATAATTGTAAAGATTATTATTTTTCTTTTGTTGTTAGTACATGGCTTCACTGTTCTCGAAAAATTGCAAAATTAAAAAAAAATTGCAACTCTATAGATCAATTTGTGCAAATCTTGGAAATAAACAATATAATTTGTTTAAACAATTGTTAAAATTATTATTTTAACTTTTTTGTTTTGGTCTCGATAAGTTGCAAAATTAAGAAAAAGTTGCAACTCCGTAGCTCAATGTGTGCAAATCATGAAAATAAACAATATAATTGAGGCAGTTGGTGCAGAAACCGCACAAGTCCATTTTTTTTCGAAAATCACTTTTTTATGGAAAATTTATCTTTAAATGAAGCTTCAGGATCTAGTAAAATATTACATATGTTACTAAACTCTAAACCCTTTAAAATAAATAAACAAATTTTCGTTTCGTGCAGAAACAGCACAAGTCCATGATTCCAAACTTCACACAAAGATGCGCAATGGATGAAATAATATTTATTTGTGATATTTTTAAAGTGTTTTAGACGTTGTTAAATAATTTATATTAAACAGTTTATATTAGAAATAAAATACACTGAAAGCGAGGCAGAAAACAATAATAGTACATTATGTGATAATTGTTAAGAAAATGTTGGAAAGTGATTTTTAAAAAATGTTTATTATTTATAAAATGCTAATAAAAATTATCCAAATTAAAAATTATTAATAAATGTTACTAAAAATTTACTAAAACTATGATACTTCACTTGATTCAATACATTTTCTGTGCTTTCCATTTCATTTTGTGCAGAAACCGCACAAGTCCAAAAGTTAATTTATTTTGTTTATACCCTATTTTAATTAAAATATAAATCAATCATATTGAATTTTTAAACTTATTGGTTAGTAGAAAATAATACAAAAAGCAGAATTAAAAAAAATTCTCACATTTACAAGAAAAACAGTTTTTATTGATTCCTGAACAATTACGATTTATGGACTTGTGCGGTTTCTGCACCAACTGCCTCAATTTGTTTAAACAAATTAGCAATTACATGGAATAAAGATTAAAAATTAATATTTATGTTATTTATTCAAAATATAGGAACAGACTTTCATAAAAATAGTAAAAAATATTTTTTAACGATTTTTTCATAATTTTGTAATTTATGGGGTTTTTTTGGGACCCTATAAAAAATAGTTAATATTAAAAAATTGTTAAATAAACAATTTGGCATTGTTGTTTGAAGTCTTCTGAAGAGAAACAGAGTTGGGCGATTGGAAAATATTTATTTTGAAGGGTCCTATACCATTTCTACGAAAAAGTCTTTGAGCCCCATCTAAATATTAAAAAATAATAAAATAAAAAAATAGGGGTATTTTTTTCGACATAGAACAATCCTAGGGGGTGAGAGCATTAAAAATAAAAAAAATTTGTTTTCTTATTTATTTTTGGACCACCCTACTATGCACGCTCGATTTCTTTCTTTTGCTTTCCTGTAAAATTACCGATTTGCTTCTAAGGTCCCTTTCTTCGGACAGCGTCACAAATTATTTTATGAGCTCAAACTAATAGAGTTCAATGTCTTCCTTTATAAAAAATTTAAATTAAGAAATGAATGATAGGTATATTAATTTTTTTCTTCAATTTTTCTTGACGACAGAAATAAATTTACACCCAACCCGCATAAAAACGATGTCCATCGGTTTAGATTATGCACAACAAAAATTAAAATAAAATCAATGGGCAGAATCTAACCGGAAGGACAGCAAGTATGTGGTTCAGTGTATAACATTGTCGTTACAAAACATCAGGTTAACCCTCAGGGTACAAACTATAAAAGTGTAACGGTCCGTACTGACTGGGTTAGCGTAACCCAGCAACTTTGGTAACCTGTATCGTGGGCTGTAATTGATGAATTAAAACAATTTTTTTTAAATCTATTTAAAATTTTCTTAGAAATGTGATGGCCTTGTTAGATTTGTGATATTTTTTTCTTTACGCAAGTTATTATTAAAAATCCTAACAGAGTTTCAAAAATTTTCATGAAAAATCTTTTTTTTTCAACAGCTGCTATTTCCATTCAAAAAAAAACATAAAAACCTTTTATATAAGGGTTTTGGAAAGGTGAAAAGTTTATCTTTAAGATTATACATATATATTTTTCTTCACTTGTTAAGCACTTAAGTACGAAAGGACTTTTAGCCCGTTAACCTGTACATAAATAAACATAAATAAATAAATAAATTATTCTCTTAAAATTTTATAATTATTCTTTTTCTTTCAATTTTTTTGTTTTGCTGTCTATTAATCTGGCCATTTTTCGAATTCTTCCAATTATTCTCGTCATTTTTCAATTTTTTCTTTCAATTATTAATTTTTTCCACAATTTTCAATTATTTTCTACAAATTTTTCAATTTACAATTATTCTTTAATATTTTGTTCTGTTGACATTTGTTTTCGACAGTTTTCTATATTTTTCTCAATTGTCAATTACTTTCTTCAATTTTCAATTATTTTATTCAATGTTCAATAATCCTCGTCTTTTTTCAATTATTTTCTTGAACTTCCAATATAATTCTTTAATATTATCTTCTTTAATTTTCAATTGATTTCATAAATTTTCATTTATTTCCTAAAATTTTTACTATAATTTTCTTCAGTTTTCAATTGACAACTTAATATTCTTCTTTAATTTTGTACCTAATTATCCTTTAAAATTTTTTTAATTATTTTTATCTGTTGTCGATTATTCTCGACAGATTTTTAATTTTTTTTTTTAATTTTCAAGTATTTTTCTTAATATTTAATTAATTTAGTACCTAATTTAGTAATTTTTCTTTTAAATATCAATTCTTTTCTTACAAATTTAATTTAATTCTTCAATCGTCAATTTATTTATTCAATTTTTAATATTTTCTCCAATTATAATTCTCGTCATTTTTCAATTATTTCTTTCAATTATTCTCTTAAAATTTTATAATTATTCTTTTTTTTTCAATTTTTTTGTTTTGCTGTCTGTTAATCTAGCCATTTTTCGAATTTTTTTTCTAATAAATTGTCCATTATTTTCGTCATATTTCATATATTCAATTTCAATTATTCTCGTCATTTTTCAATTATTTCTTTCAATTATTAATTTTTTCCACAATTTTCCATTATTTTCTACAAATTTTTCAATTTACAATTATTTTTGAAGTTTATAATTATTTTTTAATATTTTGATCTGCTGACAATTATTCTCTGCAGTTTTCTATTTTTTTCTTAATTGTCAATTACTTTCTTAAATTTTTAATTTAATTCCTTAATCTTTAATTTATTTCTTCAATTCTTAATTATTTTCTTTTCTCAATTATTATTTTTAATTTTAAATTCCAGTCTTCAATTTTCAATTATTTTATTCAATATTCAGTAATTCTTACCTCTCTTCAATTATCAATTATTTTTTTCAAATTTGAATTTAATTCTTAAATTTTCAATTTATTTCTTAATTTTTTTAATTATTTTCTTCAAATTTTAATTTTTCAGTTTTCAATTATTTTCTTTTATATTCTACAATTTTCAGCTTTTTCAATTACTTTTTTTCAATTTTTTATTTATATTCTTTAAATTTCAATTCCATTTTTCAATTTTTTTTTTTATTTTCAGTCCATACTTTTCATCAGTTTTCAATTGACGATTTATTAATTACCTTTAATTTTATGATTCATTAATTTAAGTTTTTTTGTTATTCTCACCATTTTTCAAAATTTTTTTTCAATCGTTAATTATTTTTTTTAAATAATTAAATATTTTCTTATATATTTAATTATTATTTTCGTCATATTGTAATTTTTCTTTTAATTATCAATTATTTTCTTAAAATTTGTTTTTAATTCTTTAATTTGCAATTGTTTTCTTCAAATTTTAATTATTTTCTGCAATTCTCAATATTTTCTTTAATTTTCAATTATTTTTATCGATTTTCAATTAATTCCTTAATATTCAGTAATTCTCGTCTTTTTTCAATTACTTTTTTTCAATTTTTAAGTATACTCTTCACATTTCAATTCCATTCTTCAATTTTTAATTGGTTTCTTCAATTTTCAATTATTTTTTTCAATTTTAATAATTTTTTTTTATTTTCAATCCAATTGTTAATTGTGCAATTATTTACAACAATTATTCCTATAATTTTCTTAATTTTTCAATATGCAAATATTTTCTTTAAATTTAATATTTCTTGTTTAGTTTTTACAATTATTTCTTTTAGTTCTCTATTAATCTAATCATGTTTCGAATTTTGTTTTTAATTGTCAATTTTTTTGGTCAGTTTTCAGATATTTTCTTCAATTTTTCAATTATTCTCGTCATTTTTCTATTATTTCTTACAATTATTAATTACTTTCTTCGATTTTCAATTGTTTTCCGAAATTTTTCAATTATTTCCTGCAATTTTTTTCATTTTTCAGTTATTTTCTTAAAATTTTATAATTATTCTTGGATTTTTTTAATTTTTTTGTTCGGATGTGTATTAGTCTAGCAATTTTTTGAATTTTGTTTTCAATTGTTCATTATTTTCGTCATTTTTCAGATATTTTCTTTAATTTTGTAATTATTCTCGTAATTTTAATTATTTATTGCATTTGCAAAAATTTATAGTTTTAAATAACTAAAAACAATGCAAAGTTTTTTTTTGCAAAGTGTTAATATTGCTTCTTATCAGGGCTGTTATTGATTTAAATCACTTTGATTTAAATCGTGTTTTAAATCATGATTTAAATCATTGAAAATTTTGCATTAAAATCATGATTTAAATAAAAAAAACTTACAATTCTCGGGATGTCTAATACTGCAATAAAACATCGCAAATCATTAAAAAAAACCCACAAATTTGTGGATAAATCTTAAAAAATGTCAATTTTAATATTTTAATCTTTATAAAATTTAAAAAATTGTGCTTATACAGATCATCCTAATACCTACGATTTAAAAATTTTTTCTATGAAGATTAGAAACAAATAGTATTACATTTTCATATCTTCAAGTCATTATAATTATATAAATTCCAAATGCCTTAAATTTCAATTAATTCAAATTTAAATTCAAATTAATTAATGCAAAATAATGAAATGATATTAATTATTTTTCATATTCACAATAATCTTTTTTTTTTTAATATTCTTACAAGAATTCTAAGAGATTTCAATTTCTCGAAACTGTTTAATTTTTATCTTATAATTTCTTATTTTTACAAAATTTTAAGATTTTTTCTACTTTTACTTTTGATTTTTTTATCTTTATTTTTTTTTATTTGTCTTTCTATTTTTGGATTTTCTTTAATTTTCCTCTTTGTGCAAATTATTTAATATTATTTTACACAATTTCGTTATTATAACATTCACTAAACTTTTTGTTTCGTTGATTTTCATAATTCTTTCCATATTTTTAAAAATATATACTCCCATTTTTTTTTTGGTTAGTTTATTCAATTTTTTTCACATTTTGTTTATTTTTTGCGAGATTTTTTGCAAACTTACTTATTCTACCATAAAGTTGTTCGATTTTCTTTATTTTTCTAAATTTACTGTTGGACTTATTTTAAGTGTAATATTATAAAAATATGTTTGGTTTAATTTGCTTAAATTTTTTTATTTTTAAAGGGTTTTTTAAATTTCTTTTGTGGACTTTCTTTTTAATTATCTTGATATATACATTTTTTAATTTTATTTTTTGTACTTTTTACGTTATCTTTTAGTTTGTTAGATTAAGGAAAAAACATTTCTCGATTTTCTTCCTATTTATTTTTTTCTTGATGTTTTATTATTTTTTTAGAAATATTTAAAAATTATTCTTCCTTGCGTTTTAATTAAGTCTTTAATTTTTGTCATCATTTTTCCATTTCTAAGAAGCATTTCTCCTTCTTTTCAATTGTTTAGTTTTTATCTTATAATTACAAATTTTTGAAAACGTTTATCTGGTGCTTTTTATCTACATTTTTAAAATTTCTCTATTTGTACTAAATATTTTCATATGAACATCGCTCTTGTATTTCATCGAATTTCTTTTATTTTAAATTTTTTTTTTATACTTTACAAAATTTTATTCATTCTTTTTTTATTCAATTTGTAAAATAATTCTCTAGTTTTTCTAATTTTAAAATTTTTGTTCTCTTTAGTAATATATTAAAACGTTTTTTTAATTATCTTCTTATTTATTATTTTAATTTAAAAAAATGTCCGTAAATAGTTTAATTTTTTGAAAAGAGTTTCTACTTTTATTTATATATATATATATAATTATGTCACTGTTTCATTCTTGTATTGTTTTTCTAATTTTTTCTTCATTTCTTTAATAAACTACTTACAAATAAAGATTTGGAAATTTTAAATACTGATTATATTTAGAAAAAAAATCAATTTTTGATTTTTTTAAAAAAATTATGATTTTTATCAGCCCTGCTTCTTATTGTATATTTGGTCATGGAATTTGATGAAAAATGGTCTGGATAACCTGGAAGTCATTGAATATTGAAATTTTGGAAACGTAGCAACCCTGTTTTAAAGAACCCTCTGGTCCGAGCCCCCTCCATCGACTCATTTAGAAATGGTGCAACATTCAAAATTCGCCTGGGTTACGCTAACCCAGTCGGTACCCTAAGGATTAATTTACGCACATCAAAAATCAGTGAAGAAAAGATGCTAAAGAACAAACCTAACGTTTTATATTTTTTTCCTGCTGTTGCGAAAAAACCATGAGAAAAATTGACATACCTGTCGATAATATTATTTACTGCTAAATTACAATTTATATTTCCCCAACGAATACATAACTAATTTAATAATGAAATAACAACATTTAGAAGGAAAACTACACCTATTAATTGCTCGGAAGTATCAATGACCAATAATATTAATTCCGGAGGCTGGATATTTTTAATGACAGCTTCACTATCTTCAGTTGAATCATTTTCTTGATAACTGGAGCTGAGACCTGATGGACCTTTAAAAGCTACAGTAAATTCTGCCTCCCACCAAGTGACCATTTTTATAGCAGCAAAAGAAGCGTGTCGTGGGAAATCCAATTTTCCGCCACTCACTCGAACACAAACAGGCTCCCGCAAAACTGTCTGCATTTCCTAAATAATATATTGTCATTATTATACATTATCATTAAAATTCTCTTTTAAGTTTTCAGTTTTGTTAAACCCACTTGATAATATTTCATATCTCTCTGCAGTAGAATTCTCACTCGGTCTACCAAATTTCCATCTTCCATAATCTCCATGATTATATCTGTTAGTGAATAAAAATAAATAATTAACATTAGAAATTAATTAACCAACTCAATTGTTGGTATACATAAAAATATTGTTAAAACAATATTACATAAATACGAGGATAAAATCATTTAATAGAATTTCTCAGTGTAAAATCAACACCTTCTGAAGATTGAGAATCAGACATCAATACAGTTATTAGAAAGTGAATTATGATGCAAATAAAGTTTATGTAATAGGCACGTGTCAATAATCAATAAACAAGCATTTTTCACCTTTTATTCTTTATTATCATGAATTACATTTATTTTAAATTCATTTTATACAAATAAGTTTTTATACACGGTAAGCAAATTAATTAAAATTGTAAAATAATTATTTTTTTTTGTCAGTAATAATTTTTAAAATATTAATCAGATTCTTCAGCTTCTGTAAATCTGATTAATTTCCTAGTTCAGTATACATGAAATTAAATTTACATTTTATGTTGACTGAGTAATTTGTTTTTACAATTTTTACAAGTTTATTCTAAAATTAAGTCTAATTTAAATCAGATTTGATTTTTGGTAAATATTTATAAATGACCTTTGCCACTGTATGAGCATTTATTAAATGACACGGGTCTTTTCACAATTTCAGGAATTTCGGAATTTAACAACTCATGCAGAGAATTTCCATCGTGTTTGTAGATCCACTTATTCAAGACAAAATCATAGCGCTTTGGTCCAGATTTTGGAGATGACAGCCATATTTGTTTATTTGGTGTTTGCCGATTCACGACGTAAGTTCCATAAGGATCTCCAAATTTTACGGTTAATACTCCATCCTAAAATATTAATTCAGTATCATTACTATAAACAAGAAGAAAAATGAATTAATTAAAAAGTTTTCAATGTTTAATATTATTCACAGAGGATGGAATGGAATATGTTTAAATAAATTACAAAATTTTATTTATACTAATTTTTAATTTAAAGATTTTTTACATTAAACAAAAGTTATAATAACCCATAAAACTACCCCTAAGTAAAAAATTCAGAACTGAATTTGAAAAAGACTACCAACTCCTCTAAAAAATCATATTTAAGATCTAAAATGATAGAACACATTAAAGAGAATGCCCCTTAAGATTTCCAAATGATAACAAGTAAAAACCGCCTCTAGAAATTCCCCCTAATGAAAATATTGAAAAATAAATTTAAAAAAACTATCAATTTCCACAAAAACATTTTATTGGAGTTCTAAAATGGTAGAAAATACTCAGAGAATGGTCCTAATTTTTTCAATTGATAACAAGTAATAACTACCCCTAAAAACCAACTTTATGAAAAATAATCAAAATTAATTTTGAGAAAAAATATCAGTTTCCAGAAAAAAAATTTTGTTCAAGCTCTAAAAGCGATAAAAAATACTCAAAGATATGCCTTCTAATTTTTCAAGGCGATAACAATGGTAAAATACCCTTTAAACCCACCCCTGATTGAAATTATTTCTTTCAATTGTCTATTGTTATTTTCCTCATTTCTCAATTATTTTCTCAATTATTTTCTTTAATATTTAATTATTTTAGTCATTTTATAATTTTTCTTTCAATTATCCACTATTTTTTTTTAAATTTAAATTAAATTCTTTAATTTTTAATTATCTTCTTCAATTTTCAATTGCATTCTTCGTTTTTCAATTATTTTATTCAATATTCAATAATTCTCTCATTTTCTATATTATCAATTATTTTCTTGAAATTCCAATACAATTCTTCAATTTCCAAATGATTTCTTCAATTTTCATTTATTTTCTATAATTTTTTCATTAATTTTGATCAGTTTTCAATTGACAATTTATTATTCTCATTCAATTTTATGATTATTCATTAATTTAAAAAAAAATTGTTTGAATTTCGATTATTCTCACCATTTTTCGAGTTTTTTCAATTATTAATTATTTTTTTTAATAGTTAATTATTTTCGTGAATATTTAATTACTTTCGTCATATTGTAATTATTATTTTAACTAGAAAAATCATACGCGCTAAAGCGCGCGATTAGTTTTTCATACATTTTAGAAATTATAAAATACGATAATAAATATAACAAATCGTTCAATAATATTTATCTGATAAGAAAAAATAAATATTTTAAATATAATATTTAAAAATCAATTAATATAAATAAAATAAATATTTATTTAGGACAAAATTTATAATATCTTAGAATTATAAAGAATTGCAAAAAATAATTGAAATTAAACAAAACAATTGCAAATTTTGCAAATTAATTGAAAAAAAATAATGAAATCAATTAAACATTGGGGAAAGTAATTTAAACAATCATAAAAATGTTTTAAATATGAAGAAAATAATTTAAATTTGAGAAAAATACTTGAGAATCTTAAAAGTAAATTAAAACACAATTGAATAATAAAAAATTAGGGAAAATAATTGAAAAATTAAAAAAACATGATTAAAAATTGAGATAAATAAATTAAAATTAAAAAAAAATAATTAAAATTTGAGAAAATAATTACACAAATTACATAAAATATTTTAAATAAAGGAAAGTTGAACAAAATTTGAAAAAAATACCTAAAACTTTCAAAAGTTCATTGAAATAAAAGAAAATAATTAAAAATTAGAGAAAATAAATGAAAAAAGAAAAAAATAATTTAAAATTGAACAGAACAAGTTTTAATTAAAGAGAAATAAGTAAAAACTTTTTAGCAATTATGAAAAAGAAAGAGAAAAGAACGAAAGTAATTGAAAATTGAAAAAATAATATAAAAAATAATATAAATAATGAAATAATTGAAAAGTCAGATAAATAGTTAAAATTTTTTGAAATTATGAAACAAATGTAAAGAATTGAAAATTGAAGGAAATAATTTTTGGAAAATAATTGAAAATTTTTTTTAATTTTCAAAACTTGAGGAAAATAATTAAAATATTATACAAACAATGATAAGTTGTAAAAAATAAATGACATTTAAGTGTCATAATTGAAAAAATTACAGAATTTTTTTAAATAAAGAAAAAATAATTGAAATTTGAAAAAAATACATAAAGATCTTAGAAATCAATTAAAAAAAAAGAAAATAACTAAAAATTGGAGAAAATAATTGAAGAAATAAGGTAAAAGTAATTGAAATTTACGATAATTAATTAAATTTGAAATTATGAAAACAAATAAAAATAATTAAAAATTGAAGAAAACAACTGAAATTTTAGAAAAATTCTTAAAAATATTAGAAAATAATTTTAGAAAATGAGAATAACTAAAGATTGGAGAAAATACTGGAAGAATGCTAAAAATAATTGAAATTTACGATAATTAATAACAAAAATTTTTAATTCTAGTAACAAATGAAAATAATTAAAAACTGAAGAAAATATTTGAATTTACAGAAAAATACTTAAAAATCTTGGAAAATAATTTTAGAAAATGAGAATAATAATTAACAATCGAGAAAAATAATTGAAAAATGATCAAATCAATTCAAAATTGACAAAAATAATTGAAATTGCTGAAAATAATTTAAGATTGAGAAAGAAAATTGAATTATGATTAAAATAATTTAAATATTAAAAATTGAAAACATTCAATAAAATTTGAGAGAAATAACTGAAAAAATCATAGAATATATGTTAAAAAAAAAAATAATTACAAAATTACTTAAAATTTTTTAATTAAAGAGAATAATTAAAAAATCGCATAAATAACGAAAATTGATGAAAATAATTGCAATATCGGATAAATAATTGAATTTTTAAAAGTAATGCCAAAATAATGAATATAATTATAAATTGACAAAAATCAAGAAAAATAGCAGAATTTATTTTTAAGCAAAAGAAAATAATTAAAAAATCGTTATATAATGGAAAATTGATGACAATAATCTAAATTCGAGATAATAACTGAAAATTTAGGAAATTAATTGCATGTGTATATATTTTAAACTTCTTCAAAAACCATAATAAATTTTTAAAGCATTTTTCGAAACTGTTTTTTTTTTACACAAATGACAATTAAAAACCAGCACAACACAACACTAACGAAAAAGGTTACCTTATTCTTTCAATTCAAATTTTAAAATATTTTCTGATAAAGAGAGTCAAAATCAATAAAATAACAGGGACTAACTTCACTTCAGATTTTAAAACGTGGACAGAAAAAGATGAATAAATATTAATACTAACTAACTTCACTTCAGACTTTAAAACGTGGACAGAAAAAGATGAATAAATATAAATACTAACTAACTTCAGGAGTTTACGGAGATTATTATTATTTTAATTAATTAATAATTAATTAATTATCAATTATTTTCTTGAGATTTGCATTTAATTCTTTAATTTCCAATTTATTTCTTCAATTTTCAATTATTTTCTTCAAATCTCAAATATTTTCTTTAATTTTCAATTATTTTTATCGATTTTCAAATAATTTCCCAATATTCAATAATTCTCTGATTTTTTCAATTATTTTTTTCACTCATAAAAATTGTTTTAAAATTTCAATTCAATTATTCAATTTTAGGACTATTCCCTTTAATTCTCAGTTATTTTCTTCAAATTTAAATTCCACTTTTCAATTTTCAATTATTTTCTTTAATTTTTAATTCTATTCTTCAAGTTTTATTTTTATTCTTCAGTTTTCAATTGTTGTCTTCTATATTAATTAATTCTTGGCTTTTTTCAATTTTTTTTTCAATTTTTAAGTATATTCTTTAAAATTCAATTCCATTCTTCAATTTTTAATTGCTTTAATTTTCCATTGCTTTTTGAATTTTAATTATTTGTTTCATTTTTCAATGCAGTTGTTAAATGTGCAATTATTTCCAATAATAATTATTCTTATAATTTTCTTAATTTTTCAATTTGCAACTATTTTCTTTAAATTTAATATTTCTTGTTTAATTTTTTCAATTATTTTTTTTAATTGCCTATTAATCTAGTCATTTTTCGAATTTTGTTTTAAATCGTCATTTTTCACATATTTTCTTCAATTTTTCAATTATTCTCGTCATCCTTTAACTATTTCCTCAAATTATTAATTATTTTCCACAATTTTCAAATTTATTTTCTACAATTTTTTCAATTTTTTATTACTATCCTAAAATTTTATAATTATTCTTTGATTTTGTAAATTATTTTGTTCAATTGTGTATTAATCTTGCCATTTTTTTAATTTTCTTTTCAATTGTCAATTATTTTCGTCATTTTGTAATTTTTTTTTCAATTATAAATTATTTTTTCAAATTTTAATTTAATTCTCAAATTTTCAATTTATTTCCTCAATTTTTATTATTTTCTTCAATTTCGATTATTTTTTTCGACTTTCATCCTTTTTCAAATTTTGTTTTCAACTGTCAATTATTTTCGTTATTTTTCAGATATATTCTTCAATTTCGTAATTTTCATTATTTGAATTTTTAAAATTAATATTCATTATATCAATTATTTCCTATGAGTTTTTAGATTATATCACTTAAAAGTGATATACCATATTAAATTCTCCATTTATCATTCCCAAAATAATATTTATTTCATTTTTTTCTATTATTTCTTATATTTTTTAAAATTTTGTTTTTATTTTTATGCCCATTTAATCTTGCTTTTATCCATTCCCTTCAGTTAAATTTAGCCATTAGTCCATTTAGAAACTATTATAAGTTAGTTCGTTTATTTGTTTGCTATATTTGACTTCGATATCAACTTACACTGAAAATATCAAACCTCTCTCCTACAAGATCAATAATTATATACGCCTCAGTAATACGAAAACCCTATCAGAATTATCAGGTACTAAGACTTGAACGTGCTCAGAATAAAATCTTCAACTCCTAATCAATTACAAGTCCCTTACAATTGTCATAATCACGAAGAATAATTTTCTCAGTTAAATAAAAAAGAAATATTCGAAACCAGGTGTCGTGAAATATGCACGAGAATTTCAAATAAAAAATTTCAAATGTGTCACTCGAAATGTTTGATGTAAAAAACTTTTTTGAATCATAATTAAAAAATTACTATGAAATTTTAAATTTGCAAAAACATGAAAAATCACTAATGATTTAACAAAATTTATATAAAATTTATACTTTACATAGATCGATTGATTTTTTGATTAACAGCCGCAAAATTTCATATTCGAAATTCCCTGACTTTTTCCGGATTTTTCTCTGACTAATTTTTCATATCCTCTAACTAACAAATTTTTCAATGATTTTAAATTTTACTTTATATATTAAAAATGTTACATTTTCTTAATTGTTTTCACATTTATAATTTTATATAATTGAAATATCATAATTATAATATGTTGTTTCCCGCAGTTCATTAAAGTAATGATAAAATCTTGATTTTCTATTTATGGTTTCATTGAAGAAAATTTCCCTGACTTTTAATTATTTTCTTAAGCCTCACATATTTTCCGGACTTTTCTTATCCTGAAAGTTTAAAAATTATGTTTTACTTTTTTTCGTTACTTTGCAAATTTATAAATTGTATTTCTTTGGAATAAGTTCTTATTGCACTAATTTCGATTTATTTCTTTAAAATTTCAGCTTTGTCGCATTTCCAACGGAAAGTTTTCACGTGCTTTACCACGTGATAATATTTACAAAGAAAATCACGTGTCGTTTTGGAATATTCCACGTGGACTTTTTCGTTGTTCAATTCTAAATCTATTTTGAATTTTATTTTGCATAAAAAATTATCTAAAATTTAATTGATTCAAATTTCAATTAATTAATTTGCCAGAATTTAATGTATCGTGAAAAAACTTTCAAATTGACGAGAATTTTTAAAATGATCCGTAAATTTTAAAAACGATCCGCAAATTTTTAAGAAACTCTGGGAAGATAGATAAATTCTAAAAACTTCAATTTCAATCTTGTATTCTTTAAAAATAATATGAAAAATTAAATTTAAAATGATCAGAATTTAATCTAAAAAATTTTTGATAGAAAGAAAGTCGAAAACTATATTAAACTTAATTAATTCCAAGCCATTATTATTTATATAAATCCCAAACGGCACTTTTGGAAATGCAAATAATGAAAATTACGAGAATAATTACAAAATAGAAAAGAATATATATGAAAAATGACGAAAATAATTGACAAATAAAAACAAAATTCGAAAAATGGCTAGATAAATACACAATTGTTAAAAATAATCTAAAAAATTAAATAATGTACATTCAATTTAAACTAAAAAATTGAAAAATTAAGAAACTTATAGGAATAATTGCTGAAGCCAATTGCAAATTGAAAAAATGGATTAAAAATCAAATAAAAAAAAATTGGAATTGTAATAAATTCATAATTTAAAAATAAAACTGAAATTAAAAAAAAATTGATAATAATGGAGAAAAATTACAAAACGTGAAAATAATTCACAATTGAAAACAAAATGCAAAAAATGCGAAAAATACAACCAAAAAAAAAATAAATGAAAAACTCAAAGAATCATAATAAAACTTTAAGAGACTAATTTGCAAATTGAAAAAATTGTAGAAAATAATTTCAAATTGCGAAAAATAGTTAATAATTAAAAGAAATACTTGAAAAATGAGAAAAATTAAAAAAATGAAGAAAATATCTACTAAATGACTAGATTAATAGACTACTGAAAAAAAATTGATAAAATATAGCACAAACTTTAAATTTAAAGAAAATAATTAAAAATTGAAAAATGAAGAAAATTATAGGAATAATTGTTGGAAATAATTGCGCATTGAACGAATGGATTGACAATCGACAAAAATAATTAAAATTGAATAAAATAATTGTAAATTGAAAATTTAAATTCAAATTTAAAGAATATAATTAAAAATTGAAAAAAGTATTTGGAAAATGCCGAAAGTTATTGAATATAGAAGCAAACAATTAAAAACTGAAAAATAGAATTGAAATTTGAAGAAAAAATTGAGAATTGAAGAAAATAAAAATTTGAAATTAACGAATCTTATTGATAATGGAAAAAAATAATTGGCGGAAGACGAGGATTTTAAAATATTAACGAAAATAATTGACAATTGAAAAAAAGTCAAAAAATGACTAGAATAATGCACAACTGAAAAAAATAATTGAAAACGTTGAAAAATAATTCTAAAATTTTAAGAGAATAAATACAAATTTTAAATATTGTAAGAAATAACTAGAAATTAAAGAAAATAATTAATAATTGAAAACAATAATTGAAAAATAACAAAAATAATAGCTAAATTGAAGATAATTTCTAAAAAATGACGAAAATAATTGACAATTGAAAACAAAATTCGAAAAATGGCTAGATTAATACACAGCTGGAAAAAATAATTAAAAAATCAAACTATAAATATTTAATTAAAAACATATTTGAAAATTTAAAAATTAAGAAAATTATAGAAATAATTGTTGGAAATAATTGCTAATTGAATAACTGGATTGAAAAAAATTAAATCGATCAAAATAATTGAAATTGAGGAAAAAATTTAAAATTGAAGAATGGAAAAAAAAATTTTAAAACATAATTAAGAACTGAAGAGAATAATTGAACAATTGTACTTATAATTAAAAAAGCATACAGATATTCAAAAAAATAATTGAAAATTGAAAAATGTGATTGAAATTTGAAGCAAAATAATCAAAAATTGAAGAAATAAATTGTAATTTTAAATAATGGTTTATAATTGAAAAAAGTCAAGTTTTTTGGAATATTGAATTAACTTAATTGAAAATAGTAGAATGGAATTGATTTAAGAAAATAATTTATAATTTAAAGAAAATTACAAAATGACAAGAATAATTTAATAATAAAGAAAATAATTGAGATATGCGCAAAATAATTGACAATTGAAAAATAAATTCGAAAACTGTCGAGAATAATCTACAACAGAACAAAATAATTAAAAAAGTTAAAGAATAATTACAAAATTTAAGGAGAATAAATTGAAAACGGTTAAAAATTATAGAAAAAATTGTAGACTTATTTAAACACTAATTATATTGCTTTTCTGTATTTTTAGAAAATCACTTATGTTACTTTCATTTCTTTTTAAACATTTTTCTTTTTTTATGCGTTTAATAATACTTTTTATTTTTTAGATTTTTTTTTAATTTTATTCTTTTTACAAAAATTACTTCATTTAATTTTATATAGTTTTATTTTAACAATATTTAGAAAAATTTATTTACTTTTCCAGTGATTAATTTTATTTATTATTATAATTTGGAAGTTGTAAAATATAATTTTTTTCAATTTTATGATTTTTAAAATATTTACTTGGTTTTTTGTCATTTGTCAAACTTATTAATTTTTATAATTTTTAAAGACTTTTCTTCCTTTATTTAATTTTTCGTAAATTTCATCCTATAATAAATTTTCTCATTTGATCAGAATTTTTTTATTTCTTAGAAATATTGGTTTTTTTCTTAAAATTGTTTAATTGTTTTTACTTAATTTTTCATGTACAAAAAATTAATGCTTTTTGCTTGATTTTCAAAACAAGTTTTTAAAGTATCTTTTTATCTTTTGTAACATTTTTCCGTTTTTTTTACTGATTATCTTATTTATTTTCTTAATTTAAAAAAACACGTCCGCAAATATTTTAACTTTTTGAAACTCATTTTTTTCTCTCTTTTGTAATTTATGTAAAATTTCATTTTTTTTACATTTTGTTAAGATTCTTTGAAAATTTTCTCCATTGTTTAAATGATTATTCGCTAGACACTCTGATAAGATAAAAATGCAGAAACTTTTGTTTTTTTAGGGGGACCTGAAATTTTTTTGTGCTTCGGGCCCGTGACAGCCTTGATCCGGCCCTGTTTTTTTTACCGTTTTTAGATTACCTAAACATTTTTTTCTAGCATCAATAGAATTTTAGATAAAAACGCCTGAAATAAATGATAAAAAATTTAGTTATATCTTGTAAAATAATTGCAGTTTTGGAAAAGAAACTCTTTGGTGTCAAATTTAGATTCAAATAAATGGATTGAAAATTTTATTAACTGCAGTTTAAATCAATAAAAATTGGTTAAATTTGAATTAATTATAATTCAAATTGGGAGAAAATAAAATTTTAATTGATTATAATTTTTATAAATTTAAGTTTGGATCACCTTAAATTGGTATTAAATGAAATTTTGATACATTAAAAGTTTGATAAATTATTTATAGAACAATAAATGAAATTTGGATAAGTTAAAATTCTAATAAATTAAAGCATTTGTTAACTGAAATTCAAATATATTAAGATTATGATAAATTAAAGGATACATTGAGTTTGAAATTAATTAAAATTATAATTTTTCAACAAAAAAATCAATTTAAAGTTGGATAAATGAAACTTAGGATTGATTGAAATTCGAATCAATAAAAATTGTTATTAATTGATATTTCAGGACTGCAATGGATTTAAATCACTTCAATTTAAATCATCAGATAATTTGCATTAAAATCAAAAAACTTTTAAATTTGCCTGAAATGTAGTATTGCCTGAAAAAAACCGGAAATTTTCAAAATCCACCATCAAATCGCGAATATATTTAGAAAATGCTTATTTATTTTATTTTTTTGTTCTTTCACAATTTCTTTTATCGTTCCTTACTTTTTAATTAATTTCGAAATTTTGTCATCGTTTTTTTATATCTTAGAAATATTTTCCCTTCTTTGAAATTGTCTAATTTTTATCATCTAATTTAAAATTTTTGAAAAAATGTATTCGACACCCTTATCTACGATTTTTATAATTTCTTAATTTTCTACATTTTAAAAAACTTTTTTTCTTTTACATAATTGTATGTAAATTTAATCTTTCTTTAAATTTTCTTATTTAAACATTATTCTCCTATTTCTTACATTTTTTTTTCTTTTAAAAACTGATTTTTTACAAGTTCTCAAAAAATCTATTCAATGCTTCTTTCTTCAATTTTTAAAATAATTCTCTAATATTTCAAATTTTTAAAATGTTTTTCTCTTAAGTAATATTTTAACCTTTTTTTATTTATTTTTTTCTTTATTTTTTTAATTGAAAACAGAATGTCCGTAAATATTTTAATTATTTATAAACATTTTCTACATTTTAAAATATTTTTTGTCATCTTTTTCATTCTTGTGTAGTTTTTAAAATTTTTCTTTATATAATTTTTCTTTATATTTCTCTAATTTTTGTTATTTTAAAGAATTTTCTTTCTGTTTTTGTAAACCATTTTCTTATCTTTCGTTTCTAAAATTTATTATTTTTTTGTTTCTTTTCTCCAATTTTCTTAATTTTGTATTCATAAGGATTAAAATTGTATTTTGTAATTTTCTCATTTATTCACAATTTGCTTAATTTTGATTCAATGCTTCATGCATTTTTCATTATTTCTTATTAAATTTTTTCAGTTTAAAAACGAAATTTAAAAAATAAACATTTAAAAAATTGTATATAAGTAAAAAAAATCTAATTGCAATTAAAACAATCAGATTTTGAATTTTTTTTAAATCATGATTTTCATCAGTTCTGTGATATTTAAATAGATTAAAATTTGAATAACTTGTAGTTAAGTTCCCTTGAGTTTGAGGTTTTTTTAAATAAAAAGCATTGAAGTCAAATCTTGAAAAAAATGAACTCTAACAAAATAGGTAAAATAGATGCTAAATAAACGGATTTTTTTTAAACCTACCCCGTAAGAAACATCCGAATCTTCCAAATGTACTGCTTGCTCTATGATTTCGTCAAAAAATTCAGTCAATGATTCAAGAGTTTCGTTCGAGATTTTATCGTATTCTGTAGCACTGATTTCTCTAAATCAAATAAAAAACATAAATTAGTAATTAAGCTAAAATTTCTTAAGAATAAAGACAGTAAGTTAAATAAATAAAATCAATAATTAACTTAAACTTTGCTTTGAATAATAAAAACATAACTTTCTTTGTGGCGAAAAAGATAAATATATTTCATTCCTAAAGTTCTGGAAGTCCATACAAACAAAATATTCTGTTTGATGTATGAAAACAAATTTCGTAAATAACGTTTGTGGACGTAAAGTTAAATTAAATTTCTATTGACACAAAATTTAATTATTTGATGTTATGCGAATCAGTATATTTTTATTTACAAAGATCGAGTTACTTGTTTATTTGAGCATTCAGAAAATTTTGAGTAATTAAAATAAATAATATACAATTAAAAATCAGTTAATCATCATTTTTATTATTTTTTTAAATCTTAATAAAAGCACTTAAATGAAAGAAATGTGCAGAAATGTAGAATTTTTGTGCGAACTACGATGTTTATTTTAATAAAAAACATATTTTTAATTCTAAAAAATGTATAAATTACATATCAATATAATTCTTTATAAATATTTAAGGATATACTTAGCTTATTATATCTATTTCTGAACATTTCCTGTCTCTTTTTTTTATATAAAAACACTATAATATTCATTTTTGACACATTAAAAACGGAAAACTTTTTATAAATTTACAAGTACGCTTTTTAAATAAAGATGTTGTTAAATAAGCAATAAAAATACAAAACTTACTGTTCAGAAGACGTTGGAGTTTGAACGTTGGTTGAATATTTCAAAAACGTATTTTGAGGTAGCACTTTCTTATTATTATTATTAAAGTATTTTAAATATTTATTTGAACACGATACGACATAACCTCTTTTGTACGATGTGTGCAAAAATGCAGTATCGTACATCAATTTTCGTCTGACAAAAGCTGCTGTTAAATCAACCGATAGTTTATTAAACCTTGTAATCTTTACTGTAGTGCCTAGCATTACAAATTCTATTCTATTTACAATATTGATCAAACAATATTTGCGTTATGAAGCAGACGTCAAGATTTTCTTCTGCGCAATCTGCAAAGCGCAACATGTGGTCACCAACCAATCAAATTTCTGTATTTTACCGGTGTAATTTAAAACTTCATATTTTGATAAATTCAAAATAATGAAAATTAGCAATAATTATTACCAGTCGCGTAACTGTTAAGGGGCAAAGTGGGGTCCCTTGATCAACCCTAATAGACCTTTTTTTTTTTAAATTCCAAAAACCTTACTAATTGTAGTAATTTAAAGTTTGACTAAATTAAACAACACGCGATTGCACAAATAATTTAAAATTGGAAAAAATAATTAAAATTTGAGAAAATAATTGAAAAATTGCATAATATGCGTACTTTAAATAAAGGAAATAAAGATTAAAGAAAATAATTGAAACGTGAAATAAACCATGATAAGTTGAAAAAAGTAAATGACATTTGAGTGAAATAATTAAAAAAATTAAATAGTTTCTTTAAAATAAAGAAAAAAAAATGATTGAAATAAAAGATAATTAATAAATTTTTTTTAAATTACGAAAACAAATGAAAATAATTAAAAATTGAAGACAATAATTCAAATTTTAGAAAAATATTCAAAAAACTTAGAAAATAATTTTAGAAAATAAAAATAACAATTAACAATAGAGGAAAATAATTGAAAAATGGTAAAATTAATTCAAAATTGAAAAAAATAATTGAAATATGTTGAAAGTAATTTAAGATTGAGAAAAGAAATTGAAATATGATGAAAACAATTTAAATATGAAAAATTGAAAACAGTAAATAAAATTTGAAAGAAGTAATTGAAAAAATCATAGAATACCTATATGTTTAAAAAAAGAAAATAATTACAAAATTACTTACATAATTTTAATTAAAGAGGATAATTAGATACTCGCAGAAACCATCGAAAATTGATGAAAATAATTGACATTTCAGATAAATAATCGAAATTTTTTTAAATTATGCCAAATTAATGAAAATAATTGAAAAATCGTTTAAAAAATTGTAGATTGAAGACAATAATGTAAATTTGAGATAATAACTGAAAATTTAGGAAATTAATTGAAAAATAGTTCAAAGGTGGAGAAAATAATTGCCAAATGATAAAAAGAAATGAATATTAAACAAAATAATTGGAAATTGCGATATATATTTAAAGTTCAGGATTTAAATTCAGAAATAATTAATATTATTGAAAATTGAAGATAATAATGGGAAATTTGAGGAAAATATTTCAAAACCTTAGAAAATAATTTTAAAAAATAAGAATAATTAAAATTTGGGGAAAATAATCAAAACATGATTTTAAATTGAAGGAAATAATTAAAATAAGATAAAATCAATAATAAGTTGAAAAAAAAGAAATTTTGAAATGAATAATTGAAAATATTCCAGAACTTTTTTTAAATAAAAAAGATAATTGTAATTTGAGAAAAATACTTGAAAATCTAAGAAATTAGTTGAAAAAAAGAAAATAAATAAAAATTAGAGAAAATACATGAAAAAAGATAAACATAATTGAAAATTGAAGAGGACAATTTTTAATTTAAGAGGAATAATTACAAAAAATACAGAATATACATGAAATACAAGAAAATGATAAATATAATCGAAAATTGAATAAAATAATGGAAATTTCAGATAATTAATTAAAAATATTTTGAAAATTATGAAAAAGAATGTAAGTAATTAAGAAAACAAATAATAATAATATAAATAATTTAAAATTGAATTAAATAATTAAAATATCAGCTAAACAGTTTAAACTTTTTGAAATAATGCAAAAAATGGAAAATAATTTAAAATTGAAGAAAATAGAAAAAGAAACTTGAGAAAAATAATAATATAAAATAAATTTAAAAATATATTAAATATTCTTAAATAGTCTTTAAAATAATTTAAAGAATATAAGATTAATTAAGAATTAGGGAAAATAATTGAAAAATGATTTTAAAATTTAAAACTCGAAGAAAATAATTGAAATATGATAAAAATAATGATAAGTTCAAAAAATAACTTAAATTTGAAATAAATAATTGAAAAAATTGCAGAATTAAAATGAAGTAGTAATTGGAATTTGAGAAAAATACTTGAAAATCTTAGAAAATAATTTTAGAAAATGAGAATAATAATTATCAATCGAGAAAAATAATTAAAAAATGATAAAATTAATTTAAAATTGAAAAAAATAACTTAAATATGCTGAAAGTAATTTAAGATTGAGAAACGAAATTGAAATATGAAGGAAATAATTTAAATATGTAAAATTGAAAACAGTAAATAAAATTTGAAAGAAGTAATTGAAAAAATCATAGAATGATTAATTAAGAATTGGGAAAAATAATGGAAAAATGATTTTAAAATTTAAAACTTAAAGAAAATAATTGAAATATGACCAAAACAATGATGAGTTGAAAAAATAATTTAAATTTGAAATAAATAATTTAAAAAATTGCAGAATTAGACAAAAGTAGTGATTGAAATTTGAGAAAAATACTTGAAAATCAGAAAAAAAAATTTAAAAAAAAATTAGAATAATTATTAAAAAAAAGCTAAAAATAATTGAATTTTAAGACAATTAATAAAAATTGTTAAAAATTATGAAAACAAAAAAAAATTAAAGGTTGAAAAAAAATAGAAATTTTAGCAAAATACTTGAAAATTTTAGAAAATAATTTTAGAAAATGAGAATAATAATTATCAATCTAGGAAAATAATTAAAAAATGATAAAATTAATTTAAAATTGAAAAAAATAATTGAAATATGCTAAAAGTAATTTTAGATTGAGAAAAGAAATTGAAATATAATGAAAATAATTTAAATATGAAAAATTGAAAACAGTAAATAAAATTTGAAAGAAGTAATTGAAAAAATCATAGAATACAAAAAAAGAAAATAATTACAAAATTACTTACATAATTTTAATTAAAGAGGATAATTAGATATTCGCAAAAACAATAAAAAATTGATGAGAATAATTGACATTTCAGATAAATAATCAAAATTTTTTAAAATTATGCCAAATTAATTAAAATAATTGAAAAATCGTTTAAAAAATTGAAGATTGAAGGCAATAATGTAAATTTGAGATAATAACTGAAAATTTAGGAAATTAATTGAAAAATAATAAAAAGAAATGAATATTGAACAAAATAATTTAAGATTGAAATATATATATTTGAAAGTTCAGGAAATTAATTAGAAAATTATTAAAATAATTAAAAGTTAAAAATAATAATTTTAAAATGACAAAAAAAATGGTCAATTAAAAAAATTAATCAATGCAAGTTCACATTAACTGAAATTTGAAGAAATTAAAAATGTCATAAATTTCAAATTTGAGAAAATGTTAAAAAGGTGAAATATGATTTAAAATTTGAAAGGAAAATAATATCTTGTGACAAATGTCAGGTATGGACAAAATGAATGAATGGAGGAATTAAATTTGTAAATTATTATACATAATTATTATATATATACATATAATTGGGGCCCCATTTTCTTTTTTGCCCAAGGGCCCTTGCCCTCCCAGTTACGCCACTGATTATTACAAAATTTTGAAGATTCATTTGAATGACTTAACCTATTTTCTACAATTTGGAAGTACTGCATATGAATTATTAATTAAATTAAATACAAATTAAAAATATTGAAAAGCGTATGAAAAATAAATGTTGAAGAAAGCAGAAATAAAAAATATTTCGATAAGAATTATTTTAAGTTTATTTCTTATTAGTAATAAAATATTAGAAAACAAATGTAACTATATAATTTATTTCTATCTTGCAGCTGTTAACAAAATTGAAAATATTGCAATTTTTTTTCTGTAATAAAAAATTATTTTAAATGACCAACAAAATTATTCTTAAAACAATTTTCTGAGTGGAATTTAATGGTCTTAAAATAAAATGTATCGAAAATTATTTTAACAACTTTAACATTTTTATTTTTCTTAAAAAAAAGCTATAGATCTACAAATCAAATCCTAAATTTTTTAAAAATTTGCTGCTAAATCTAAAAAGAAATAGCGACTCAAAAATTTTATTTGTACTGTTTTTAGAATCTTTTTTTTTTCAAAAAAAAATTTGTTTTAAATTAAAGAAAAGTTTCTAATTCTACAAATATAATTTTTTATTTAAAAACTCGCTTCTTCATTTTTCAAGCAATTTTCTTAGTATAAGTTTGGAAAAAAACTTTTTAGGGGAGGGTATACCCAGTTTTTCAGATTTTAAAAAAATTATTCTAAATTTTGAAAAATTTAATATTAATTGACATAAAATATTTTGATCACTTTAAAATTTGTATTTTCGTTAAAAATGAAAAATTTTGAAATCAAACTGTAATTTTTTTGAAAAATATATTTAAAATAAATTAAAATACAAAACTTTACACTATTAGAATAAATAAATAAATTGACTGATCAAAATTAGTTTCCAAAAATTATTAATTTCATTTTTTCTAAATTCGTTTTTAAGCTAAAAAAGTTCCAGGTTCTACTATATTATTGTACTTTTTTAATCAATAACTTCTTTGTTTACTTTTTATTCAAATTAGAAGTTCGGAAAAAATTTTAAAGGGATTTTTTCCGCTCTATTTATTAATTTCCAAAATGTTAAATATTTAAAATTTAACTTGTTTATTTTCATTAATTTATTCGAATGAATTTTAATTATTTTTTAAAATACTTTTTGGCTTTAAAATTAAAAAGAAACGTTTAGAATGAATACATTAAAAAATATTAATGTTTAATTTAAAAAAAAATGTTTTTCCTATTTAAAAATCGTTATATTACTTAACGACTTTAAAGAATTAGCGAAAATTATCAAAAAAAAGAAAAATTTCATACTTTCCGAAAAAGTGTTCTATTTATTGTTCTAATTAAAAATTTTGAACGGTCTGAATTTATAAACCTAACTTGGGTCATTTCCTAATACACTACTAAGTTTTATTTAAATCGGTTTAACCATTCACTTGTGATTGTCATACAAAGTTTTGTAACAGACAGACAAACAGGCGGACATTAAAAATTTTACACGCATTTTTGGGTTTCAGCAATTTTGGTAGAATATTTCACGAGTTTATAATAATAACAACTTTAGAATTTTTAAAATCTGTTATCTAGTTTTTATTTAATTAAAATTTTCATTTAATAAACAATCTTTTAGAATTTTTTAAAAATATTTCTATAGTGTTTTTAAAATTATTTAAGTAAAAACACAATAGTCCACTATGCAGAACATTTTTCAAACTTCGATTTTATTTTTCCAAACATTTTTTAGAATTTCTTTTTCTTATAATTAAAAAGTAATTATCAATTAAATATTAATAAAACAATTTTTATTAAATTCTTTATTTTAATTTCTATTTTTAACTCCTAGTATTAGCACCTAATTTAAAAAATCATAATTAATTGAAATAACAATTTAATAAAAAAAATTTCAAAACAAATTTGTCATTATTATGTTAAAGAGAAATATAAATTGAATTTAGAATAAAATTATAATTACGCTCCTGTCTTTATGTAGGAAAGGAACGTGTCGTTTTTAGATGATCAGTTTTTCGCATCAATCGTTGTGAAGAGCATGAATATTTCTTAGAATTTTTTATAATATTTTTTTTAACGCGTTTGATAAACGGTGACTGAATTGCGAAATGTTTTGTATGCAAAATCACGTTGCAAACACGTTATTGACGATTGCGTTATTCATTCAAATTCATATTGACGGAATTGTTTTAGCCAAACCTGAAAATACAGTGGGACAAAAGATCGAAACTTTAAAACCTGAGGGACTTCGTGTTTCCATACCTGGTAATTAAAGTTAAACAAAACTTTTCCTACTATAGTTTCCCTTTTATTTGCTTTCAATTTCTATTTCACCAATCTAACTAATTACAATAAATCTATCATTGTTAATGCAATATTAGAAAGGAAGTATATAATAATTAATATAATAAAGCAGAAACAATTTTTATTATTAGCAAAATTGCTTTTTGAAAACTTGATACAACTAAACTCGCATTTATTTATATGCATTATCAGTTATTAGAAGTTTAATCAACAATAATATAATTGTGAAACAAAACTGGGGAATTCCCCTTATCTTGAACAGAAGGAAAAAATTAGAAATTTTGGACAAGTTAACTTTGAGATTAAACTTCTGAATAATTTAAAAAATTGTTTGTGAATAAGAGTCTATAAATTTTTTCCTCTAAAGCGAGACCATTGTTTTTATTGTTTATAGTTTTAATTTTTTCTTATTGTCATAAGCGCAAAGTCATTCAAAATAAAACCCGGAAAAGAAAATTAAAAATTGTAATTTTGTAAACTTTTAAACAAATAATAATTCAAAGTAATCTACGAATGAAATTTAATGGTTTATACAAATTTTAAAACTTGGAATTTTAGGTCCATTTTTTGACGTACGGATAACTATTTTTTCATATACAGAATCAATTTCAAAAATTGTAATAATTATCTTACTTTATAAAAGAATGTAAAAAATGTACTATTTATTGTTTAAGCAAATTCTTAAAACAAATAATAGTTATTTATACTATTTTTTAATTATTAAATATATATAATGTATAAAAACTACTGTCAATTTGTACCTTGAATGTTTATTTTGAATAAGTGATTTTTTGTTTTCAAATTTTGAACACATTGCAGTCTTTTAGAAGTTTTAAATTCGTGATGTGCATAAATATTCCCCAATTACTATATGCAACATAATTCTCATTCGATAGAAATTCATTTAGCCAAAATTTCATTTGACCTAATACTTATTTGGCCTAATTCTTATTTAAACTAGTTCTTACTTAGGTTAATTCTTATTTGGCTTAATTCTAATTTGGCCTAATTTCTATTTAGTCTAATTCTTACTTAGGCTAATTCTTATTTGACCTAAATGTTATTTCACCTAATTCTCATTTGGTCTAATTCTTTTTTATGCTAATTCGTATTTAGCATTATTTCGCTTAGTTCCTATTAAGCCTAATTCTTATTCAAACTAATATCATTTCACCTAATTAATATTAATATTAACCTAATTTCTTATTTGGTCTAATTCTTATACTATTTGTCCTAATTCTTACTACAGGGAATTTGGTCGCAAATTAAATAAATCATCAAGAAAAAAATATCTCATTTTATTAAAAATTAGTTCATTGTTTACATATGATTTTTCTGATTGTTTATATTTAAAAAAGTGAAGAGACAAGCGGAATGCGGAGAGAGTATAACAACTATCAACAATGAAAGGGTGATCTGTAAAAATGAATTAATCTTTGAGGAAAGATTTCACGGAGATTTGAATGAATCGGTGTGGTCTCGAGAAATTAAAATACCTCAGGAACCGGTAAGTTTACTATTCAAGTTAGATCAAAAATTGACTATGGGGATAAAAGTGGAATTGACTTTTTGTAATAATAATTTTTTATTAATATCATCATAATAATTGGTTTGTCAGTAATTTAATTATAACCATATCAATAAAAATAATTTAAATTAATAGTTAATATTAATACTAATCTATAATATTGATTTAATGACGTTTTGAATTTAAAATTTAAAAAATCGAATCTAGAAAATTAAACAAAATAGAAAGAAATGAAAGGAACTAATAAAAATTGAAAGAAAATAATAAAAATTAATTTTAATTTATAGGATTTTGAATTTTGCGTATATCGCAATGATGAAGGAATTGTACAAATACGTGAGCATACCTTACAAATTTCTCCACGAATTTTAGAAGAAGCTTATGGAGAAAATGCAGTTTATATTGGTAAAATGGTTTTGGCAAAGTAAGTATTTTAAAAATTTATCTATCACAAATATCAAAATTTAATAAAAATTATAAAAGGTTTCGTGTTCTCGATTAGAACTCGAATTAAGGACTTGAAAAACTCATTTATAAACAACTGTCGCTCATGTTCTAATGTCTATACTAATAAAATTAATTACTTTCTATTTATACTTTTTTGTATTGAATTTAAATATTTTAATTCTTAAAAAATTTCCTTTCAGCTGCAGCAGCAATGTAGTTGAAGAATGTCAAAGAGAAGCCACTGGATTTTACATTTTACAACCAGTCATTTCCAGTCGACTAACAACAAAACAATCCTTTAATTTTCGACATGGAAAAATTGAAATAAGCGCCAGATTCCCTCAGGGTGATTGGTTATTTCCTGGTAAGAAAGGTTTACACCTGCAAAATAAACTTTTTTAATTTTAATTGACAAAATGTAAAAAACGGTATAAATTGTAATAAAAAAGAATTATTAATTTACGGATCAATAAGATAGTGTTGTAAATTCTCAATTTTGAAATTACCTGAGAAATGATAAAAAAAATCATTGAATTATTTTATAATAATTCAACTAAATTTTTTTCGTAATTGATTCGATGAAATTTATAATTTTTGTCTTTTATTAAAAAGTAAACAGCCATTCGCAATAAAATAGAATAAAATTACAGAACTGTACTTGCTTCCTCGCTATGAAAGCAACGATGACAAATACGCATTCACCAAAGTAATTTTGGGCTTGTCTCGAGGAAATGAAAAATTTTACAATGAGCAAAATTACACAGATGAGCATGGAAGTAAACTATTGGAATATGGTTTCAGATATGGAATTTCTGAACACTTTCGATACAAAAATGTCACTAAATTCAGAAATAGCGGTCCTTGGTCGAACGATTATCACAAATACACAACCGTTTGGAAAGATAAAGGTTTTACTTTTCTAATTGATGGGACAAAAGTTGGATTCCTTTATCTCCGAGACTCTGACCAGTTCCCTTTTGAACAAGAGGCAATTATTAATTTAATTAACTCTTTTTTAGTAATCACAGCGATTTGGTCATTTTTAAAATTCTCATTTATTTTTACAGTTTTACCTAAGTATTGGACTCGGAGTTGGCGGACTTAGAGTTTTTGAAGACAATTTTACAGGTGGTAAATATTCTAAACCGTGGAGGAACGCAGGAGCAAAGGTAAATATAGATATTTTCCTAGACTTTTTGTACTTTTATAAACATTCGCTAAGTATTTTTGCGTCTACAGAACGGCTTGAAATTAAGAGTACTCGTATTTGCCTGGACCACCCGGTATATTGGGTTTGTTCGCCAGTGCAGACCTCTCCTGAGTACAACCGGTTTATCGTCAGTCGAGTTCTAGTGATCTGCACAGGTCGATTACCGACAGTGCATATCATTATACCTCGACGTCTTAGATATTTAAGTTTTCTTTGGCTTATTTTGAAGTTTAATGTTTAAGGTTTTATTTAGCTTCATTTCAAAATTTTTTAATTACTTTTCTAGAAAATGCAGCCTACCAAAGTTAAACAATAAAAATTCACAAAAAACGAAAAACTCGCTTGTCTTCATCACATTGAATTACAATTTGTTAATCGAACAAGCTTTAAAATAGGATCATTTAATGGCAAATTTTATAAGCTTTCCAATGGTCTATAAAAAATTTCATATTGCTAATATATGACAGAGTTATCAACATTTTAAGACAGTCATATTTTTAATCCCATTTTTGTAAGTGGTTTCACAATTTTGGTCGGTAGTGTAAATAATGGAGCAATCTAATTGGCTAACTACGGTCAGCTGACATCTGCTTCACGGAGTTAGCTTTTTAAATTTGGTTTTTTATAGCTAGGAGCTTCACGCCTATCCAGATGTGAGTTCTGGGGGTACGGCAGACATTCCCCCAAGTTGGGGGAAGGGTTAAAATTGAAACCAAAAAATTCAAGAAATAATTTTTGCAGAAAAATACAGCCATTACGGATGACCCCCAAGAACATGACAAGCATTTTTGGGATTATACACCCCTGGGGGTAATATGCCCCAGGGGGTGACTTGCTTCCAAGGGAAAAAAATGTAAAAATTATTTTTTTCATCCAGGAAAAATAAGGATATATATTATCAAACTAAAGATAAAGTCTTTAAGAACCCCTATCGAAGAAGGTGACTTGCCCCCTCGGAGATAAGGAGTTAAATCAGAACAAAAATTCAGACAATCTTTTTGTTTGAAGAATAATGCACCTAAGAATGAAGCTCCGAGGAGGTTTTCATCATACCCCCACCCCTGACAGTTTTATTTAATAAATAAATACAATATCTAAATAACTATATATAAGTAATGTGTAATGTGTTTTTTTTTTTTTTAAAAAAATGGCGGATCCAATATGGCGGAGCCATTTTTAAAAAATCGTACTATTTTACTTAAAAGTTGTTTAACCGAAATATTGGATCCGACATTTTGAATTTTACAAATCTGACTTCAGATTCCTAATCAGCGACCCCAAAATCCTCTGGATAACAAGTTTCAATCGAATCCGATCACTTTTCAAAAATGTGTTCGCCATATTGGATCCGCCATTTTGAATTTTACAAATCGAACGTCAGATTCGTAATCAGCGTACTCCGGGGTCGCTGATTACGAATTTGAAGTCAGATTTGTAAAATTCAAAATGGCGGATCCAATATGGTGACGAATTTTTGAAAATTGATCAGAATCGCGTGAAACTTGTTACCCGGAGGTTTTTGGGGTCGCTGATTACGAATTTGAAGTCAGATTTGTAAAATTCAAAATGGTGGATCCAATATGGCGGACGAATTTTGAAAAAATGTTTATATTTTTACATCACTGGGTATCTAGGGGTTTTTAGGGTCGCTTGTTACGAATTTGATATCCAATTTTCAGAATTCAAAATGGAAAATCCAATATGGCGGACGAGTTTTAGAAATACATTTTGATTTTCATGTCACTGAGTATATAGGGGTTTTTGGGGTCGCTGATTATATATCTGTTGTCCGATTTTCAAAATTCAAAATGGCGGATTAAATATGGCGGGCCAATTTTTGAAATGTGATCGGATTCGCTTGAAACTCGTTACTCGGAGGTTTTTGGGGTCGCTGATTACGAATTTAAAGTCAGATTTGTAAAATTCAAAATGGCGATTCCAATATGGCGGACGAATTTTGAAAAAATGTTTATATTTTTGCATCACTGGGTATCTAGGGGTTTTTAGGGTCGCTTGTTACGAATTTGATATCCAATTTTCAGAATTCAAAATGGAAAATCCAATATGGCGGACGAGTTTTAGAAATACATTTTGATTTTCATGTCACTGAGTATATAGGGGTTTTTGGGGTCGCTGATTATATATCTGTTGTCCGATTTTCAAAATTCAAAATGGCGGATTAAATATGGCGGGCCAATTTTTGAAATGTGATCGGATTCGCTTGAAACTCGTTACTCGGAGGTTTTTGGGGTCGCTGATTACGAATTTAAAGTCAGATTTGTAAAATTCAAAATGGCGATTCCAATATGGCGGACGAATTTTGAAAAAATGTTTATATTTTTGCATCACTGGGTATCTAGGGGTTTTTAGGGTCGCTTGTTACGAATTTGATATCCAATTTTCAGAATTCAAAATGGAAAATCCAATATGGCGGACGAGTTTTAGAAATACATTTTGATTTTCATGTCACTGAGTATATAGGGGTTTTTGGGGTCGCTGATTATATATCTGTTGTTCCGATTTTCAAAATTCAAAATGGCGGATTAAATATGGCGGACGAATTTTTGAAAAGTAATCGGATTCGCTTGAAACTCGTTACTTGGAGGTTTTTGGGGTTGCTGATTACGAATCTAAAGTCAGATTTGTAAAATTCAAAATGGCGGATCCAATATGGCGGACGAATTTTTGAAAAGTGATTGGATTGGCTTGAAACTTGTTACCCGAAAGTTTTTTGGGTAGCTGATTGAAAATCTGAAATCTGATTTGTAAAATTCAAAGTGTCGGATCCAATATGTCGGTTAAATTTTTAAAAAGTGATCGGACTTGCTTGAAATTCGTCACTCCATGGTTTTTGTGGTCGCTGATTACAAATCTGACTTCAGATTCGTAATCAGCGACCCAAACATCCTTTAAATACTGAGTTTCGCAAAGATTGACAAACATTTATATTTTGTCGGCCATATTGGACCGGCAATTTTGAAATTTCTCAAATCTCATTAACTTTATATACAGTACTAACAAGAAGGTATATTTTCGGAAAATTGAAACTATTTTTTTTTTTTTTTTTTTTAATTTATTTAGCAACAAATAGATTTTTTTATGCACCACGACTGCATTGCTTTATTGTACAAGTCCGCCATCTTGGATTTTTAAAAAAAGCTACGGTGCAAATAAAAATAGAGGTTTCAAGTTTTCATTTGACCCCTATTAGGAATTTTTTCGCTGAAACCAAAAATGGACAGGGGGGGGTTAAATCTGACAAAGAATGACTCTTTAGATAAAATTTTATATATTTCATTTTTTTAATGGATATTGTCGTAAAAATAATACTCAGTTTTTGAAAAAACTGAGCCTTGTTAAAATATGCCCTAATTAGACAAAAACAGGGTGTATTTGGAAGGTCACTACTTTTTTCCTGATTAAGTTATAATGTCTTTCTTAATCGGAAATGAAAGGTATTTCAGTCTACTTTAACTCATTTGTAGAACACTTTGGCCAAAAATAACTGTGATCCGCACAATTGGCAAAAAGCTGAAAAGTACGTTTTTTTTAGTGAAAAATCAAAAAAATTTGCGTTTTTTTGAACGGCTTTAACTTTTGACCTAATTAACTTAGGACTTTTAATTTTTTTTTAAATTATAGGAAATTTGATACTCTTTATTTTTATTTTAAACCAGTTTTTCATCAAATTTCTTTCGTTTTTTCTAAACACATTTCTGTCAATTTTTATTCTTCCATTTTTCTATCCGAGTTCATAATTCCACACTTACTAATTGTTGCCTATACCCAGTTCTATTGTGTTTTTTTAATCCTAAATTGTTAACATACTATTTTAAATATAATATATTAAAATATTGTTAAAATGGAAAATTGTTTATCTATATTTCCAACTTTACTTTTCAGGCAATGTTGAACTTTTGGAAAGCTAAAAATGAATGGTTACCAAGTTGGAAGCGACAGAGTGGATCGGAAACTAGCTTGAAAATAAAATCAATCCGAATTTGGTCCGTCTGATTGTGAGAAGCAAAATAACTTATTTATTTATTAATATTATTGCCGGGTCTGTTTAGAAAAGTTGAATATTTTACAATCACGAAAAGAGTTTCTCGAAGAGCAAGGTAATAAAATAATCTTCTGTTATTTACAAGAATGTGGTTGTAATATTTTCTGAAAGCTGGATGAGGCAAACGACCAACCGAGGCCGGAGGTTGTTTCCTTCTACAATAAAGAAGCCTCCACACTAATGAAATTTTCAATTTGCGCTTTTTTAATAAACAATTTATCATTATGTTTAACATACTGGAAAGAATCAACTTCAATAAAGCTACCTTCTTCCTCATCCTTAATTTATTTAAATTCCTATATAGTATATAATGACAAATCAAACTTTTTCAAAATTTATCGCATTCTATATTCAATAAATTTGAGTTATTTTTCTTTTTGCAAAATGTGTCTGAAATATTGATTGAAATTTTTTTTTTGTTTTTTTAATAAAACAGTCAATTTTATTTTTGTGTGAAAACTACTTAAAATTGGTAATTTAATGTCGAACAAAGACAGCAAGTCACTCAGAATGCTTTTTTTGGTTCGTCAACACACGCCCAAGGGTAACACGTCAAACTGTCGTAATAATTCAAGAAAAATCATCTCTAAAACTTCCTGCAAAACGAATAAGATATATTTGGAAAATATAACCTATTCTTTGACTAAACTTATTTTTGATTTATCAAAAAAACTTAATGAAATGTTTCTACATATTAAAAGTTTATAACTTTCATCTCTAACAAACAATACGAAAATAACTTCTTCTAGACTTTAAATTTTCTTTCAAAATATTTTTCTTTTACATTATCAAACAACTTGTTTTCTGTAGTGAAACGCCGGTTTTTTAAATTAAGCGCAAACATATTTCAGATCTAGGATGCCAAAGTAAATAACAATTTTTCAATTTCAAACAACATTTTAAAAAATTGTGTAAAAGTTTGTACGCGCAATTGAAATTAGATTTTATAATTTTTTAATTTTTGACATAAGAGATATATATTATGAAAGAGAAATTCTCATGATCTTTATCACTATCATTAAAATTCTGCACTCACTAAATTTTAAACAGCTATAAATGTGCAGCTGATATCGATCAGGCATAATTCACTGCGATTTAAAGATAAAATATACTGATTTATCAAAACTATAATTATGCACTAATTTAAGTCGCTGAAAATGAGCGAAATTTTACTGATTCATTTTTGGGACATTCCACGTGACATTTTTATTCGAAAAATTATTTTTTTCAGATTTCACGTTTTTAGATAAAAGTAATTTTTACGCGTTTTTTTCCGTTCTTATTACAAAAAATGAAAATAATATTCTACATGTTTATTCAGTTTTTCTTACATTTTTTAAATGTGTATTAAACAATAATGTACTTGCATCAAAAATACTTGAAAAAATTTATAACTTTCATAATTTGCAATCAATATTAAAAGATACATGTTTTCTTATTTTCCATACAAAAAAATTGATTTCAAGAATACAGATTTTCAGATTAAAGCTGTCATGTGGAATAACTCATACCGAGCTAGATTTAGAGGGAAGTAACTTTTAATTACTATTGAAATTGATGAATTTTCTAAATCAATTAACTATAAAATTAACATTACAAATAAGTAAAAAAAAAAAATTAAAACAGTAAATAAATAACTAAACATTAAACTCGTACCAATAAAAAATTGCAATTAATTTATTATAAAAAAAAAGATTTTTGGTAGAGATAAAAAAATAGGTGAAGCCTTGATATAAAATTTCAAGAGAAAATCTTTTTAAAAACTGGGAATCTAATAAATCGGATATACCGAATAAGCAAATAAGATTTTTTTAAGTTTAAATCTGAAGACTGAGAACTACGTAGAACGGGGTGACAAGCTGAATATTTTGATTTGAGCGAAAGTGACGTATCGGTATCCATCGACTTTTAGCAGGTGTTTCTTCATTTTGCAAGGTCAATATCAGGTAGAAGGAATTTCTTTTATTTTACTATAGTTTTATTCGAGGTGAACCGGTTTTTCAGGAAGCCCGTATTTGTTATCACGCGCTATTGTTTTATGTTTTATCCCTTAAGTAGATTAATTAATCAGGAACTCTAACTAATTAATAAACGTTCATTTACGCCGTCACCCAACTTCTTTCAAAAGCAAAGCTAAACAAAATCAACTTACATTTTTATTTCAATGTATAGTATATTAAAATTAGAAAATTTCAATTTATTATATAGTTGTAGTTTTTCTTAATCGTATATGTGTGCAATAGGTTAAATTTAACTACTTCAATTAGTGTAGTGATGTACTATTTCAATTAGTGGGAGACTACTAAAAATTAGTCAAACTGTTACTATTTCAATATGTAACAAATTTTTCTCTTTTTCATTGATGGAAATGACTAATTGAAATATTTAAAAATAATTATTACTAACAATTAGTAGAAAACTATTAAACATTAGTCAAATTGTTACTATTCCAATAAGTAACCGATTTTTCTTTAACTAATTAATAGAAAATCACTAATTATAAGGTAAAAGAAATATTTTCTTAAAAACCAAATTTAATAGAATTTTTTTTTAATAGTTTATGTTTCAAAACCCTTGAGTCTAATTTCAGAATTCAGTAGTAAAAATAACTATACCAAATTTTATTTAAATTCGTTAAAGGGTGATTCTACGTCAGAAATATCACAATCTGCAAGTGGTTCACAGAATTTAATGACACTTGGTGAAATTGTAGTATAATATGAGAGAAATTAGTCAGCAAAAGGAATTTTTAAAATATCATAAATTGTAGGAGTTATACTATTTTGAATTTTGATGCAACATTTTTTTAATTATTTTATATCTCGGTCAATTTTTAACCGATTTTGATGAGTCACCCACCAATTTCTTCATAAAATTGTGTATTTTCAGAAAATTATAGAGCGAAAAACAAAATTTATTATTTAAATAAAAAAAAGTAAAAATAAAAATTTATATATTTTTTTAATTTTGACCCAATTCTTTAATTTTTTAATTTTTAAATAATATTTTCCTTTATTTCATCTTTATTTTAAAATAAAGATCATCCTGGAGACTTTATTAGATCTTGTGATATCGTTCTTTTAGTATCATCATGTCAAAGAAAAATACTACGTGAATTTATGTTTTTACCTTCATTTGTTTTTCGACATTATTTTTTAAATTAGAAACTATTTACTGTAAAGATTTCTTTTCAATTTCTCTATTAAATACAGTGAAAATCAAATAAAATTGTTATTCTATTAATAGATTTGGAAATAATGATTAATTTTAAGTAAAAATAAAAACATTTAATTAAAAATTAATTTTAATTAATTTCTGTATTGAATTGTTTAATTTCCATAATTTAATTAAATGTTTTTATTTTTACTTAAAATTAATAATTATTTCCAAATCTCTTAATACAATAACAATTTTATTGGATTTTCACTTTTTTAAATAGAGAAATTGAAAAGAAATCTTCACAGTAAATAGTTTCTAATTTAAAAAAACTGTCAAAAAACAAATGAATGTAAAAACATAAATTTACGTATTATCTTTCTTTGAGATGATGATAGTAAAAGGACGATATCACAAGATCTAATAAAGTCTCCTGGATGATCTTTATTTTAAAATAAAGATGAAATAAAGGGGAATATTATTAAAAAATTAAAAAATTAAAGAATTGGGTCAAAATTGAAAAAAAATATAAATAAAGTTTTATTTTCACTTTTTTACTATCTGAATAATAAATTTTGTTTTTTGCTTTATGATTTTCTAAAAATACACAATTTTATGAAGAAATTGGAGAGTGACTCATCAAACTCGGTTTAAAATTGACCGAGATATAAAATAATTAAGAAAATGTTGCATTAAAATTCAAAGTATTATAACTCCTACAATTTATGATATTTTGAAAATTCTTTTTGCTGATTAATTTCTCTCATATTATACTACAATTTCACCAAGTATCACTAAATTCTGTAAACCACTTGCATATTGTGATATTTTTGACGTAGAATCACCCTAAACCGTTTTTGGGATATTGCGTTGACAAAAGAAAATACATTTACACACACCCACACACACACATACATACATACATACATACATCCGGACATTTGATCAGAAACTCATAATAACATATTTGTTTTGCCATTCAAGCATTACGTAAGCATATTTTTAGAGGTTACTGACCCCCCCCCCCTTCCTCTGAGGTGCATGAATTTTCCTCAAATCTTAATTGGCTTAAATTTATTTGCCTTAATCTTATTTAGTCTAAATCTTATCTGGCCTAAATCTTATTTGACCTAAATCTTATTTAGCGTAAATCTTACTCGGTCTAAATCTTATTAGGACTAATTTAACTATAAATAAATCAAAAAAACATTTTAATAAAAAAATTATGTCAAATAAGATTTAGGTCAAATAAGATTTAGGCCAAATAAGATTTAGGCCAAATAAGATTTAGGCCAAATAAGATTAAGGCCAGATAAGATTTAGGCCAAATAAGAATTAGGCCAAAAAAGATTTGGGCCAAATAAGAATTAGGCCAAAAAAGATTTAGGCCAAATAAACTATAAGCTACATTAGATTTAACCCAAATGATTTTAGGCGAAATAAGATTTGCGGAATATTCATGCACCTCCCCCTCCGCCCCTCTTGGATTTTTTTTGAAGCAAGGAATGTAATTTTTTATATATTAAGTTAAATATATAGGCTAAAAAATTTTTTTCGTTAAAATCGATTTTTTCAAAAACATATATATATATTCAAAAAAAATTTTTTAATGGTTTTTGTTCCTTGTTGGAATTTTCTTGTTCACTTTTTTTTTATATTTTGTTTATCTTTTTCTTTGTGTTTATATAGATATAAGTTCCTTCCGTTTATATAATGTTCTTACTTTGTTCCTTGAAAATTAGGGACTTTCCTTCAGTGGTGTGGGCTGTTTAAAATTGGGATTAAAACAAAAGAGGTTTTTTGAAATTCAGGATGTTGGGAAATGGCATTCTTTCTGACGGTCAGAAAGTGATAACCTTTTGGTTGGGCTGTTTCTGACAGCTGTGTAAACTTGTAAAGAAAAATAAATTACCGACCGAGTTGTAATTGACTTTATTCTGACAACTGAAAATAAACGAAATTCAGTTGGGCTGAAATCAAAAGGGTAGTTCTAAAGTTTTTCTTACGGCTATGGTCTGATCTGGGAAAAACCAAGAGATGCCTCAGGTACAGAAGAGGACCGAGAGTTTTATGAGGGTCGAGAGGAGGAGAACAGGCAGTATTGGACGAGACAGCACGGAGTTCGGACAAATTTGGAAGTTTAATTATTTAATAATAAAAAGGTACAATCAATTCTGTTTGTTATTATTGACTAAACCCCTCAAACCGAAACCGGTTTTATTCAAAAACCCTTATGTTTGATTACAGATTCTGATAGTGAAAATAACCATACCAAACTTTATTTAAATCCGTTAAACCGTTCTCGAGGTATCGTGTTCAAAAAAAGAAATCGGGCAAGTTCGAGTTACACTCGCACTAAAATCGAGGGTTCCGTACACAAAACAAAATAATTTTTAATATATTTGATACTATTAAATATATAAATAGGGCATTCTTTGTCAAATTTGCCACCCCCCCTGCCCATTTCATTTTTGCGTTAAAAATACTTTATCATACATGAAAATTTTTTTTATCAAGTCTAGTTTTTGATGCCGTCTGGTGTTTTGCAAAAGCCGTCAAACATAACCTCAAAATGACGGTTACGTCAGAAAAAAACAAAAAAAAAATACATTTTTTCCTAAAAAATGCCTGTAACAAAGGAAAAAAATATATTTTCTTGACCAGGATAACATACTCTACGATATTTTGACTTGCTCAATCCAAATTCACTGCCAGTTTAGAAATTCAAAATGGCGGATCCAATATGGCGGACACAAATTTCAAAAATCTATCATATTCGGTTGAAACTGGTTACGTTTTTGGGGTGGCTGATAACGAATATGATGTCGGTTTTTAGAAATACAAAATGGCGGATCCAATATGGCGGACACACATTTCAAAAATCTATTATATTCGGTTGAAACTGGTTACATGGGGGTTTTTGGGGTCGCTGATAACGACTATGATGTCGGTTTTTAGAAATTTAAATTGGCAACAACAAAGTGACTTACCTTAAGAAAATGAACAAGTCCAACAATAGATAAATAGAACAAAATAGGCTAGTACAGAAAAGTTAAAGAGACAAACATAATGAAATCGTTTAACAATGCTGTATAGTTTAACAGAGCCCGAACTTGGACGACCATTGCAGAACATCGTGTAGGTACTTGATCGAGTTGGTAAGGGACTTAGTATTCCCGTCTTGGGATACCATAGGATTTTTGAAATTAGTTCCGCCATTTTGAATTTCTAAAAACCGACATCATATTCGTTATCAGCGACCCCAAAAACCCCCATGTAACCAGTTTCAACCGAATATGATGGATTTTTGAAATTTGTGTCCGCCATATTGGATCCGCCATTTTGAATTTCTAAAAACCGACATCATATTCGTTATCAGCGTTATCAACGCTATGATCAACCCCTAGAATCATGTTCTCTATAATTTTCCTTTCATCTACACGTGAAAATACATATGTGGGCCAAATTTGAACTTTCTAAGTCAAATAGTTTGGCGGCTAGGGGGGGGGGATACGATTTTCGACAAAGTCTTGCCAATAGGGTTCCGTGCGTACACTTGTGGTGTACGGAACCCTAAAAGTACACACTCACAGTCAAAAATACATATATGGCTGATTTCAGAAAAAAATCGAAAATGGCTTCACCGAGTTCATCAATTTTTTTTTTACTCATTATTGAATTTTTTTTCTCAAGCCTTATTTTATGGCTTATTTGATTAAAATATTATAATGGTCCCCAACTGTTTTGAGTTTGATATTTTTCAATGGAATATAAAGGTAAAATTTAGTGAGGGAATGATGATGAGGGAATGACGAATCGAAACAAAATGACCATAACCTCAGAAACATAACATTACTTCCCTATGCACTGTGAACAATGTGATATAAACACTGGAAACATGTGCAAATACACTATGATTAGTAAATTAAAATGTGTTTACCTATTTATAAATCAACATGAGGGAATGACGTGAAGAAATGTATTTTTTAAAAATCTCATTGATAAATTAGTTTTAACAAAATATCCTTTCTACAAACGTTTGCTGCAGTATAGGTTGTCAATAACAATGTTGCCATTTTTCAAAAAACTTAAGGTGGAACTTGGTAGGCATTAAAACTTTGCTGCAATCACACTGTTTCAAAGCGGTGAGGGAATGATAAGTTTTTCAAGGACAAATTTTGAAGTATATTTAAAAATACTTTCATTCGCTGTTTTTAAATTATAAACTCGTGTAGATACAGTTAATAGGGGAAAGTCGGGTAGCCCCGGACACCTAAGCCTTTTGGTTAACAAATTTGTATAATTTTTTTGAAATATTAATTAAATCATCTTATGACAAAGACATGACCTCTGTCCATCTTTGAAATAAATTCGATCATAAAATAAACACATTAGTTGAGAGAAAAATGAGATCATATATGAGTAGTAAAATGTAAGCCTCCAAAAACTTGTCGGGTGTCACCGGACAGACAAAATAAAAGTGCTTATTTAAATTGTTTAATTTGATAAAGTGCGAATAAATTGTGTCTTAAATAATGACCGTAAATTATTTTTTAGAAATAAATTAAAACATCTATTTAATAGGAACAGAAAGTCCAAATATAATAGAATTTTTATATGACGTTTAATACGATACACGTTTGTTAAATTGTCTGGACAATTTAAGGTTAAATTTAGAAATTACTTATTTTCAAAAAGAAGAAATGAAAAAATGAATTAATATATTAAAAAACGTAAGCTCAAGTGAATTATACACAGTTTGTAATTTGTGTCAATTATAAAAATGCAGTATTATACCTGAAATAGCTAGTGTCTGGGGCTACCCGCTGTCCGGGGCTATCCGACTTTCCCCTACTATCTTATATAAATAAAAAATAAAATAACAAACAATTAGTAAGGAATTTTACGTTTTAAGTTAATGATTCTCTTCGAATTCAGCAGTTGGGACATAGTGAGGGAATGATTTTCAGGGTACTCTCTTGGACATATCTTCTTTGTTTATCATATAAGAAATAAATTTGTTTCATAAATTCGTACATCTAGTATAGTAGTATTATTAGAAAAAATAACTTTTCATAACCAACAATCCTGATTTTCAGAAATCATTAAGGACATCAATTTCGATTTTTTTCTGGAATCAGCCATATATATATATACATCCGGAAATTTGATCAGGAACTTATAAAACACATTTCTATTCCATGAAAGTTAATTTAGAGTACGGGCTAACGATCATTGTCAGTTGTCGACGACGTAAGATTCTAGGAAGACTCGGACACTCCTACCGGCTTTGGACCGATTTTATGGTTAACCGAAGTTTGAGTGGAATTTCCTCGAGGAAAACGCAAGCTCGGGAACTTGCCTTTCTGTTTACGCTTTTAGTTTCCAAAAGTTGCGTGATAGCCCTCCTGGTCACCGACCGAGAGGAAGCGGAACTCTTGAAGAAATTAGGAAGACTAAAATTGGGTTTCTTAAGTTGCCCAATTAGTAAGAGACTTATGATCACTAAATCTCATAGATACCTTGGCTACGACTATAGAAAAGCACAATGCAGAAAGGTGGACAAAATAAAAAGAAATGTAGACCTGGAAAAATCACCGTTTAGTGGAGTCTATGATATCTAAACAGAAGACCTGAGTGTCTCATTAGGGAAGAGAAGGATTCTTAGCCACCCTTGTCAGAGCCCGACTACGAATTGTCAAGCGCTTTCATAGACAGTACCCGCGGGGAACCTTGACAAGGTTCCTTCTCCGGGCTTTCGCCGCACTCAAATTTCTCTCACTTTTTATATCTAGGCGTGTAAAATGGGTTGTTTCAGCGATCTGACTGCCACTCTCCTCTCTAGGTGTCTTCAATTGACAGTTCCTTACTCGACCCGGCCCTCCGAAATCCCGGACACTTAGGTTTGCCACTTCACTTACTTGTTTCAGCACCGATAGACTGAATCCAATTTTTATTCTGGTTTACTCCTTTCAAGACATTGCGCCGCCGCTTCGCTAGCCTTCATTATTCAGACTTTTTTCGTTGTCCTAATTGTGACACATGAAACCCTGATGTCCTTTGCAGATTGACCCGAGTGGAGAACCAACATTGATCGCTCTTTGGATAAGACACGTGTGACAGTCCTTTACCATATACCTATTGGCTTCTTCACATTGACACCAGTAGGCGGCGTTTTGGAAGACTTTAGACCTGACATCTCCAATCCACAACCTGGGAACGCGCTCTGTAGCATGAATCGGACTGCCCCACAGCTAATCCCAGAGACTCTCTAGTGGACTGCTAATCTCTTCACAGATGTCATCGCCAGAGCAGGGAGGTGGACAGATTAGATTAGAATTTTTACCTTGTGCACTCTTTTAGTTAAACCACACCGTTCCTGCTCCTGCGGACAAACCGCAGTGGAAATAATACGTCTTCTATTTATTAATACACCTTTAATTTTGATTTTATTGCTACCTTTACTTTATTGCGGTATGGATGTTAATTACCCGCTCTTGCTGTTTAATGCTCCAACTACTTCACATTAACTTGCTGTTTTCTCGCTTATCTTTCTCCCTTTGCTTTCTTTTGCCCTTTCTCCCTTTTGTTTGCTCTTATCACTCTCAAGCTACTATCACTGCTAGGGATTCGCCACGAAACTGGAAAAATTACCTTAAGGCCGCCGTGAAGCGGTTGGGTTTTAAACCAACCTAGTGTCTTACGACCCGCAGCCCAAACTTCTTATCATAAGTGACAGGTTGCAAAGGTGCAAATAAATTTGCACTTTATTCTACGCCACACTCCGGCGACAGGAGTTACTCTTTTGTATCGCTTTACTTAACTAGACTCACCTTTGGCCTTTAAGATCTTTGCCGCAAACTCTTCAAATTTATCAAAGAGTTCTTTAGTGACCCTCCCTTTCACTCCAAAATATTTCACACTCAAATAGCAAATGCGTTCTTGTACCAGTGAAGCCGCATTCACACTTACCGTCGTCTATTAGGTTAAAACCACTCGGTGTGGCCTCAAAGTCACCATGACCCAACAGGAACTGACAGGTATAACTATTGACACGCAACCACCTCTTCAACATCTTGTGTTTTACGCTAGGAAAGTATCTTTTCGTGATTTTCTCGCAAGCATCCCAATCAATTTGCCATTTACTCAGTAAATTTTCATTCACCAAGCTTTTGAGCTTATTTCTTGTACTGCATACTTCGATTTTTTCAGTCAGATCATTGCTCAACAATGGTGACTTATACATTACTCCGGCTATTTCAAATTCTTCGCCTCTATTGATCCGATACGTTAAGACTCTTCTTTCCGCTTTCAGGCTGACTGATAAGACACCTGCATTCACTGGGATCGCCAGTGCCGAGATCGTTCTGTAAGCTCTTACTACAGTTATCAGTGCATTTCTTTGCGCTGATCTCAATCTAACTAGTTGTTTCTGATTTGCCAAATCAAACCACGATGCAGCACCGTAGGTTACGATTGGCACCAAACAGCCCCTTGTACACGATTTGCAACGATTTGAAGCTCAATCCCCAGTCTCTTCTTGCAATGCGTTTAAGCGCGTTGCAAGAGAGCAGGGAGGTGGACAGTCCCTTGGCAAGTGACAAGTGCGGGGTGTCTGGACACATTCTTAAAAAATGCAGAAAGGAAGCGTTCAGCTTCCTGTGTGATAAGACGAACACTGCGGCAGACACAGAACACGTGGTAGGCTCTGATAGGTGCGCCTGTTTTAGGAAGATATGCTGGAACAGACAAAAAGAAATGAGGCGCTGAGATGCAGTCGCTTGAGGACCACCTAGGTGGTTTTGCAAGGAGACGTAAATGTACGGCAGTATAGAGGAAGCCTTTTCTTCTATATCAAAAGCGAATTGATGGTTCATCGAGGACCTTTAACTTCACCATATGCGGTTTAAGGGTCTCCATGACCGTTAATAATACAGTAGGTCCCGTTGAGTTGTGAAGAAGTTGCTTCGGCGACGGAGATGGGGGTTTAAGGCCACTCCCGAAGACGATATGCCCTGAAAGGACTACCGAGGTCAGTCTCAAACATGCTTTAAACAATTTAAACAAGTTCTCAACAATTTTAAATAGTTCTGAACAGTTCTAAATTATTTTGAACCAGTTTTAAACTGTTTTAAACCAGATATAAATAGTTCTCAACAATTTTGATCTAGTTATAAAGGGTTTTCAGAAGCTGTAAGATATTTATATATACAGTTATTAGCCAGTTCTAAAAAATTTAAAACTCTTAAAAACATATTTATAAAAAACAAAAACACTTTAATATTAATGTAGACATTCTCAACAATCTAGGATGGCTGAGGTGCACAAGATCCATCTAGATATCGGTGAGGCGGACCCGGGTTCGAGCCCGACTTGAAAAAATGTATTTCCTTTCATAAGATGTTTAATTATATAAAAATAAATAAAATCAAAATTGAAATAAAAATATCATATGAAAAAGTTAAATACCGTAAGAAGGGCTAATTTCACTCAGCGTGGGTAACGTATTTTGGACATGGGGACGTACTTGGGTCAGACATAGGACATTTTTAGGACATTCTGGGGACGTTTTTGAGATAACTTTAAGACAAATCATCATTGTCTCAGAAATGTCCCTGGAAAAAAAAAGGCGTCCCGATACCCTCTGGATAGGTTAGTGTCTTAGACCTCAGTAAAGTACCGTAGTGTAAACGTATTCATTGTTGGTTTTATTTCTTATTATGATTAACATTTTTTAATAACTTTGTCAAAAATTATGTTAATCATTATTGCTTTTATTAATTAAATATATTATTAAAGTAAAATTAGTTTTTCCAAAGTTCCATTATTGTGTTAGTTTTTGAAAAAAGTACCGGATGACCCTGACGTGCTAGAGACGCTATTTTCAAAATAGTCGGCCGCCATATTAAATTCGCCATTTTGAATCTTTTAAATCTGACATCAGATTTGTATTCAGCAAAACCAAAAAACCCCCAGTAACAAGTTCCAAGCGGATTCGACCAATTTTTCAAATTGTTAACCGCCATATTGGATTCGCAATTTTGAATTTTTTAAATCTAATTTTAGATTCAGATTTAGAGACCCCAAAAACCACTAGCGCTCCTGCACTCTTTATTTTATGTATAAAATTTTATGTGTTTCTAAGTCCGAATCTAAAATTAGATTTAAAAAATTCAAAATGGCGGATTCAATATGACGGTTAACTACTTGAAAAATTGGTCGACTCCGCTTGGAACTTGTTACTCTGGGTTTCTTGGTTTTGCTGAATACAAATCTAAAGTCAGATTTAAAAGATTCAAAATGGCGGATTTAATATGGCGGCCAACTATTTTAAAACTTTATAAAAATCGCTTGAAACTTGTTATTCAGGGGTTTTTTTAGGGGTTTTCCTAATTGTCAGCTGTCAAAAAATTGTAATTTCCGACTAATTTTATTGGTTGTCGCATACATCGCTATGTCATCGTATTCTACAATGATCAAAATTTAATTTTACTACTATAAAACGATCACTAACGCGTCAGATTGACCCGGCATAAATTTTAAAAATTGTCCAAAAACGTGATTTTTGGGGTGTTTCAATCCCACTTTTCTCAAAAAATTGACGTAATGGAAAGTTTTCATTGGCAGATTTGGATCTAGAGTATCGAAAATTACAAGAAATGACTTCCTGATATAAGACAAAAAAAATGTAAGCTTGTGTAATTTTTTTAGAATAAAGTATGGGTATTAACATATGTTTCGGATTAAAAATTTAGAATTTTCTTTGTACACAAAATGGCCGATCCAATATGGTAGACGTTCTTTGAATTGATTTGATTCGCAGAAAATAATTTATTACATGTTATCTCATACAATCTTTAAACTTCTTAAATGATATTCAAAAATCCAATTAAGGAATTTTTTTCTACGCAAAAGTTTTGCATGGGTAATTTACCCGACTTTCATTTACAAATTTATAGAACTAGAGCGTAATTGGTACAGAAAAAACCTTTAAAATAAAGTAACGCGAAAACCGAGGCGTGAGGAAATAAAGAATAGGTCACAATTGTTGATTAGAGACCAATCAAAGAAGGTAAACTATACATATAAATCAGCGAAGTACGATTTACGAGAAACGTATAATGATTCATAATTATCTTTTCGAATTTGAATTTGTTAGAATATTTAAATTCTCGAAAGTACCTATATTTATCAAAAATTGTATTTATTAAATTCACAATTTGTCCGAATATTTAACTGACAGAATAATCATTCGCTCGTCACAAAGGATGTACAATTTCTAAAGGCGCTTCCTGATTGGCTGTTAATATTTGGTTCCGGAAATACTACCAACCAATCAGGAAGCTCTTTTAGAAATTCTACATTCTCTGTCAGTAATGTTTAAGATTCTAATATGTAAATGGAGTTTTGATTGGGTAAATGGTCCCACAAATGATGAATTTGATAAATACAATTTCTGAGAAATATATATTCGAGAATTAAAATATTCTGACAAATGCAAATTCGATAAGATAAATATTCTAGAAAATAGAGATTCGGGAAGTTAAATATTCTGACAAATGCCATTTCGAGATGTAAAATATGCTGATAAATAAATTTTGATCTGTCAATTGAGTTGTATAGAGAAAATGTCATAATACCCTTTAAAGAAAACATTAAAATAACTATAGAATTTAATTTAAGACCACGAGAATTAGAATTAGATGAGTGACTTGAAAAGTTAAGAAAATTAAAATCATCAATAAATAAAACTGGAAAGTTATATAAGATCTGCAAATCTTAGAGAGTATTCGTGGTATCGGTAAAACATTTATTAGAGGTCTCAGGTGGGATACATATAATCGCAAGGATAAAAATGTTAAAGTTTGTTTTAAAATTTTAAGCATTTGAGGAGATTAATATTCGCATAACGTACAAAACTTAATTATTTCATTTAAGTTAAGATCTAAACATTAAAAATCACATATTTTAATATTTATCTTATAAGTAAAAAAATTATTTATTTAATATAAAAACTTTTGCGTTTAATTAGTCTTTTACCTAGTCTTTTAATCTGAATTAGTGAAAAATTGGGCACTAATTCAAATTAGTGAGTACTTTAGAGAATACTTTATTCATTATTAAATATTAATAAATGAAAATTATGACAAATTTAAATTCTGTTTAATTGAAATTTACATTAATCGCAAAGAAATTGAAATATTTTACAGAAAATTTAAATCAATTGAAGTTTAAATCTTACAATTTTTAATGGTATTTAAACTTAAGTTTCAATTCCCTTAAATTTTTACAAAAGCTATGTGAAAATTAAACGAAAATTCTATAAAATTTCTAGGAGATATATCTCCGGAATCATTTTACGTGGAACTATTTCCAACTATTTTAAAAAAACAATTGAAATTGAATTTAGACATTTTTAATCCAACTTAAAAACTAAAACTATTAATATTTCATAAAAATTCTATTTTCTGACAAATTTATGAAAATTTTACAGAAATTCTACAGAATTTCTAGGGAACACATTCAGTGGAATTATTTTAAGTGAGATTGTTTCTTTTAATTCAAAAATCAATTTAAGTTTGGAACGTCAAACATTCAAAACCTTATTTCCGTGAAAATTCCTTGAAATATATGTAGAATTTTCATTTCCAGAATATTACACGGAAATTCTATAAAATTTCTAGAATACGTTTTCCGTGTAATCTTTCTATTCCCTTCAATTTTAAAATCAATTGCAATTTCAATCTTGAAATTTTTAATTTCCGTAAAAAATCCTTGGAATATATGTAGAATTTGTATTTTCTGAAAATGCAACGAAAATTACACGGAAATTCCATAAAATTTCTAGAAGATATTTTCCGTTTAATTCGTCCACGTAAATCTATTCCCACCAATTTTAAAATTAATTGAAGTTTGAATTTTGAAATGTTTAATGGAATTTGAATATTAAAATTTTTAATACTTCAAGGAACTTTTATTTTCTGAAAAATTGATGAAAATTTTAAGGAACATTTTACGGGAATTCAATGAGATTTCTACGGGACACTTTCAGTATAATTAATTTATAATTTTGTATCATTTCTAATTTTCATCTAGGAGCTGTTTTCCGTTCGATCTTTCTAAATGGAATTGTTTAAAAAATTAAACTCAATTCTTTATTGAGTTTGAATCTTGAAATTAATAACATTTATTTATATAGAAATTGTATAGAATTTATATTTACCATAAATTTTATGAAAGTTGTACCAACATTGCATTGAAATTCTTGTTAAAATTTTTTCAATTTCTGTGGAACATTCATAGAATTTTTATTCACCAGGAATTTCTCACAAGTTTCAGTGAAATCCCCATAGACATTTTTAAAGCAACATTTTATTAAAAAAGATTCAAATTTAGGCCGAATTTTAATTTATCAGAATTCTCATTTAATAGAATTTTAAGAGAATTGAACTTTAAAATGACAGAATATCGATTTCATCGAATTTCAACAAACTTTGTATTTCTGCTTCATTTGCCTGAAATTGTAAATGGACGAAATATCCGATAGGAAGATTTTGGCGCGAATTTTAAAATTGATCAATCAAGCATCAAGACAAAATTGTATTTTCGTAATTTAAATAATAATTAGTAAAAAAAACCAATTTTGTTAATTTCATAAAAAAAAATTTTGCCTTATTTACCTATTTTACATAATTCAAATGTAACGAATTAAAATTTCTAGAATCTTCGGTTATAAATAAAGGATTACAACAACGTAATTAATAATGAAGCAATATAGTAGAATCATTAAATGCAAATTTTCTCATTGTCAATTGAAAATATAATTAATAACTTTCTTATCAGATTATTATTTGCATATCCAGGATTCCTGCATATGACCAATAATAATAATAATCATATATGGAAATATTTCTGAGACATGAGAATTTTATGGTAAGAAAAAACCTTTGAAGAACTGCAACTTGGGAGAAGAGTAGCCAGAGGCTGTGGCTACTTCGTTCCTTTCTTCCTCGATCAATTATCAATTTTACACTGACTGTCTGCAGTCGTCCCATTGCTCTCTCACCGTTCTCTGCTTTCCACAATTATTTCTTCAAGGATCGTGAACAGACCTCTTTTAAAAAGGACGCTCTCATTTCTTCCTTCATGGAACAAACTAAATTTTTATTTATTCAAATTTTAAATAAATTAAAATTCTAAAAGCAAATTAGTCAAATTAAAATATCAAAAATAGAAAATTACAAAATTTACAAGTATTTTCATAATGACGAGAGCTCGAAATGTGTTATTAGTTTTAATTATTACAGTTTTGTGCAATTGTGCAATTTCACATCAATTCCGCAAAAAACGATCTGGTGAGTTATTTTTAATTATAAAAATTTTATTTTTAATTTCCTTCTATTTAATTTGTTCAATTTTTATTAATTATATTAAACTAGATTATACAACGTGCGCAAGCGCGCGATTAAGCTTTTGTTATAAACAGTTAGAAATCTTTTGAATATAAATAAAACCATAATAATTTTTTCAAATAAAAAGAAGTTTATTAATCAAAGAATAAATCAACAATAATTAATTCAACAATGTAAATAATTGAAAACTCAGAAAATAGTTGAAAATATAGTGGACGTTAAAATAACATTCCAATTAATAGAAAAAAATTTAAAATTGAAGAAAATAACTAAAAATAAACAAAGGAACAATTTTTGCAGAAAATAATTACAATAGTTTGTAGAAAATAATTGAAAATTGAAGAACTTAATAGAAATTTGAAGAAAATAAGTGAAAATTAAATAATATACTTGAAACAGGTATGAAAGAAACAATTGAAAATCGAAGAAAATCTTTGGAAATGTTGAAAAATACAATTGACAATTGAAGAAATTAATTATAAAAAAATAGAATTTTGTTTGAATGTAATTAAAAGAAAACAATTAAAACATGAAAACATCAATTTAAAAAAGAAGAGAATACTTTAAAAATGACGAAAATAATGAAAAAATAATAGAAATATAATAATGCATTGAAGGAGTTAATTGAAGAATATAATTGTATGTAATTTGAAGAAATTGTTTTCAAATTTAGAAAAACAATATAAAAACAACGAAAAAAACTGAAATGCTTCTAAAATTTAAGAAAAAAGTTTGTTAAATTAAAGAATATAATTTAAATTTGAGAAATCAGTTTAAAACTAAAGAAAACAATTGAACATTGAACATAATAATTAAAAAATTGAAGATCATATTTCAAAGTTTATTTATTTATTCATATAAAAATAACGAAGAGAATAATAAAATTCAAATTAAAGGACAAAATTAAAAAATTTGTATAATGTAATTGAAGTTTAAGAAATCAATTTAAAATTAAAAAATACTATTGAACTTTGACAAAAGTAATTGAAAATTGAACAAAATCATTAAAGGATTAAACATCATTATTAAAATAATTTAAATTCGAAGGTTCAAAAAATCTAAATAAAAATTTTAATAAAATAACTGAAATGAAAAAAAAAACAATTTTTAAATGGAAAAATGAAAAAAATGTTAATATATGAGAGGAATTGAAAATAATGATATGAAAAATTTAAATTTGAGAAATCAGTTTAAAACTAAAGAAAACAATTAAATATTGATGAAAAAAATTGAAAAGTTTAAGAGCATATTTAAATTTTTTTTCCATATAAAAATAATGAAGAGAATAATAAAATTCAAGTTAATGGAAAAATTTAAAAAATTTGTATAATATAATTGAAATTTGAGAAATCGATTTAAAATTAAAAAATACAATTGAACTTTGCCAAAAAGAATTGAAAATTAAACAAAATTATTAAAGGATTAAACATCATTATTAAAACAATTTAAATTCGACGGTTCAAAAAACTAAATAAAAATTTTAAAAAAATAACTGAAATGAAAAAAAACAATTTTAAAATGGAAAAATGAAAAAAATGTTAATATATGAGAGTAATTGAAAATAATGATATGAATAATTTAAATTTACATAATAATTAAAAATTAAAAAAATTAATTGTGACGCAATACGAAAGAAGGGACGTAAGAAGGAAAAATTTTTAGGTTATGTTCAGTGAGTTTTAGCTTTAATTATAAATTCCTTTTTAGTTTTGCATAATCGAGATCAGTTTCTGTTGACTACTTTGGAGATTTAATTGCAAAATTTTAAGAATATAATTAAAAATTTAAGAACATTTTTAAAATTTAAAAATATGATTGGAATTCAAGAAATCAATTAAAAATTAAAAAATGGAATTTAACATTGTCAAAAATAACTGAAAACTAAAGAAAAAAATTCAATGTTAATTTAATTTTTAATTTACAATTACTGAAAATAATTTAAAACTGAAGAAAATAAATGAAAAAATTGAAGAACATAATTGATACTTGATGTAAATAACTGTAAAAATTAGAGATTAGGTATATTCGAAATAGAAGAAAATCCTTGAAAATCGAACAACATTTTAGAAAAAATTAGAAAATATATTTGACATTTCATGAAAATAAATAAAAATTTTAATAAAATAATTGAAATGAAATGAAAAGAAACAATTTAAAAATGAAAAACATGCATACATATATAGATAGCAATAATTCGAGGGGCTTTTCACTCAGGAAATCTGGGAATCAGAGATTTTTTGATTCTGTTTTTGTCCTTAAGATTCTTGCTGATTTGAATTGATTCCCAGATTGATTCCTAAGATTTCCTTGGGATTCTCAGTGATTCTCAAGACTACCTAACTACTGCCAAGACCGAATTCAGCTTCGGCTGAATTCGGTAAGAATCGGGTATCGGCTTTTAAAATGTTTGTGCAGGCAAGTGCATGTTTGTGTGTCGCAGAATACATGAAGATCATAAAGTATTAAGTGTTTCTGTAAATCAATAAAAATAATTGGTAAAATTATTATTTGCGATTATATTTATATTAAAATAAACAAAATAGTTTGTATAGTTACTATAAACAAGGTGCTTTACATTATTCACAACATATAACCTTAAATTTCTAACTAAAACAGTACATATTTTCATGTATTTTTTGTTTATTATGGAACATGAAACCTCGCATAGAACACGCGTGTAAAAACTTTATTTCTTTTTTCAAAAAGGTAAAACAATAAAATGTTAAGATAAGGAAAATACCTAGTATTGAACTGTTATAAAATTAAAAATCACAAAACTAGTCATTCGTAGCTTAAGGGAAATTTTGATAAAAACTAACATATTCACAGAATTAGATTTATGTATTCTCCACATTAATTATATCTGCAATATCGCATTCTTCTAGTTAAAATTGTGGCAAAGCATGTAGCCAAAACAAAAACAGATCAACATAACCTGAGAGTAATGTCAGTTAGGATGGTTGAGAAAGAATAGAAAGAATCGTTAAACTTCGGACTTAATCGTCAATAGTCGACTTTCATCTACACGTTAGTAAGTGTGAGTGCAATACACACTGAGAAAACTTCAATAGGATTTCTACACAGATTTCCATAAGATTACCAAGATTCTCAGATTCTCAATGATTCCCAAAGATTACCATTAAGATTTCTTTAAGATTTTTTTGACGCTAAAATTAAGAAATCCATGATTCTTGAGTGAAAAGCCCCTCGCAATAATTGAAAATATTGAAATGGATAAAAGCAATTTGCATTAATATATAATATTATTGCATAAAGTTAATAATAATAATAATAATAATTCAATCAAATTATAATAATTATTTGAAAAAATCTTTTGAAACAAAAAAAAATAATTTAAAATTGAAGAAAAAGATTGAAAAAACTGTAAAGTACAATTAATAATTATTAATGAAAAAAATCGCTTTTTTGAGATTATCTAAAAAGTTTCAGCTAATCTAATCATTTTGACTTCGGATTCGTATTCAGCGAAGAAAAATACATAAAAATATATTAGTGTAGTGTCTCGGACAAAAAAAATTTTTTTTTTGTGAGACTGTGTAATCGGTACATTATTGTTAAAAATTATTATTAAGTATTGATAAATGCTACTTATTCGCTACACTTATTTCTACTTATTATTGAAGTATCACATAAAGTTACTTATAATAAAAATAATTGTAAAAAATTTCTTTCAGGAAGAGACTACATTCTGCACAGTTGTACAGCAACGGCTCACTTAGTTCGAAAAAACAGAAATCATGCAATAACAAGGGACAATTTGAGAAACTCGTCAGCTTTAGAAACTCCATTTTCTCTGCCAAAGCGTAGTTCTAAATATTATAATGCTAATATTAAGTCAGGAGCAATAAATCCCACAGTTGAAGAGAGAGGAAAAATCAAATCACCTGATAAAAGACTTCATGGAAGAAGAATTGAAAATCACTTGCTTCAAAACGGTCTCTCCAGGTTCAGCTTCAAAGATACACCTTTAAAAACAGTTCATATAAAATCCATCCACAAAAACAGGCCTCCAATGTTTACCAAAAAGGATCCACTTCCGGAATTGGAACGTCACATTCCCGGGAGAAAGATCAACACTGATGCATCGGTCGTTGTCGTTCGACCTTTACACTGAAACTTGTATAAATATTAGAATTGTCGATTTTTTAAAAAGATTTAATTCGATGCAGTTTTTAATAAAAATTAATCACCGAAAATTTTTTATTTTTACATTTGAATCCTGTTTTTAAATAGAAAGAAAGAATATTTAACCTCCCAAATTTTCATTTGCCAGAAAGTTTAAATTCTCGAATATATATTTCTCATAAATTGTATTTGTCAGATTCATTATTGGTCCGAACATTTAACTATCCGAAACTTTATTTATCAGAATCTTCTAAATATAAAAATTCCATAGTGTGCATTTGCCCGACACACGGAATGTAAAGTTCTTAAAGAAGCTATCTGATTGCCCGGTATAATCTTTCCGGAAATATTATCGGCCAATCAGCAAGTAGCTCTTTTAGAAATTCTACATTTTGTTTCTATGTCGGGTAAATGCACATTAAGGTGTCCCAAAACACAAAAATTTTTGTTTTCTTTACACTAAGAAAAATGGAGGGCTGAACTCTCAGAGTTAAAAAATAGAGTCAGTATGACTCTCTTCAGAGTTCTATCAACTTTAACCCGATATTTTTTAATAATTAAACTAACTCTTATATCGCACTTAGTTTTACTCTCCTTAATGATAGAACGTCCAAGGCTGCGTACTGCCGGTAGGACGCGCTTTCACACAGTAAACGTCCTTCCGGAAGGACAATTCATTTTTGTGAAAAAATATATTAATTTCATATAATCATCATTATCATCATAATTCATCATCTTTATCATCAAAGGAATTAAGTTTATTATTACTTTTGTAAATATTGTTATAACTAACGTAATGGCGGCCGGTGGTAAATGGCTCAGGCGCGAGTCCCTCGGAAATCGCTCTGTAAAATCAATATGAATCAGATAAGTATAAAAATGAATATATGGTTTTTTAGGTAATGAAACAAGCTTTCAGATGACGTAAATATCGATTTTTTAAATTTATGTACAAGGGCTAGGTAGTCTTTTTAAAAAAACGAAAACGTCCTGCCGGCAGTACCGCGCGTCGTCTTTTTGTGACTAAAAATTATGTGAATTTTTGGAAAATTTAACTTCTTTTAGCTACCAAGCTTCGGGGTTTGAATTTACAAGTTCCATGTTTACATGCGCTGAAACCTTGATTCTTTACCTTTCCAACCATATATACTACTTTTTATTTATCTGAATCCATGTTAATTTTATAACGCGATTTCGTACGTACTCGCGGAAGGCTTTTTTGTCCTGCCGACATGCGCAATGAAAACCAAAAATATTTTTATTTATTGAATTATTATTTTCCTTAATGTATATGAAAAATATTATTAATTGTTATATATTTTAAATATTCTAAAATTATTAATAAAAATTTTAAATAACATTAAAAGTCTTAATCATACTAGAATAACCAAAAATAACATAAACAATTCATTGCGTTTACATTTTCTTTTTCGTGAGACAAGTTTTTCTTCAAATTAAAACATTAACAGAAAACAAATATGAAGAAAGTGAAAAGAAATTGAATTAATTTTTGTACTAATTTTTAAATTAAAAATGTATCGTATTTATTTATAATATATCAATTAATTTAATTTTGTAATCTAAACAAAAATAACATATAAATATTAAATTGTTCACATCCAATTTTGATTAATTTAGTTCATATCAATTAAAATTATTTATATTCTTTAAAAATATTGTTAATTTTATAATGTTAAAAATTTAAGAAACAAATAATAATATGTTAAATTTGTTAATTATTAAATAACTATGTTCTATAATATTTTCACTAACCTCAATTCATTGAAAAAAAAATTTTAAGTAAAAGAATATCCAATTTTAACGATAAATTTTCTTCTGACTTCATAATGTTTTAATCAAGTTACACATAATAGTGTATAACTAAAACTGTATAACCGAATGTAACAGTAACTCAATTCAACAATTTAAAAAACAAAATTTATTATTATATCATCTTTACATAAAAATGGAAATTTCTATACGGAAAAATAATGGCGAACAAAACTTTACATCATGGGTGGTTTTTAAAATGAGTATTAATTTTTATAAAAATAAATTATTTTATTAAATTATTGCATAACGAGACTGAACTACCAATCTATATATATATGTGACGCTCCGCGAGAGAAGGGACCTATTGCCGAAAAAATCAATTTTCATTTTTTTATGCTAAAAGATAATTTTTGAGTTGTTCTTTCAGTTCCATGTTTCAAAAATTCTTTTTTGTAATTACACTTTTTGTTATAATGCTTCAAACCTAGACATACTAAGTATATCGCATTTTTTAATTTTTCTTTGATCGTCCGTCCCGTGAAATTAACAATTAATTATTTTGATTTTTTCATGGTAATTGATAGTTTTTGAGTTGCTTTTTGAGTTCCAAAAATTAAAATTTGATTCCTGCATCTAGTTTTCTTGTTATGAAGCTTTAAACATGGACATGTTAAGCGTCTCGACTTTCTTTCTCCTCTTTGCCCGTCCATTCTTTAAAATTTACTTTCTCAGCGATAGGTCCCTTCTCTCGCGGAGCGTCACATATACATATATATATGTATATTATTTATGATTTTTAATCAATCTGTTTTAACGGTATTGCCATGAAGTACATAACGTAAAAAATTAATAATTTTTTTTCTTATATTATTATAAATTTTAACTCAGTAAAAATAAAAAAAATGTTCAAGACCCATAATTATATAATTATTATATAATAAAACCCCTGTTTTAAGTGCCCTAGATTAGAAGTGTAAGCGTTTCTATTTTCTCTGGGTAATTTTCGAAAAACTCATAAAAATCATAGTTTAAAACAATACTTATCATTATTATAAATTATTGTAATTTTTATCATTTTTCTACGTTTTTTTATAAATTATAAAACTATTTATTTTCTAAAATAAACATGTTTTGTAGTTTCATATTCAAATTTACCGACTGTTGGTAAACAGTCCAACGTCTCAGACAATTTATTTAATAAATTAGTTTTTTCATTTAAAAAACGCATCTAACCTCAGCTAAGGAACAATAATTGACAAATATAAGTACGTAAGTTGTTTTTCTACTTTTTAAACCCTTCTTTAACTGGTTTTTTAGATTTAAAAATTCTGAAAGTTCCAATTCCTTAAATGCATTGAAAGAAAATGGAGCTCTCAAAGTTCCAGTTCCCTTTGCCCGACTTCCAATAAATTATTTTTTATTTTATTGTCGTTAAGGGCAGAAAGAAATTAACAAGTGGTGTAGTGTCAGTCATTTCGGGGTCTCATGTGCCCCTTCTTCAGTGATTTATTAAAAATTCTGTTAAAAATACAATAATGTAATGTAATTTACAATATTGTGATAGGTTTGTAAAAGTAGAATTGCAATAGTTTCGTGAAGCGAGTTATGAACAGTTGAATTATAAACATAAAATTTAATTACTTATAATATATTAATTTAATTGAGAGAGTGTATGCTAATGAGCTATGTGAACATTAAACTTTATCAAAGTTTGACTATGTGTAGTTTCTTTATATTATTTGCTAATGATATGTGATATTGTTCTGTGTTCTTACTTACATGTTACGTAATAGTGTCTCTAGTAATCCAATTGCACAAAGGAACACAAAACATGTTTATTGTACAATATAATTAAATTTTAGAGCTATAATCTATAAATCTCTTCGAGTGATTTTTCATTTTCTCTAAAAGATGTTTTCAGTTTAAAAAGAATACTGTGACTAACTGTTTGGGTTAAGATGGTGGGTATTGTTAACATGTGTTTTTGGAAGAGAGAAATAAGCTATGTTAAAAAAATAGATCTTCAATTTCCAGATTTAATACGAGGTTTGGCAAATGGATTTACGCACCATAAAGAACACCTTACAATGAATGATGCGAGCATCTTTTAAAGAGGGTCCTTCCCGTGTGTGGGACTCGAGTCCAGAGAATAGTTTACTTGGGAATATAAATATTCCCCCGTAAGTTTGTTTCTGGGTAATAACCACTAAACTTTCCTCGCTTTATAGGAGTATTTAACACTCAGCGGGACAACTGAACTAAGCAACCAACATCGACGAGTGCTAACTCCACCATACCCATAGATCCCTCAGCCCAGCATCAGATCTCAATCAGCCGACAAATCGAAAGAGGTAAGAACCCCCACCGATCAAAGTCGGACTTCGAAGTGGGTGTTCCTAAGACATTTCCCAGAGCAGCTTCAACCTCTTCCTTTACCGTTAAACCGTCAAAGGTCACGGATTTCCAGAGTCACCCTCTGGCCCTCCGCCGCCCTGACGGTTCCCAACCCTGCTACGACCTCCGAGATCTTAACCGAGAAGGCCTTCCCGTCTGAACCCCCTCCTAGTTCTAGGAGAATGTTCCCCTCTTTTGTTGGCCTTGCACCGACCACCGTCGTCTGTCAAGAGCCAGAATCTACTTTTCTTCTGAGCTTGCCCAAGACAGAAGCATATGTCTGTCCTTGACAAACTCGGACCAAGACCGTCGGATTTTTGACCCTGACAGACTCGATGGCGATTCTCGGTACAACCTCCTTTGCCTGTTTTGGCTTTTTTATCTTTGGGACCTTCGCCTTCTCGGCGAAAGTCCCCACTGGTTTTCTTTTCTTGGGCTCCTGATGCGGAGGAGAACGCTCCTCTGCAGCCCGCTTTTGTCTCTCGCATTCTAGAACCAGGCTTCTCGCCGCCTTGGCCTGGAAACGTTCCCTAACTTTCCGCCTATACTGCCGTCCGTCCTCCATATCTTGCAGACCTTTATAAAATCTGTTCTCTGCCTTATCGGCTTCTGCTTGCTTAGCTATTAGTGCCGGCACCAGAACTCAAGTTTCTTCAAGCCACTCTGGATGTCGGCCGCGATGTTCTTCTGAACCGTGAGCCTTGCGAGCATCTGGTTCAGTTCGGTCTCCATTTCTAGGAACATAGCTCTCTCTTCCTCACGCAACTTAAGGCACTCTTATCCTCCTCGCATGAGGCCATATCAGTAGCAGTGCCGTTGCTAAAAGCACTGGCACAGCTGTCGACACTTACCGCACTACCACGATGTGATCTACTGTGTCCATTCAACGTCAAGAGCGATGGATTGATCCCTGCTGAACCTGGTCCTGCGCCTGCAGCTCTCGTCGCCGGCGGTGCCATCCCACTACCCCCTGGGCGCCTAACATCGTCTAAATTTAAGTCATCAGTATCCACACAAATCCAACAAGGCTTGGAGAAAAAACGGTCCACTTACACAGAGCTCCGATGTGTTTGTAAGGCATTTGTACACTAGGATGGCGCCCGGTATCCTAGCACCGCTCGCGACACCTTCGAACGTATCACTAACGACGACAGCGCGTCCACTGACCAGGCACCCGGCATCAGCAACCGACAACTGCACTTTACAGACGCCAAATTGAAGAGCACGTAGGTTGGGCGACGTTCGCACCATCCCCGGCAGCTTCACAGCAGATTCTGTAAGCCTGGTGCCATCCATCTCTGGGCACAGTGTTGAACCTTAGATTGGGTTGGGTGTCGGTGATCAGATCGAACAGACAACCGGTCAATCGGACGCCAATAACCAAGAAGGCAGGAGTGTCCTATTCCTCTCAGAACCCATGTCGTCCACAGCTGATGAGGATGGTTACCCCCCATTTGGAATCCGAATTAACATCATCCTCACAGGTTAGCTAGTGCACAAGTTCGAAAAACGGCGACTTTCCGAATTAACGGAGAACCGTTCATTCCCCTGTGCCCAAACTCGCCACTACCTTCGAGTCATAACCAATTTCTTGTCGGGTTTTCGCGTAACGCATTGTCAGTAGGATGCGTTAATGTATAAAATTCTATTGTTAAATCTATTGCGAAATTAATTGGTAGAAATTATATCGTGGAACTGGTAGAAAGTCCGGTTTTAAAAGACCGAGAGAACTCCTGACATAAAAATTGTTAGTAATCCTAATTCACCCTTTTTCCCTAATTAATTCCTTGATCCAGTCTATTTAACCCTTCCTTTTAAATTCTTACAAATTTAGATATCATATCCATATTTGATTATACCCCTAATCAAATTTACTCCTTTTTCCTTACAAAATCTACAATCCATCAATTAACCCTTTTCTTAATCCTCAATCCTTGACTTTAATCCTTTGATTATAATAAATTTTTATCGATCTATAAATTACGAGTCGTGAAGTGTATTTGGAGTTTTAAAAACCTTAAACAAGAAAAGAACCTGCCTTCATCTCTACAACGAATACATAAATTATCTCTAGTATTAGAGAAGGGCATCAACCTTGAAAATAACGTTTGAACTAGGACTTCGAGTCGTCGAGACGGTGTCAAATTACTCCACGACTGAAGGACTGCACCGGAGGCAATAAATTACTCCGCCCATTCACGCATCTCTGCACGATAAATTCTTGTATTTCAGAGGCCAAATCAAGGGATTCTTAAAAACCAAATACTGTAAGTCTAGTATTTTATTTAGTTTTCTCCAAATCTTGAAAGTAATAGTCTTTCCTATCTAAAAGTCGTTCATTGTTTCAGTGAACGACGATTCAACTAATCAAGGATTCAATTTTGTCAAGGATTGTTCCTCTCTCAACCAATCTCTCAATCACATGACTTAATTCTTCGATTAACTCGAAATTGTAATTTAATTAATAACTCTGATGTGTTTACATATTATAACCTAACTGATGCATATTGTTCGGTGGACGTTATTTTTCCTGTTCCCTTAGTTCAAAGCTCGCTGGCTTTGTGAATGAATCAGGGGTAAAAAACATTAAAATTATAAGATTGTAGTTTGTCCCTTCCAGACATAACAATAGAAATAAAAATAACAAAAAAAAGAAACAACCTTAAAAAATTAAAAAATTAAAAATAAAAACAATAAATCATAAAAAAATTGAAAATAAGTAATAAAATGAAATATCGAAACAAAAGAAATAAAAAATAATAATAATTTATTTTCTATGGAGAGTTCAATTTAAATAAAATGAACAATTTTTTATCCAGAAAATTCCTGATGAATTTGTATTTATATTAAAATAATACAATTAGTAAGTGGAAGCAAAAAGTTGTTAAATTATTTATTAATTATTTATTTCGTAATTTGTGTTGTGTTGTTTTTTTCTTGAGTAATGTAATTTTGTAGAAGAATTGATAGCCTTTTAAGAACCTCAATGCACGTTTATTATGTTTCTTTAAAAGGGCGACAGGTTGTCGGTGTCGGTTCTTTGTGAAACGATTTTTTTTTATTTTATAAATAATAAATCTCAGTAATCTATCTTTAAACAAATACAAATAATACGGATTGAACATACATACGAAATAATAATTATCTCCAGTTGAATAAATAATTATAAATATGAGTATTATATCAGGTTAAAAATTCAAATAAATAAACAATAATAAAATTTAAATTCAATAATACACTGAAAGAAATAATTCCACGGTACTGACATAATTATGGATAAATCACCCATAATATATTGCTAATATAGATACTGCCATAATATATTTGTCTTTTAGCCATATGACTGGTGAAACTGCGATGTATATTTTTAGGTTAGAAGAACTGTCAGTGGCGCACCGATGCATTATGGGATATTCATTCATATAGTATTCGAAGTTCTACAAAAACTGTCAACAATAATCATATGGCTGATAAAGCTAGAGTATTTCTTTCAGTGTATATTATAGGAAAATGACCTAGTTAACAAAAGATTTTTCAAATAGAAATTTCAAAAAAAAATTTAAATGCGACACACACTCCTTCATTCAACGAGTATTATAAAAAATAATGAATAGTCATGATTAGAAATGGTACAATAAATATGATAAATTAAAACATAAATTTAATTAAACAAAATTATAACATTGACCACGAGGTCATTTATAAGTCGATATCCGGAATTCAAAAACATAATTTTAAAATAGAATTGAGCATTTGTCGAATGGAGTAAAATGAGGAGATAAAAATATGTTCTAATAATTAAAAAAAATTAAATGTAAAATTTGTTCAAAAACTTAGCCTTCCGGTAAAGTTTAAATTGAGACAAGCTTCGTCGGGTTGAAGGTTCCAAACAGGGCGGCGTGGATGGCTGCCAGCCCGCACAAATTCCCTATGATTTGATTGAAAATCCTGAACAATCAAATATCCAGATTATTATTTCTTCGGTCAATGAATAAAATTCCTTTGTCAATGGCCAAGAATCCAGAATTTACTCTATTGATGAAGTTATATTGTGGAAACCTTCCCTTTTTGTCGCCCCGCACACGCTGTCCTCCAATTTATTTCGTACCACGAAAATTATCGCCACTCTAAATTCCGAAATTTATTCAAGATAATTTAACAGATAAAACAATGACTCCAATTTTAAACATAAAATTAAATACAAAAATTATTAAATAAATTTAATACCTTTAAACTATCGGCGACACGTAAAGAGGTGGCGAAAACGTATTAATACTTCTACCGGATCGGCTTTAATGAGGACAAATCATGCGCGGAAATGACTTTTATTAATCGCACAAGAATTACCCCTAAATGTCACAAAGTGCCCCACCGTCTAGCAGCCATCCAGCGTCACTCTTTCCCCGAAATCATCCGATTTTCAGCGAACGATACTTAGGCTACTTATTCCGATAAAATAATGAAATAAAATTTTAAATAAAAACATCTTTCTAAACCCCTGATTTGTGGGATGCTTCCACAATACTTCCCTGAATATTAGGTTCGAATATTCGGGAAATGTGGACCAATATTCAGGGGAAATTCAGGGAATTTCTGGTGCTGTGTGGGCGTTAAACCAAGACACTTTTCTGCAACAAATAAAAATCACTAGGCAATCGGAGGAAATAATGATTCGGAAAATAATTCGATTTTGTGTTTCTGATCTTTCTTTGCGCGCGACAAGTAGCATCGAGAGCAGAAAGGAATTGTGAGGTTGGTTTTTTCTAGTCACTTTGAAACATTTATTTTTCAAAAAACCGGACACTCTTCTACAAAAAGAAAATATAGCACGGCTTTATTATAAAATAGCGATTCTGAAAATAAGTTTTTTTTCTAAATTTAATGTTTGCTTATGCGATAAAACGTTAAAAGCGATGAGCAAAGTTTGTGTTTATACTCTATCTCTTTGTCGGACATCAGCTGTTAATGTTAATCTACATACGCCGGCACTTGTGGTAAACACATTTTGCGTATGCACACATAAAACACAATATATAAAATTAAAAATTTGTTTGCTGTCTTTTTCAAATTGTCAGGTAAAGATATAATCGAAAATTTTATTTTGATCTCCGCTACAGCTCGAGTTGCCACTTGGTGAAATATTTTGCAACTTCTGAGAGTGAGTTACTTTACGTGTCGTTAAATCTTGTATAAAAAAAAAATGTGACTTTTTACAGTAAATTTTTAAGAATAAACCCCGCTTCTAGGAGAGATCCTATATTAGATAAATGTAATTTTCTGCAGCTTTCGTTAGCATTCGGTTACGTTTAGTCATCTTCGAAATCATCTTTCAACTTCTTGTTTATTTTCTCACATCACGTAAAGTTTACTTTCATCATTACTATCATTACCCTGTTTATCCTTGCGCTTGTTTTTGGTAACCCAAGCAGAAAGTATGAAGTAAGTAAGTAAGTATGAAGGTCTCGATGGTACGCTAATCCTATTTGGAAGTTCCTATTCGGACTTCCTTTCTGAAGATCCTTTTGGCCTCTTTATATGCTTCATTTAGCAGAGGATCTCCCTTAGAGCGGGTATATATCTATTCTTGCTCTGACGCATGCTTTTCGCAAAGAAGCCAGCTCCTCTGACCTCTGACCAATTTCGATGGTACGCGAATCCTATTGCGAGTGTTAGTATCAGTCGACATGTCCATCAACCTGTGACATACCCGCTCCGGCCATCTTGTTTGCTATCTTTTTAAGAGTTTGTTGCTCGGCAAATACGGTCCTTGTTGGGTCTGTTTCCTTTCGTCTATACAGAATATCTTACCTCTTTTTAAGGTATACTGTCTTGTTGACAGTGATGATACGTGAAGTAACGTTTCTCTCCGCGGACAATACCCTTTTAAAGATGGTCTCAACTACAAGACCATATAAAACCAACTACAAGACTGCTGTCTGCTCACAGGAAGGAAGCCCATGAAGTATCAAATTATTCTTAAAACATTGTTTTAGTTCCAATTTCTCATGCTGTGCTGTGATATCTTCACAGCTGTGATATCTTCACCTCTTTTTACTCTCCCATTTCTGCTTGGGGTCCCTAGAGCAAGTTTTAAGGCAACATTACCTCTTCCCATTCTGTTTTTTAGTCTAAGTCTCGGATTTCCACTTATTTGCGTCCAATAATGTACACTTATAATAGTAAATATTCACATACAGACAGGCCTTGAAACTGCTATGGTCTCGGAACTTACCTCCCTCCAACAAGGCTGGACTTGATTATATGAGCAGAATTGTACTTTTTAGGTACAAGATTAAAAAAGAGTACCTATTTTACGTATATAGCCTTGTATTAAATAAATAATATAGTATTGAAGATTGAAATAGAATGTTATTGCATATATTTGATTAAATAAACATTATAGTGTACGTTCGGCCCATTTAACATTCTATGGCACACAACCTCAACAGACATTTAATTAAACAAACAATTGAATACAAATCATATCTTACAAAATTTTTAATAAAAATGATTTTCGACTTTTTTTTAAATTAACATTTTATTTCATTGGCTTTTTAATAAACATGTTATCAACGGGGGGCGTCGAGATGATTGAATCCAAATGAATCTCTTTATTAATTAACATTAAATTAAAATAAAATGAATATTTTTGAGTACCCACAGTTCAGATTCATTTAATCCAAACGCATCCCTTTATAATGAGAATGAAGTAAATAAAATTGCATATTTTGTAATGCACGCAATTCAGTTTTATTTAATCCAAATAATTCCCTTTATAATGAAAATGAAATAAAATATAATTGTATAGATTTATTTAATCTAAATAAATTTCTTTATAATAAAAATAAAATAAAATTGATATTTTTAAAAATGCTATTAGTTTAAGGGAGGCACCGGTGAAATTTCAACCCAATAAAATCTTAGGTATTTAGAGGAGCCAATTGTTTTCTAGAACAGTTTAGGATCTCAAATTGTTGGATACTATCAAAAATTAAAATTTTGACCAGCTTAAGGAGGTTCTATCGTAAAAAGAATTAGCATTATCATTTTAATCAAATTTGGTCCACTGGTAGATAATGGTTTTATAATGATGCAGTTAAATTTTTGAGATCTCAAAGTACTTTTGAAAATACATGTAAAAATGAGGGTGTATGTAACAAACGACTCAATTCCCATAAAACTCAATGTAAAATGTTATAAATGAAAACTCTCATAACTTTTTTCACAAGAACCTTGAGGGCTAAAAAATTTAACTGCATCATTATAAAACTATTATCTGCCAGTGGACCAAATTTGATTAAAATGGAAATGTTAATTCTTTTTACGATAGAACCTCCTTAAATGATTTATATTTGAAAAAATTAAAAATTTTGATAATCGTTCTTTTTAACAATTTTTATTATTTTCCGTCGCCAATTTTTTTCTCGCATTTTTAATGATTCTCCAGATTTTCTCACATGGATTTAAAAAAAATTAATTTACAAAAAAAGAAAGAAAAAATAAAGCAGTCAAATCAAATTTTTTTTAATTGAGAATATAACACATCCCAACAGGAAACTAACAATTTGCGCAATGATGGAAACCAATATTGGTCCACAATTGGTCAACCCTAGGGATGATAACAGGTTTGCTAGTCATTGGCAGCCATCATTGGTTCATTATTGGCTGCCAATGATTCAGAAAGCATTGGTTGATCATTGGCTAAGAAGATTGGGCCAATAGTTGGAGCCAATAATTGTGTCAATTAATAAAAAATTTTAAATTAACAATATTTAAATTTATATATTTATAAAAGAAATTTAACTTATTATTTAAAAAAGTATTTTATTTTTTTAATAAATATTTTAATTTATATATTTTACTTATTAATGCATGACAAGTATTGGTACAAAAATTGGCTTTCAATCTTCGTCTATCCTTGGGAACCACTGAATAACCAACAATGGACAATATTATTCTTATAACTCTATACAAATAGAGTTGTTTGACTAAATCTCCAGCCTATTTTTGGCTAGGTAGATTTGAAAGGTAGACAACTGGAAACATAAGAAATGTATTTTCAGTTGTACGGGATCAGGTCTTATATAAATGAGCTGAAGAAACTCGATCGTGAGAAAGACTGACTGACGCGCGCCCTATGCCACTTGTCAAAACCACAAACGCGTGAGAATCCCCGGCAAGCAGGCGGCGGGAATTTAAATTTGTATCGTTTTCTGATTATTATTAAAATATAATATGCCTAATTATATAGAAATACTTATAATAAATATCCCCTATAAATAAGAATAAAATTCTTGAAGATTTGAAAAACTCTTAAAGGCGTGTCCTAAAGTTAAAAATTATTGTTCTAAATCTATTTTAACCGATGTTCTTATTTTTAGAAATTATAAAAAAATTAATTAGTTATACAGAAATGAGAAAGAATTTAAAATGATAAATAAATACAAATAAATACAAATAATCTTGTAAGTATTTAAATTTTAAATTCACAACTTTTTCTGTTTAAATTTTAAAGTAAAATTTAATAAATTGTAAAGAATGATAGTTTAGAAAGATTTAATTTGATTTGTTATTCTTTCCGTTTTTCACAAGCGCAAAAATAATAATTTTTTTGGCTGAACTAAGAAACAAATTCTCTAAATTTAAATAAAAATTAAAAATGAACAAAATTTAATGTGTGTAAAAAATTTCTAAATTTGACTCTTTTATAAATTATTTATTTTGACAAAATGACTTTTGCCAAACATAACTATACAGAATATATAAAAAAATATGGGCATAGAGAAATTAAAATTTGTTTTTAAAAATAAAAAATAAACTTTTTAAATTTTTAGGTTAAGTTAAATTTTTTTTAAATTTTGTTATATTAAAATTAATGTTAAACTTAAATAATACATAATTTTAAATATAATTACTTAAAATTAGGTTTCAAAAACTTAAATTATCTTCAAAACGAACCTTTACAAATAATAAAACTTAAATAGAAAAGAATTAAAGTTTTTTTTTTAAACTACAGAAATAATAGAGCATTAAAAAATTGCTAAGTTAAAGTATTTAATACAATTAAAAAATAAATTTGAGTTAAAAAAATGTATGATATCAAAAATCTATAATATTGTTTCTAATTTAAGTATATAATTCATTTTCATTTAGCTTCTATAAAACGAAATTTAATTTTAAAAATAAATATGTCGATTATTAAAAATGTGCTCGGAAAGAAAACTGTTTGTTTTAAAATTTAAAAATTTTTAATGTTCATTGAAGCTTAATAAAAAAATGTTTAGTTTTAAAAATCAATGCCGTTCTGTGATAGCTGAATTAAAATAAATTACATTTTTTAATTAGGAATAAATTTAAATAATATTATTGGTATCATTACTTTTTCTAAACTCAAATTTATTTTTTAATTGTATTAAATACTTTAACTTAGCAATTTTTAAATTCTCTATTATTTCTGTAATTTAAAAAAAACCTTTAATTCCTTCTGTTCAAGTTTTATTACCTGTAAAAATTCGTTCTGAAGATAATTTAAGTTTTTGAAACCTAAATTTAATTATTTATCTTTGAAATTATTATTTAAGTTTAACATTAATTTTAATATAACAAAAATTAAAAAAAAATTAACTTATTTTAAACTTTAAAAAGTTTATTTTTTATTTTTAAAAATAAATTTAAATTTCTCTATGTCCATATTTTTTATATATTCAGTATAGTTATATTTAGCAAAAGTCATTTTTTTAAAAAAAAATAATTTAATTAAATGAATAAAATTTAAAAATTTTTTTGCACGCATTAAATTTTTTTCATTTTTAATTTTTATTCAAATTAGAAGAATTTGTTTCTTAGTTTAAGCCGAAAAAATGATTATTTTTGCGCTTGTGAAAAACGGAAAGAATAACAAATCAAATTAAATCTTTCTGAACTATCATTCTTTCTAATTTATTAAATTTAACTTTAAATTTAAAATTTTTCGTTCTGTTTAATTTACAAGCAAAGTTTAATTTTTTTTTGTGGCAATTTTTATTCTCCTGAATTATTTTTCATTTAAAAAATAATATGTTTTTTGAAACGCTAAAAAATAAATAAATATTTAATATGATTAAAAATTAATATCATGTTTTTAATATAACATAATTGTTTAAAAATGATTTAATAATTATTGCAATTAAATCAGATTTTTTAATTTAAAAAGACCTATATTTTATTTACATACCGACATTATTATTGTTCTGAATAATTCTTTTTGTGGACAATTGCCTAAAAAAATAGATAAAAGGTAAGGAAAATAGTTGAATAATTAGAGTCCAAGATTAGCATTATTTATCCTATTGTTATTCTTAAAAATTTGTGTTCTTTTCTTACAAATTTCAAATTAACATTTTTTTAATACTTTAAAAATTTTTTGAATTTATAAACAAACTTCAATATTTTTTTTTCTACTGATGTTTTTATTTTCTGCATTTTAAAGACAGTACCTACACGTTCTAAAACAGCAACATTTAAATACATAATTGTTTTTAGTTTTAATTTTAAACGTACCTAATATTATCTTCAATTTAATTAAATTTCTTCAAACTTTTGTCAACTAAAAGAGTTTCTAATTCAATTTCAAGTATTAAGAAATTTCATATTTTATTTTCAAAAACAAAATTACATTTTTTTAATGTGATTATTTTTATTAAGGGGATATTTTTAAAAATGTTGCTTTTTTAAAATGTTTAATTTAAGTAACTGATTATTCAAAGGTACCTAGGATTTGAATTTAATATTATTTTTAATATTAAATGTTTATTTTTTATCATTTTAAATTCTTACTCATTTCTTTATAACTAATTAATTTTTTTATAATTTCTAAAAAAAGAACATCGGGAATTGTAAAGGGATTCAATTAATCTTAAATGTTGGTATTACAAAATATTAATTTTATTTTTTTTATTATAAATGCATTTATTTAAATTGAAAAATATTTAGAAAAGTGTATTAATAAGGATTGAATTCCGAATAAAAGTAGGTGCTATCGCCGGATACAAATGTATTGGACAAAAAAGGTATTCAAATGTATTAAAAAAATTTAATACTTTTCAATTACTCTCTTCTTACTGGGATTTTATTTATTAATTGGCGTGTTTCGTGTAATAATTTAATGTAATATATTTTTTAAATTCAAAAACAAAATTATATGCGACCGATTATATTTAGGGTGATCCATAAACTACGTTGACAGTTTTACGGAGGTGGGTCCATCAAATAGCCGAGATTGTTTAATACGCGGCAGTGAGGGCGGGGGTTATAAATCTGCAAAAATCTGACCACGTGATTTATGGACGGACCGTTTCATATCATGCGAGTAGTCCTATGATACACTATCGTCTAATATAGGATCCTATAGAATTCTGTAGAATCATATAGGTTCCTATATGGGTTCCCATATGAAACTACATAACAAATATGAACCCGTATAGGTTGCTATATGGGTTCCTGTATGAAATTAGATAATAAATAGGAACCCACATGGGTTCCTATACGGGAACCTATATGGGTACCCACTCCTTAACACCATATGGTTTCCTATAGGATCCCATATGGATTCCTATATGGAATCCTATAGGAAACCATATGGTGTTAAGGAGTGGGTACCCATATAGGTTCCTATATAGGAACCCATGTGGGTTCCTATTTGTTATCTAATTTCATACAGGAACCCATATAGCAACCTATATGGGTTCATATTTGTTCCCATATGGGAATTCGCGGTTGCGTATTAATACTTTATGAATGTTTAAAGGCTAAAAATTATGAAATGCTTTAGGCTCTAAAACATTTTGCTGTTTGTCAACAAATATCCCGTTTCAGAATGACAGGGAGGGAACCTTTTCTATGTGAGGGGTAAAATAAAAAAATTGAAAAAATTATTTCTGTCAACGAATATTCAGTTTGAGAATGATCTGGCGGAGATCATTTTTATGCGGGGAATAACTTGTCCTCACATAAAAATGAAAATTGAAAACTTATTTTTGGCAACTAGTATCGCGTTTCATTTCATTCAAAAAGATATTTTTGTCAACAAATATCCCGTATCAGGATGACCCACTGGAGGTTATTTTTATGCGGTGGGTGACCTGCCTCCTCATAGAAATGAAAATCGAAAAATTAATAATCTATTTTTGTCTGAAAAGACAATAGAGGGTAGAGGATGTTTTTTAGGGATGAAGTAAAAAAAGAATCGAATAATTAATAATTAAAGATTTCAATACACTTTAACATATTTAATTCAAATACTCCCAATATACTTCTGTAAATCACACCCTGTACAACACCAAAAAATGATTACGTTAATATTAGATAATACAAAATAATCAAAAAGATAGGGTATCGTCTTTAAACCATGTTATTTTTTAACATGTCGGCAGAGGGCCGTATTTCGTACTGATTTGTTTAATGGTAATTAAAAAAGAACAAATGAGTTGCGTTTACAAAATTGGAACAATTGGTTTATTTAATATAACTCTGACTATACATAAATGCTTATAAAGACTCAGTATCATACGACAAATAGTTTCTCTAAGTGACAAATCTCTAAAACAATTCAATGAAGCTCGTCATTACTAAGATTCTGATTATTAATTCTGGCAGAAAGAAACACCTTATATTTATGTTAACAATTCAATTCTATTTCCTTTTTATTATTCCACTTATTTTTTTATCGAATCTTTACTGAGTATTTTTAAATGTATACTTCTTAAATTCTTTATATTTAAAACTGATATTTAAATGCCTTTTTATAAATTATTACACTTTCAAAACTATAATCAAAATAAACTTGTATTGTTACGTCAACTGGGCGTTAACTTGTTTTACTCAAAAGTATAATTATTGGCACGTCTTCTAGGTGACGGATACCCGCAAATATACAAAACACCGACCTCCGTTTCCTCTTGAGACACGTCCAAAAAAGATGTCGATTCCACCCTGTTCATTCGTTTAATTAACTCCAGTTTTGGGCCATCGTAATTTTGCTGATGAACTTTTCATCATTCTTGATGAAATTAGTTCGCTGTGATTTTGAAATGTCGACATTGATGCAATTCTCGTTGTAAAACCGAGAGCACCTCACCTTGCGTTTTTGATTTGTAATACAATATTTTGACCTTCACTGCAAAAACAAGGTGTCTTAAAGTGGACAAAAATGTCTTAAATTAAGATACTTTTGGTGTCTAAGACACGAAAAATGTCTTAATTTAAGTCATTTTTGAACAATTTAAGACACCTGTTTTTGCAGTGTTGAAAGTGTAATTCTTTTCTTTATTTTATTTTTTTTTCGTCTTTAAAAGAAATATTAAAAGGAAATAGAAGTTCGTTAATGTATCGGTCTATTCGACTCTTTTTACTACTAATAAGAGATTCTTAGGTTCATTTTGGTGTGTATGATTTAGGTCGATATGTATTTTTTACATCATTGGTAATTTTAATTAAGTTCATTCTCGCAATGTAGTTTTACATTTTAGAATATATTTATGACAAAAGAGACAATTTGTATGAAGTAATAAGATTTTAGATTTGACAATTACATTATTGATTTTTTTTAACTTTTATATAAATTAAGACTAAAAACAAACATTATTATAAGCAAAAAGTAAGAAAAGGTCACCGATGCCGATCGTGACAGTCACTTTTCATCTTTTTCAGTGCAAAATTTGTAATCAAAGAAATTTTCAATCAAGCGGGATAAAATTTAGTCTTTTCAATTCTGTCAGGGTTAAAAAAAACATTTCTAAAAAACATTTTTCTGAAAACCTTTCCCAGTTGGTTAAAAATGATAGAAATGGATACAAATTTTAAACAAAAAATACATATTTCTGTATTTTTCAAGCAGAAATACATACTTTATTAAAAAAGTAATTTTCAATGTACCATCGGACTGCCTGCATTTTTTTAAGTAAATCCTTTCATACATTAAGATTATAAATACAAACTTTATCAATTACAGGCAGCAAACTCATTTGACAGTTTGGAACTAACAGTGAAATTTGCATTTTACGCTTCTGGTTGCCTTTTTCATCTTTACTGTTTTACTTTGCCGGCTCAACATTTGATGGATTGTAGCTTGGACGTGTCGGACGATATGTAGGTTTGCTTTTCACTGAAGAAATGCTAAACATAGTTATTATCAGAAAATTTTTTTGCTTTTTCAAATCATAGTAGGGTAATGTCACTTTGAGTGGACCGCCTAAAAGTTTTTAGTGATCTGACAGTGAAAATATGAAATAAATAGTTCGATCAGCAGCGCCGCACCCGGAAACCAAAAGAAATTATGTTTTGCTGTGAACAAATACGTTACTGTTTGTCAAAACGAATTTTTTAAAAAACAAACTGTCAAAAAAGTCGTCGTTACAATTAATGAAGTGATTCTGAAGTCTAAAAATAGTGTTGAACTCGAGTTCTAAAATCTAATTTATTTTTTTGCTGTTAGTTTGGAAATTGAAATTGATTGTCTTAAGTTTAATTGAGTGATAATTTTGCCTCGAAAGAAAAATGTTTGTGGCTCCCTTAAAAAGTCGCATGTCACCTTGAGTGGAACATTGTTTATAATTTTAAGTAAGGTAAAAGCACCATTACCTGGACAAAGCAAAAATTGGGACCAGTAGTTGGACAATAGCAAAAAAGAGTTAAAATTTCCTCCAAACTAAATGAAAAAATTTATAGATACCCTTCAGATAGTCAGTTTTTAGGTATAATTAAATTTGTTAATCGTAGATGCAAAATGTTTAGCAAAAAAATTATTTAAGACGTTTCTTTTAAAACTACTCTGAGTTGTCTGTCCAAGTTTACCTGACGTTTTTTATACGTTCCCCAGTAGATGGACAGACACTTTGCAGACACTAATTAATCAATAAAATAATCAATTAATTAAAAACCTAATTAACTAATTAATTTAGGAGTTGACAATAAAAGTATTAATAATAAATAATAACAAATAATCTATAATAGAATATGTATTTTCATAAATGTCCAACTATAGGTTCTTATGTCCAACTACTAGGCCCGTCCAAATAGCGTACTGTCCAACTTCTGCTGCAAAGAAGCTATATTTTTATTTCAAGTTTTTAATTTAAGGAAAACATTGATTATAATTAATTTATTATTAATTCGAATCCTTTATATGTAAGTTAAACAAAAATCCAAACATTTCGTAAAATATAATTAATTATCGTAGTACAAAATATCGCTAAACTTGACACCCCTTCAAAAGTGTCCAGGTACTGGTGCTTTTACCTTAGTAAACCGTCTAATTTTTTTAATTTTTAATGTTAATTTATTATTCTTATGGATATAAATTGAAAATAAACTTGTTTCTAGCTATATTTTATGTTCTTTATTAATATTTTTTGTGATTTCTAAATAGGTATTATGGAAAACAGTATAGAATAACAGGCAGTCAAAACTAGATAATTTACTGAAAGAAATTAAAAATCTTAAAAAACTTTTGAAATTTCTTGAGTTTTTATTGATTTTATGACCTTTTCTTGCAGTTTTTCAAGAGTGGTCCACTAAAGGTTACATTTTTTTCATTTCTCAAAAAAACGCATATTTTTTTACGCCAATTACATTTTTTCTAAACAACAAAATCAAAACTCTCATGACATAAACTCTTATCTAGGGATCTAAACTAAAGCTTAGAATAGAGAAGTACAATTAATTTACTTTCATAAAGAATTTATTCGAAAAAAAGCTTAAGCGGTCCACTCATGGTGACATTACCCTACATTAAGGCTGATCAAGCCTGAAAATTAAAATTTGTAGGTAACTAGATTTTTTTTACTTTAGGTCATTGCAGCAAACAAATTTCCATTGATTCTCACTTGATTTAAAACTTGAAGTTTCCAAATTAAAAAAAAACAAACAAAACAAATTGTCCTAGTAAGATTTATTTCCATTTTTTTATCGAAAATGATATTCAGCTTTGTAATATAGCAAAAAAAATATATAATCATCTCCCTTATGCCATTATTTCATTTTTAATAAATCTTATACTTTGACAATTTATTTTGTTTTTTAAATCGAGCAACGTAAACATTGAAAGCGGGTGGAGATCAATCAGAACTACACGGAAAACATTTTTTGGGTATATAATTTTTATCTTATTTATGATATACCTCGGATTAAAAACTATGAAAATAATGTTTTAAAATCTTGAATACACTTCCGCATTCGTGACTCTAATCCAAGGTCTATCATAAATATCACAGAAAATTGTTTTGGATTAAATTAAACTAAAATACTCTTTTTTTCTCACAAAATTGAATTTAAATAACCTGAAATTGGCTTTAAACAAAAGCGCTGCAGATTATTTTAAAACATAAAAGTTTTCAGTGTACGGTAAAAATTACCCACAACATTTTTTCGTGTAGGTCGCTGTCATTACCTAATAAAGTTAAGAAAATTATTAAATTATAAAGTTTTCTTCAAGTTTTCCTGCAATTTGACAATCTTCCATATACGTACTACTATCATTCAGAAAACACAGATTCTTGATTTCTTTAAAAAATATTTGCATAACATGAATACAAAGTTTTTTTCTAAGTGTTTAAATACTATTATTAATATAAACTAGCTACCAAGGAGAATGGTATAATTTGCCTATTAAAGCAAAAAAACTAATCGTACCAATTATTTTACGAAGTCAAAACCCTTCGAAATTGACAGTTGGAAAATTTTGTGATTTGGATATGGTTACATATTCTATTGTAAGTATTTATCTAAATTACATAGTTTTACAGATATTTTATGATTAAGATAAAAAACAGTTTTTGAAAATATGTGACGCGCTTTGAAGAAAGGGACCTTAGAAGCAAAAAATCGATTTTCGGTTTATGATTGATTTCACTTCATTAAAAGTTCCTTTCTCATTATCTGCAGTTAGAAAATGTTTTTATTAATTATTTTTTAAGTTATGACAATTCAAGCATCCGCGTTTTGTACAGAGTACCATGCGCGCTCGTCTTTTCTTTTCGCTCTCCTGTAAAATTACCGATTTGCTTCTAAGGTCCCTTTTTTCGGAGCGCGTCACATATATGTTTTTATACATGAACATTAAACAAAACATAGTTTTACATATGTATATCAGTTTCCTTTATATTTTAAGCTTCTCAAAACATCAATTTCCTACTTTACTGTACTGTCCTCATTGCATTGATAAATGGTTTCAAGAAAGAAGATAATGAAGTTCAAAACTTCTACTTTAATTTTGTACCGCTAAAATTGAATCAAATATTTTTATATTTTCTGAGTAAGTATTCACATTTTATAACGATAGAGCTCGTCACATTTTAGTAGATATACTGTGCCGGTTCTGGATCAACTCGTGTTAGTGCGTCGACTGGTGTGTGTGTGTGAGTTCTGCATTATCGACTTGCAGAGCTTTGTAGAGGATTTGATGGGTTCTGATCCGTGCTAAATTTTGTTTGTTTTATTCTCACAGCGCTAGGGTGTTGAAGAGAGACGGATGTATGTGGATATGTGTGAGATGGATGGAGATAGGAGAAAGAATTTTGCATTTTTTCTTTTTTTTTCAGGAAAAATAGAATATATATATTATTTTTCGTTTAGTTTTTTTTTAATGCGTAGATAGAGTTATTTGTTTGGTGCGCAGTTTATTCATCCGGTCAAGATCACGCGCGACAAATGTTTTGGAAATGACCTAATCTGTTATTTATTTAGCGCGCAATTTGAAGTCTTTCAAGGTTATGTTTTCTTTTAATTCCAGGAGAAGTGACGTAATATATTATATACTATATATGTATATATATATATATATATTTATTTACAACGTAATTTGTTTGAAAAAAAAATGTTACGTGTGTTAGAGAGAGACAGAAGTATTTTTTTTCTGAGAAAAATGACGTCATCTATTTTTTTGATGCGTAATTTTCTTAAAATAATTTAAGGTGTAGAAAAGAGATAAAAAATAAGTGTTAAAGAAGAATAGAAAATTTATTTTTGTCTATATAAGAAGTGTGTGATAAGTTGTAGGCATCATTTTTCGTACAAGCATTGACTCGAGAAGTTAAAAAAAAACAATGGATTCAAAACTGTTTAAGACATATGTTGCTTGTATGCAGCAAGCTTATCAACTTATTAGAGAAAGAAGGAAAGGCGCGAGCCCCGTGGAGTGTAGAAAATGGTTAAAATTGGGAAAACATAATATTCATCGAGTTAAGAAGTATCTACACCAAAATAGACAAAATTTACCAGTGAATGAAAAACGGAGTATAATTACATCACTAGCTCTATTAAAAGCATTTCAAAAGAAAATTCAGAATCTGAGTGAAAAAAGTGGTGGACGTTTGACTGTCACGAATGAAGAACAGAGGGAGGAGGAAGAGGTTGATCGAATCAGGTGGCAAAATTTAGAAAATGCTTTTCAAAGTCGGATAAAAACAGGTTCAGTAGTAAATTTAAATCATAAAGATACAAAACATTTTTTGGAGGATGCAAAGTCATTAACGATTAGTAAAGTGAAAGAGTGTTTGATGGAACATTCAAATTTAAAAGTTAATGTAATGTTTTACGGAAAGTATAATTGTTTGAAAGAAGGAGAAAAAATTGAAGAAATAAAACATGTAAGTACTGATAATTCAATTATTTCCCCTAGCACAGATTTAAGTGATTGGTATGATGAAGAGGTTACAGATCGTGTATTGGTAAAAATCGAGAATTTTGAAGAAGAAGAATCGGGTTGGAGTTTGATTGAAATTATTAATTTAATTGTTAATATAAATAGATATGAAGCGTTTCAAGCAGGATTTTCCACTTTTACAGATTTACCTGATTTTATTATAAATAAAAGAGCTGTTATTAATATTCAAAATAACGATCCGTATTGCTTTCTTTGGTGCGTGACTGCAGCTTTGTGTCCTGTAAAATATAACGTGTCGCGTCCAAATTCATATCCTCACTACAGAAAAAAAGTAAAATATGATGGTATTGATTTTCCCATTGATTTTAATGGTATTAAAACATTTGAGAAAATGAATAGTTTAAAAATTAATGTTTACGGCTTAGATGACAATTGGGATAATCGAAAGAAAGAAACTGCAGATGTTGTCCCTATTTATTTAAGTAAACAGGAAAAATCAAATAATCCTGTAATACATTTACTGATGATTGAAAATACCACACTTAATATGAATGATGATGATGATGATATTGACTACACAATAGACAATACGAAACCAATCTATCATTTTGCATTAATAAAAAATCTATCAAAGTTGATAAGTTTGCAAGTATCTAGAAATCACCATCGTATTTTGATATGTGACAAGTGTTTGTGTCACTTTGCTAAAGAACATTCATTTCAGAATCATAGACTATCTTGTGAGAAAATTAACAAATGTAGGGTTATTTTACCTGATGAGGATAATAACATTATGCAATTTAAAAATTATCGATTTAAAGACAAGGTTCCTTTCGTTATATATGCAGATATTGAATGTCTCTTAGAACCCATTGCTGAGACACATGACAATACGTGTAATATTCAAAAACATATTCCTACCAGTGTAGCTTACAATTTACAATGCAGCTTTAATGAATCCTTATCCAAAACAAATCTTTTTCGTGGTCAGGACTGTATTCAATGGTTCATGAATGAACTTAAAAATCTCGCTGAAACGGTAGATCGATTATATTTTACAAATATTGTACCTATAGAATCATTGACTGTGCAACAACAATTAGATTTTGAAACAGCTGAAATTTGCTATATTTGTGATAAACCTTTTGAAATAAATGATATTAAACATCACGATCATTGCCATTTTACAGGTAAATATCGCGGTGCCGCTCATCAAGTTTGTAATGTAAACTTTAAATATTCTCATGTTATTCCCGTTGTATTCCACAATTTATCAGGCTACGATTCCCATTTCTTTATCCGAGCATTGGCAACAAGTTTTGAGGGAAGGATCAGCTTATTGCCTATTAATAAGGAAAAATATATTTCTTTTACAAAAGATGTAGATAACACAAAAATAAAATATCGATTTATCGATTCATTTCGGTTTATGTCCAGTAGTTTAGAGAAATTAGCTTCCTACTTGGTAGATGATGAGAAAAAAATTTCTAAAAAATATTGCAATAATGATTTAGAATTTAAATTATTAGCTCGAAAAGGTGTATTTCCATACGAGTACATTGATGCATGGTCGCGATTAGATGAAGAATGTCTTCCTTTAAAAAATAAATTCTTTTCAAAATTAAACAATGAAACAATTTCAGACGCAGACTATCTTTATGCACAAAACGTACCCACACAAACATCAACTCTCTAGGCTATACATAGCTCTCTTCGTCTACTCTCCGCTCTTCAGCTTCTTTGGTCAACCCTATCGCTCCTGTGTCCTCTCAAGGCTGTGCGTGTGTCACTACTTCTTTCACAAGCTAAGCGATACGAATTTGAGGTGGAAAGAATATCTAATTAATAAGTTACTCATTTACTTATCTTACTAAATACTTGGTGCTCTCTTAATACTAAACATTTATTTTTCGTTCAAGTATAAACGTTAATTTAAATAGAATATTAACAATAAAAACTATATATATTTAAATAAAAATTAATTCCTTTAGAACAATATAATTTATTTTACAAAAAAGTTTCAAATGTAATCATTTATTTAATTTTTTATTCTTTATATTTAGTAAACATAAATAAACAACTCTTGTTGAAATTTTATTTTTCACAAAAAAAATTTATTTCTAATACAATAAACATGTTTTTATATATTTACAACAAATTTTACAATATAATTATTAAAATAAAAATTAATACCAAACATCCTCACCCTTTAAACATTCATTTAACCAATTAAACAATAATGTCACATTACGCACTGCACAATTTATAAATTCTATATCTCGAATACAATGATACGTACAAGGTGTTATGATACAGGAATTATCGTTTAATAAAGTTTGAAGCGATGGACAATTTATATCTAACATGTCAACTATTTTCGTAGATTGTTTGATATAATTTTCGAGACATCTTTTCTTCTCCAATCCTTTTACATATATTTTCGTCGCATTTTTAAGAACGTTTTCAAGTATAATAGGTAACAGCATATATGGTACATTTCCAGACGACCATTTAATTCCATGTAAATGCTTTTCTAACCAACGATTCACTCTCTTATATTTTGGTGTTAAATAAATCCACTCATAAGGAGGTTGAAATATAAAACTGTACGGTTGTGAGACTTTTTCGTTTAATGGCAGAATAGCCAATTCTTTAACAATGAATTCATTTACAGAAAATTTAAAACCTTGAAGGTCCACTACGTACTCCATCTTGTCGGATACTGATGAAAGAAAAATAAAGCTGAACAATTTATACAATTTCTATTAAACTAAAAACACTGTAACTTATTTTTTTTTTCTATTTCTTTTTTACCAAAAGTAACCAAAGTCTACATACAACGGATCGTCCGTGTATAACATGTATAAAGATTTTTTATCAATTATAATCTTCAAACGCTTGAACAGTTGAATAAAATTCGTCTTTTTCTTTTTCTCATACATTCTCCTTGGAAAAGTTCAGTGTTAGATTTTCATTACTACTAACTAACCAAACCGGAATTTATTGTTTTTATATAATTTTTTTTAACCCCACCACTTATAGGTCTATATTCAATAATTCTGTCGTGTAAAATTAAGCAATAAGCTGCGGTCTGATCAGGAAAATTATCCTTAGCTTCAAATTCAAGTCGAATGTCAACAGGACCGTACTTTAAGGATTCGTTTTGTTTTGAGCAGTCGATTACAAAGAGTGGAGCATATTCGAAAAATTCACTCTTTGTCAAATAAGGTTGAGGTTCCTTACCATAATAGCTAGTTTGAAAATTTGAATACATATCATATAGAACAGCGTAATGTTTCCTATCAAAATCAAGATTTAAATTTCCATAAGGGTAGCTCTGATTGTTTAGAAATAGTTTTATATTTGTAATTCTACAGTGATCAAAGTGACTCGCATTTCTAGTTGTTACACCTTTTTTATTAGTCTGAAAGCCAAGAACAATGAAACGAGGTTTCTCCAACTGCGTTGACGTTTTAACTGTCCAAACATGATTCACCGTTTGTGGTAGTAGAGGATATTCATAGAGTTCCCACGTTCGAAAACTTATAGGAATGAGTGGATCCTTTTCAATGTACTTTAATAATTTAAATTTTCGTGCATCAGACAAGCGAACATTGGGCAATAACCATTCAATTTTTTCAATGGAAACCTTAACCTGTTCCTCAGCAGTTTGCAGAATAGCATTTACGTCACTTCTAGCTCTCGTTAAAATTAACTCATGTCTAGCGTTGACTATAATTCTTTGATAATCCTCGGTAAATCCAAAGATGACACTGAGAGGTATCGAAACATCAAAGTTACCATTAACATCAATTAAGCTGGTGTCTGCATTACAAGTGTTAAACCAACCAGCATTTTCCAAAAATTTACTCTGAGCTTCGTATAGTGATACATAGTTTTTCATAAGACTCGTGAGACCAACATTTTTGCTTTTATCAATTTCCACAGCATTCAGCTCATAACGAGCTTCATCAAACAGGTGACAGATGGCGTCAATAATAAATTTTGTGTTTGTAACTGGATTTCCATTTACTTTTGTCAATTTTCCTTGAATGTGAAGAGAACTTTTGCTCGGTAGGAGACAGTGGTCCTGATTCTGAACGGCTATTCGAATTTCATCACTGTTATTATATGTTGCTGAAGCATATGGTAGATGAGCATGCACCTCGTAATGCGCAATAGACTCATCATACACAATCGGTTTTGAAATGTTTAGAACTTCGTCTTCCATTGTAATTAACAATCTGTTTGTACAGGAAAACAATAAAACAAGTGCAGACGAATTTAAATCTTCTTACACTCTTCTTCGTTTTTTCTCGACGACCTTGAGACCTAGATTCTTCAACAGTTGAATGTTTCGAGGTGTGAGCACCTTGACTGTAGACTTGCAACTGAATCCTTTGAGGCATCCTGCATTCTTATTAAAGCCAAAACCAATTTTTCGATTAAAGACAATTCCCATTTTTTTTTTCTCTTTTACAGTGCTTTAATGTGTAGTCTGACTGTTATGGTTTCACCTCGAAAATTTACAAGATGTCCGTCTTGATCGACTATTCGCAACTGAATTTGATTAATGGTCTTAACGGCAACTGGTAAGTAAATGACGTGAGATGGCACTTCAACTATCTTATATCCTGGCGGTACGCTGGGAAAAAATTCATGAACCGTGTGCACTTTCTGATTGTTAATATACGCACCTGTAGTAATACTACACTCAATTCTTAGTGCATTAACTTTTATAATAGAAACTGGTGAGTCGGACTCGTGCACCTCACCACCTATCAGTGTCTGTGGTTCAAATCCCAGCAAATGAGCTATAGAATCTTCTTTTTCAAAATTTATCTCACGATTACAAAAAATCTCACTGCGTAAAGTATTGTTATTTGGTTTTAGGAGAATGTCAATACCCTTTGGAGTGAGAGTTGTTTGTAGATAGCGCTGAATATCGTCTATCTCATAGCTACCAGTCGGTATAGTAATTTCTTCTTTACCAACATAAAATTTATTTTCACCAATGTCTACATTGGGAATCGAATTAAAGGTTAGAAATTCTACAAGTCCCAGTGCGTAATTTTTATGAGGTGAAAGTTCAATAGGTGGAAAATACTGAGCTTCCAAAACGGAGGAAATACCTGATACAGTTAATGTTAGTGTATCGTTCATGATGATGGTTTATACTTGACTAAAGTTAATACAGTTATATAAGTTTATTTATATAAATTAAATACACTTTTCACTTCAAGCTGATTACACAAAAATTTTAAGCACAAATGACCACAGACAAATGTATCATAATTTTGATATCTATCGTGATTATAATTAATATTTACAATACTGAGATATTTTACAAGATCAATAGGTGGTCTAAGGTTACCAAAACTGTCAAAATACAGGACTTTATTTTCACTCTTTTTATAGGCAACCCAGTGTGTACCACGGTTATTTTTATCATCTAAGTTTACAATTGCTGATTCAAATTGTTGAGGTCCCGTTGCTGGTAACTCATCTCGCATGAAAACACCTCGAAAGTGTGGAATTCTTATCAATTTAGCATATTTAAGTAAATCAACATCAGTCAGTGCTCGTTGTGGTAATTTTATTTTTTTGAAGTTTTTTTTAATCCTGATCCTTCTTTATGAGGTTTGAGATAGAGTCCTAATCCTTCCTTGTAAGGTTTAAGATAAAGTCCTTTACCCAGTGCTATGGACTCCATTGTTTTGTTGTGTCGTTGGCTCTCTTCAAGTTTCTTTTTCGCTGAACTCGCATCATTAACAGCTTTGGCTATTCCAGCAGCACCACCAGATAGAGCTCCAATAGCACTAAGGCCTGCAAAAAGAGGTACCAGAAAAGGTAAAAAACCACCAATTTTCCTCGGCACAGGCAAAATTCGTGGTTTTTTCACATTACCCCTTCCACCTGCTTGTTTTACAGCTTTACGTGCACCTTTAATGGCTGATTTTATAACAAATCGTGCATCATTTCCAGGGATTATTGACTGTTTTGCTGCTGTCACAATTTTTTTCAGTGGTAGCATAACTTGTTTTGTCTTTCTTTGTTTTTTGTTTGGCTTTCTCTTAAGTCCCATACCGATTTTTGTTTTGAGTTTCATGGCGTTTGTTATTGCCCACGCGGAAGCCTTTTCACCAACTCCTGAATCTCTAGCTAATACACGACTCCAAGCTTTCTCAGCAAGAATCCTATCAGCCGCGTTCCTCTCAGCAAGATTTTCCCTATTCTGAGAATACGCAATATCGTGTTCCTTACAAGCTTGATCCAGCGGATTAATGCCAGGATCACCACGTGACAATCGTTTTGCTAATTTTGTTCCAGGTCCGCAATATTGATAACCTGGAATGTGTAACTCGAAGGGTAAATTATTGATTAATTTGTTAAAAATCCCCTGACCACGTTTAACTCTCTCACTGGTCTTTTGATGACTGACCGATTTTTTGTTTCTAATCATGCTTTTATGTGTTGTTCACTTGAGAAAAACAATGTATAGACTGGTGTGCAAACCTATAAAAGGAGGGTATTAATAGCTTTTGGTGTCAGTTGATCTAGTTCTCTCTTATAGCACAAAATCTTTCCGCGAATCAGCAGCAACAGACCTTCACACTTCCAGTGCCAAATCACAACATTATTCAAGTTCTGAACAATCTATAACATTTCTCAACAACCAACAGTCAAAAAGAAAAATGTTAGATTGGCAACAACTTATAGGCTTACAATCCTCGAGCTGCGTGGTCACCTCTGAAGGTGCTTTAACCGTGTTAACTTAAGAGAGGATTTATGTAAACTGTTATGAAAACTATAAAAGGCCTGGTATTTATAGGTTTTCACCTCAGTCTTAATCAAGATGGAGTTTAAAGCGCAAACTGTAAAACTACCTGTGACAAATTTTGATAAATTAACGAAAAATCAATGTACAAAAAAGCGTCATGGAAATCTTCTACCCAGTACAGTACGAGCAATTTTTTGTGGTCCATCTAATTGTGGAAAGACAAATGCACTGCTAACTCTTCTTTTACATCCGAATGGACTAAGATTTGAAAATGTCTACATTTTTTCAAAATCACTTGATCAACCTAAGTACAAATTTTTAGACCAAGTTCTTCAACCAATCAGAGAAATCCAATATTTTCCTTTTCGCGAACATGAAGAAGTAATTCAACCGAGTGAAGCTCATCTTAATTCTGTAATTGTCTTTGATGATGTGGCTTGTGATAAACAGGATAGGATTCGAGCCTTCTTTTCAATGGGTCGTCACAGACACATTGACTGTTTCTATTTGTGTCAGACATATACACGAATACCAAAACATCTAATTCGTGACAATGCGAATTTTTTGGTTCTGTTCAAACAGGATGAAATGAATCTTAGACATATATATAACGATCATGTAAACACAGACATGACATTTGTAAAATTTAGAGATTTGTGTTCAACTTGCTGGAATAGCGGTAAATACGCGTTTCTTGTCATTGATAAGGATAGTGAACTTAATCAAGGTCGATACAGAAAATGTTTTGATTGTTTCATAAAGGTTGACAACTCAAAGCCATAATAAAAGAAGTGAAAGTAATCACAAGAAGCAGTAGTCTTTAAGACTTTGTCTAATCAAGATGTCGTCTTCAAGAAGTGAACAACTTCAGAGGCAAAAGGATCTCTCTCAGCGATTGGCAAAAGCGAGCGAGGCCATTCGTCGAAAGCATAAATTGTTAAAATTGGATAAAGAGACATTTGAGCAGGCTGTGGGTGAAACTTTTAAGCCTATAGTGAATCCTTTGCAAAAACTTGTTGGTGATATAGAGATATTTAAGGATAATGTAAAAGTGAAAAAAGACAAAGGAGGAAAAAATGAAAACAAAGAAAAATTGGATACATATGATGATGATGATAATGATGATGATGATGATGATGATGATGAAGATAACACTCTACATGACACATCATTTAAATCAGCTCTTAATGAAGAAGATCACACTTTAGAAAGTTTTGATGAACAATCAAGTCTATCACCATCACTTGATGATGATACCAATATGTACCTAACACAGCTGGCAGAAAGAAATAAGAGTCTGGACAATATATACGGTGTACGGAAACTATCAAAAGACAGATTAATGATTGGTGATTCTCCGATAAATTTTAGTCAAAGTTATATACACGTTGAAGATTTAACTTTACCAACTACTAAAGGCTTACTTGAACTTGTTTTTAAGAAAAATCCTGAAAAGTCTATTGTAAGTGATGAGGATCTAAAAAATTATAAGAAAATTCTTTTAGCGACAAATGCTTACAGAAAACATTACAGTTCAGATGGTGAAATTCGTGAGAGTAAATCCTATAAATTTATCAATTTCATCGATAAACTAATTTCTAAACCCACTTCGAGAAAAAGTAATGGTAAAAAGAGTTCTTCTGGTACAGGAATGTTACCACAGTATATGATTGCTAGAGAAGGAAATAAATTGGACTATGTATACTGGGATGATCCAAATGAGTTGGTGGATCGATTACGTTTACTTTTAGCATCTCAGTCAGCTGGAAATCTAAGTCACACAAACGAAATTTTGTCAATAATTGAGGAGCTTCGAGAGGCAAACATCATTTATTAGGAGGTGTTTTTTATTAAATTACATCAGTTTCAAGATGAGCATTGATGTGTTCGGACATCCTCTTAATCGTAGTGGAACTGTAACAGCACAGCGAGGACCCCCTGGACCTTCTGGAGCTGGTTTTAAGGTTAATTCACAGGGCAACTACGATCTTGAGGGGAAAAAAATCTGCAACGTTGCTCCAGCAGAAGAACAAAGCGACGTAGTTAATTTAAAACTTGTACAAGGTATTGTGAAGAGTGAAGTACGATTAGTATATCAAATTACATCTTCTATACGATCGGAAATTGATAACAATCAAACACTGTTAAAAATTCTCGGAGATTCTGTAGATATAAAACTAAAGAATTTGGAATCTCAAATAAATCAAGACCTAGCCTTTCGAAACGCTGAAATTATTGCTCAATTGGACGCTCGCTTGACTGTTCTCGAAAATGAACGAAAAAGTAGATCTAGTAAAAGAGCTGCACCGACCATTAAGAAGAAATTATTCAAGACAAAAGGTTGACATACGAGCAATTGATGAGACTTGGCAAGCTGATCTCGTTGAAATGCTACCTTATGCAAAGAAAAACAAAGGCAACAAATACATTTTGACTGTTATTGATAACTTCTCGAAATTTTCCTGGGCTGTACCTGTAAAGAACAAAACTGGTGAAGATGTTGCAGCTGCAATGAAGTCAGTGCTGAACCAGGGTCGTGTACCAAAGCATTTACATGTTGATCGAGGCAAAGAATTCTACAACTCACACTTCCAAAATCTTATGAAAAACTATAAAATTAATATGTATTCTACTTTTAGTAATTTAAAAGCGTCGATTTGTGAACGATTCAATCGGACATTAAAAAATAAAATGTGGATGCAATTTAGTTTACAAGGCAGTTACAAGTGGTTTGATATTTTACAAGATTTAATTTCCTCATACAATAATACTGTCCATCGAACAATTAAAATGAAACCAAAAAATGTGAATAAAACGAACGAGAGAAAACTCTTATTTAATGTGTATAAAAAATTCGTTGTAAAATCCAGTAAGAATAGTGAAAAATTTTAAATTGGTAAAAAAGTACGAATCAGTAAATTAAAACACGTTTTTGAGAAAGGGTACACACCAAACTGGACAACAGAAATCTTTACAATTAAACATGTAAACAACACTGCGCCAACGACGTACTTGCTGAATGACTATCAAGATAATCCTGTGTCTGGTAGTTTTTATCAACAAGAACTTGCTCCAGTTAAGAATCCTGAAATTTATTTAATTGAAAAAGTACTTAAAAGACGTGGTAATCAAATGTATGTAAAATGGTTAGGCTTTAATAATTCTCACAATAGTTGGATTAAAAATGATGTTATATAAATTTCTATGTGTACTGTTTTTTTTAATTTAATAAATAAACGAAAGTTTTTTTTCATTATAATAATGTAGAATTTTCTTCTTAACCCTCAAAAATATATTTAATAAATGATTTGAATACAATAGTATCCTTTTTAGAGTTTAATTTACAAAATATGAGTAACAAATAAATTCAGCCATATATTTTTTTATTTTATTTTTTTTTATATTTAATACAGTATTTATTAATACATTTTTCAAATATATACAGTATTTACAAAATATTATTCCCAATCATTCGCACTCTAGGTACATATTCTACAACTTCCTCACACATTTTTTGACAATGAAAAGTATAAAGCTCACAAAACAATCGTGCAATATTTACAGAATAAAAATTTCTTTTTATTAACACTTTCTTTAACTGTTTAAAGTCTTTCTTTACAAATTCTTTAACAGTTTTTACAGAGTCAGCAGCACTTTTTATATTAAACACTTTTTGTCCAATGGTTTGAATAATACTGTTCACAGAACATTGCACAGAGAAAATATCCAAATCTATTATATTTTGTTGAATGCAAGGAATGAGATTTTTTAGAGCTTCAAAAGTCGTTTCACTGAAGAAAAATGGAGAAGTTGAATCGTCTGTTCCTTGTATAAACACCAAACGCAGTCCTAAGTAGATGACAAATTTCATTTTAAACGTATCGCACACGAAAGACTCCACGTCCATTTCTTTCTTTAAAAAACTTGTAATTTCTTGAAAATAACTTAGAAAAATTTCCCACTCCTCTAGAGAGAAGGCTATTGCTGCTCGAGGATGACTGCTACTCAATTTTATTATTACGGATACTTTTTTCAAATTGTCTACATCAACACCCACAACAGCCTGCTTGGTGTACGATGCACTTAAATTGTATGATGTAAATAGTATTAGGTGGTTGCGTTGTAAATAGGCCATTTTTTCTTCTATTCAGCAGACGATGAAAACTCAAATTCGTTAAAACGTCCTCCTAAGAATTTCAGTTGCACCTTTCCCTCAGCTGCTTCCTTTTGTAGGGATTGCCACAACTCTTGATCGGTTTCAAAAATACGAACCATTCGTTGTGGAAGGAAGACAACGAATGTATTGTTTATTTCAGCTACAAACCTATTACCGTATTTAGTTTGTAACTCTTTCATTTCAGTTACATTATAAAACACACCAATTTCTAGTTGCTTCAGTGGTTTAATTGGTTTACAACTAGCAGCGCGGTTGAGTTTCTTAAAATCCATTTTTTCAAAAATTCGTACTTTTTTCTTTATTTCAGAAGCTATAGACAGTTGAAAGAGAACTGAAATCCTTATGAAGGAGCTCTCTTTATATACCTATAAAAAATCTATCCGTCCTTATTTTAATCATTATTATTTATCTCTCTTGAACACACGCAAAATTTTTCAAGAAATTGCGTTGAAAATAAATATATAATACATCACTTTTCTTGGAAATAAAAGAAAATAAAACCTTGAAAAAGTAAGAGAAGAAAAAATACGCATCAAAAAACTAGATGACATCATTTTTTCTCAGAAAAAATTACTTCTGTCTCTCTCTAACACACGTAAATTTTTTTTTCAACAAATTGCGTTGTAAATAATTCCTGGAATTAAAAGAAAACATAACCTTGAAAGACTTCAAATTGCGCGCTAAATAAATAACAGATTAGGTCATTTCCAAAACATTTGTCGCGCGTGATCTTGACCGGATGAATAAACTGCGCACCAAACAAATAACTCTATCTACGCATTAAAAAAAAACTAAACGAAAAATAATATATATATTCTATTTTTCCTGAAAAAAAAGAAAAAATGCAAAATTCTTTCTCCTATCTCCATCCATCTCACACATATCCACATACATCCGTCTCTCTTCAACACCCTAGCGCTGTGAGAATAAAACAAACAAAATTTAGCACGGATCAGAACCCATCAAATCCTCTACAAAGCTCTGCAAGTCGATAATGCAGAACTCACACACACACACCAGTCGACGCACTAACACGAGTTGATCCAGAACCGGCACAGTATATCTACTCATTTTCTATTTTTTCTGTAAAATATATTGTTTTGTTTAAAGTCTTTTAAAATGTCTTATTTCTGACTATGTAACAGAATTTTCTGTCACATGTGACCAGAATAAACTGCTGTTACAGGTAACAGCAAATCCTACTGGAAATTTTTAACAGTGTATTTAATTAAAATTTTTCTCCGCATTTTTTACTAGCTAATGTTCTTAAGGACGTTAGAACCCAAAAGTTGACAGTGGCGTAGAAACACTTTTTCCTCCTTTGTTCGAAAATTTCCCTTTTATGAATTTTTTTTAAAAACACTGGACACTTTTTCAAAAAAAGGGCTATGGTAGACAAAAGTATTTGAGATAAGGAATTTTTTAAACATTTGTTTTATGCAAACAAATGTGCCTACGAGCGTCAAAATTAACTCCCGTTTTGACATTGCAAGATTATTCGTAAAAGATGGCCGCCGACATCTCACTTCAGGCGCATGTCACGGAAGCCCTTGCCCAGCTGACGTGCGGCGGCCATCTTTCATGGAAAATCTTGCAATGTCAAAACGGGAGTTCATTTTGACGCTCGTAGGCACAGTAGCGTATCTAGAGGGGGGCAGAGGGGGCAGTCCCCCCGGGCGCCAACCTCGAGCCCAATGTATTTGGGGGCGGCAAATCGATGAAATAATTTTCAATAAGGGGCGGCAAAAGTTACCTTTTGCCCCAGGCGCCAAAAATGCTCGGTACGCCACTGCGTAGGCACATTTGTTTGCATGAAACAAATGTTTAAAAAATTCCTTATCTCAAATACTTTTGTCTACCATAGCCCTTTTTTTTAAAAAAAAGTGTCCAGTGTTTTTGAAAAAAAGTCATAAAGTGGAAATTTTCGAGCAAAGGACGGGAATGTGTTTCTACGCCACTCAACTTTCTCCTTCCAACGTCCTTAATTACGAATGATGTTTTATGAAACTTTGTGTTATGTGTGCATTATACCTTAACCACTTGATACTTGTATTTATTTTTGAAATATAAAATTCATTTTTCACACTAAAGATATTTACTAATCAGAATCTTTTGTATATTTTTATGAGCTAAATAATTCTTAATTTTGAATTGAGCAAGAAAAGGTAATTTTCAATTTTTACTTCAAGATGAAACTAATAAACTTTGCCACAAAAATTATAGTAACAAAAATTTCTTTCTACTCATGATTTTTTACGTTTTTTCGAATTTTATGACCAATTATGCAGAGCCGATTTTAAATAACATTGATTTTCACCTGAAATGACGAAAAACGGTCCTCCATACAGATTTGGTTGACAATTTACTGGAATTTTTAGCCGTGTGTTCAAGAACGCCGTGTGGGGATTCGCTTACGCATGCGCAAAAGCTGGAATCTTAGTCTATAAAAGTAGGTGTTACGCGCGAACAGCGATATTGGACGCAAGTGTGCTATTGCTTACGAAGTTTTTAAAACGTTTTTTTGAGCTGAGAGTGCACTCTGCGGTGTTTGCTTATCGATCTCAATCAGTGCTGAGATCTTAAATTCGGTATTGGAACTTATTTGTTCTACCTGCTTCACAGGTTTTGTTTATTTTTTTATTTTTTCTAAGGTTGCTTTTAAACTAAACACTAAACCGAAACCTGCGAAGTACGAGAACTCAAACAGAAACAACTGTCCGGTTTTCTTACAGCGTGACCCTAATTCAGTAGACGTGTCAAAGGATCTTAATCACATATCGGTCGGTAAGATACTTTATGCTCTTTAACCCGGTAAAATCGTTGGTGTTCATGCAAGCGGTTGCGGTAAAGTTCGCGCAGTGATAAATAGCGGCAAAGCAAAAGGCTTGATTGCGATAATTCCTTTTAGTTTCGTCACGTGCCAAGGAATAATAAATAACATCGGGTTAGATATTTCTAACGAAGAAACCGCAGAAAAGTAGAAGACAATTCCGTTTCTTACGTTCCCTCTACAATTGTTTTCCTTACGTTTCAGAGCACTACCTTGCCGGAACGCGTAGCTATAGATCTTTAAAGCTTCAAGTCAAGTTCGTCCGTACGTTCCTGACCCTCGTATGTGCATGAAGTGTTTGCGTTTCGGACACATTGCCAAACACTGCAAGTCCAAGGCTAGATGTCATCAATGCGGTAGCTCAACTCCCCATGATGAATCGAACTTGTGCACTCACGTGTCAGGACCTCCAAAATGTGTGAACTGCAACGGCCCACACAAATCATCTTCAAAGTTATGTCCGGAATACGCTTTTCAAAAAGAAATTCGTTACTACGCAACAATGAATGAAATGTCTTTTGACGAGGCAAAAGCAATCCTTCGAACAAGGAAAAACGCTAATTTATCGAGCATTTTTAACTTTTCTGACTATCCTGAATTAGTAGACTGTCCAGCTCCTTCAACACCTCAACCTGACAACTCTAACACTCAAAGACACACATTCGCTCAAACATCCTCTCAGAAAAACCTTCTACAACCCCCTTCCTTTTCCACTTCCAAGGAAAGTAGATTTCCAAAAAACACTAAAAATACAACGTCAGCCTTCTTCGCCGCCAATTGGAACAATGGCAGATCACCTAGTCTCTTACCCAATGGGTTTTCACTAACTAAGACAACACAATTGTCGTCATTACAATCACCTTCACCAGCTGCACATCTGTCACCAGACAACACATCTCTCTCTTCTTTTCTTAAGTGGTTAAACAACTGCGTTACCGACATTTCCTCCAACTCATCTCCTGCTATTGTAAAACAAAATCAAGAACTCCTCACTTCTATTACAGACAGTCTCCGCATTTTACTAGATCCTAAAACTCACAATAATGGCCAATATCCCTAATTTAAATATATTGCAATGGAATTGCCGTGATATCTCTCAAAAGATCTACGACATCCATAAACTTGCCAATAAATTTGCCATACTTTTGCTTTGCAAGACCTTTTTAAAACCTAATAATCGCGTTAGCCTTAATACTCTTAATCAATTTAATATTATTAGTGCCGATAGAACCGTGAACAACGGTGGTGGTTTGGCTATCGCCATCCGCAAAAATATAACCTATTCTGAAATTCAAACTCGCTGTGTCAATTAGTTCCTCCATAGGAGTAATTTTACTAGTTTCAGTTTATAGAATTCCGGGAAAACAGACTCCTCCAGCTTACTGAAAGTCTTTTTTCATCTCGATTAAAAATACGCGTTATGATACAGTTTTCATAGGAGGTGACTTTAATTGTCCCAGCATCAGCACGCTTTGGGCGGAATTCATGTCTGACCGGATGCCCGCAACCTATGTCAGGAGCTGATTGACACAGACCTCATTCTTTTAAATAATGGCTCACCCACTTTAGTGGGTCGACCACCAAACCCTGGCTCCGCTCTGGACCTTACTTTTGTTTCCCCAAACTTATATACGTCCTCTGTCTGGAAAGTTCACTCTAACCCATTGGGAAGTTACCACTTTCCTATTTTTCTCTTCACTAGGTGTTACAATACCTACTTCAACATTCACTTCACATAAGTACAAGCTGAAAACAATGGACTGGTCCCTGTTTTCTTCTGAACTTAGGCTGTCTTTAGAATCTAGCTCAGATTTTAAACACTAATGACCCAATTTCTGACTACAATAAATTTGTAAACATCGTAGATTCAACAATCAATTTAGTTTGTCCTTAACATAAACCTACCAACCCGGAGCGTTCTAATCGAAATCCCCCCGTAAACCTTTTGTCCCTGCACCGTGGTGGAACAGTAAATGCAACGAAGTGATTAAAAATAGAAAAGAAGCCTTGAAAAACTACAGGAAAAAATTCAACTATCCAAACTTCCTTATTTATAAGAACGCCGAAGCCATAGTTAAGCGCACGCTAAACAAGGTTAGACGCCAATCTTTTAGGGATTTTTGCGATTCTTTGGACAGACACACACCTCTCACAAAGGTTTGGTCTGTAGTAAAATCTTTTAAAAATCGCTTTACTCAACCTCCGACAGCTTCATGTTCAGCAGATACGGAAGCAATATGCAAATTACACTCTTTAGTAGATTAACTTTACCTCCCTACTGTGTTACATGACAACTTCCCCAGTGATTTTGACAACAATCCCTTCTTAGAAGCTTCCTTTACTCTCTCAGAACTTCCAATAGTTATCAATTCATGTAAAACTAAATCATCACCGTGTCTAGATAAAATTGATTTTAACGTCATTCAACACTTCCCCGATGTAGCTGTATCATCTTTTTTATCAATTTATAACAGAATTATCCTTACCGGCACTTTTCCTTCTTCTTGGAACAACTTCCTTATTTTTTTCCTTCCAAAATCTTCTCCTGGTAAATTCTGCCCTATCTCTTGGGCCTCTTGCCTTTTTAAAGTCGCTGAAAAACTAGTTTATAATAGATAAATGTGGATTGTTGAACGAGAAAAAATTTTTTGTCCGTACCAAGAAGGTTTCCGGAAAATTAAATCCTGTACAGTTAACCTTTCGTTATAATCCGCGGAAATTTGGACAGGTCTAGCCCAGGATGAGTACACTGGCGGCCTCTTTCTCGACATAAAAGGGGCATTCCCAAGTGTAATTCCCAACATCCTGGTCGAAGATCTTAAGGCAATAGGCATCCCTGAAACTATAGCTCGCTTTATTTATAACTTAATTAAATGCAAAAACATGCTTGTCAAGATCAATGGGAAAATTATTGGCCCAAGAACCAGTACCTTTGGCCTTCCACAAGGCACACAGTTAAAAATTTTGTGTATATTTAACACAAATTAAATGTCCGAAACGGTCCACTCAAAATTTGTGTTAAAATAACACAAACTGTATGTTTATTTAACAATCGTTTATGTTAAATTAACACAATTTTCAAGTTAAATTAACACAATCTTTGTGTTAAATTTAACACAAAGAATATGTGGACCGTTTTTTACACAAAATTTTTAACTGTGGCAGTATTCTCAGCCCAATTAATTACGCAATTTATACAAGAAAACTTAATACAAGAATTCTTGCGGATTGCGAACTCAATGAATTTGCGGATGATTTGTGCTTTACAACCATCTTCTTCAGTAAAATATCTTGGTGTACACTTTCATGAAACAGCTTCCTCAGATACTCATTTCAACTATTTATGTGATAAAGGCACAAAAATTCTAAATGTCCTAAAAGTACTTGGAGGTACACTGATCGCCAGATATGCTTTAACATATTTCGGTAGGACCTACGGGTTAAAATGTTAAAGCATATCTGGCGATAGCTGTACATGGTGGGGAGCAGACCCCTATCTGCTTCTCCGAATCTATGATTCTCTCCTAAGAAGTACTATTGATTAAAGTTCTCAAGCTGCGAACTTCAAATCTCATAAAAACTTTGCCCGATTAGAAAAAATCCGTAACAAATCGCTAAGACTAGCCGTAGGCTATAGACAGAGCACTCCTATTAACTTCATGTTAGCAGAATGTTGTGAACCCCCTTTAAGAACAAGATTTAATTTCCTAGCTAAAAAATATCTCTTTAAAGTTTTTACAAATACCACACATCCCCTGTCAGTCAAACTTTCAGAGCTCTCTCGCCTCACCAATAACTCTAACAAAAAATTTAATTACCCCCTCTTAATTGCTTTCGAAAAATCGAAAAATTAAGGCGAATTAATCAGAAGTAAAGATCTTGATCCTTACTTCGAATTCCTCTTTGAGGATCATTTATTTGCCACTCAAATTATTTTTGATTGCGGAAAATCACTACAACAATCAACTAACCCTTCAGTCTTATTTCAAGATATAAGTCACTCTAACTTTCTGAATCATACTTTCTTCTTTACTAAAGGCTCAAAGTCGGAAACTGATAGAGTGGCGGGATGCGCTTTTGTCTGCTCCTCAATAAATGTAACTTCTAAATTTAAAATCTCAACTTGCACCTCAATTTTTTCACTGGAAGCATTTGCAATTTTATTTACCCTAGATTACATCATCAACTCTAATATTTCTAATGCAATTATTTTTTCAGACTCCCTCAGTGTACTCAATAATTTAGATTCTAAAAACGCTTACAAACCAAATCTTACCTAATTTTTAAACTATGGATCTCCACAATCTGTTGAGCGAGATCTAATCACTACAACTTAACCGCTAGTTTAGCTAGAAAGAATTACATTCAATGCGGTGACTGCCCACAATGCCCTGACTCCGTGGAGGACTTTGATCACATACTCTGGTCTTGTCCTAGATTTTACGCATTCCAACCGGATCTGATAAAAGCACTTGAAAAAGCTTTCAAATGCCCCCCTCCTTTTAGTAGCGTTCAATTCTTAACTAATCCTACCGCTAGGATTGTCTCTCATATTTTTAGATTTTTAAAACGTGCCTATATTCGTATTTAAGTAATGTTTTTCACTAGTTTCAAACTTTGCGCTCTCTACATAACACTCACGATGGCGGTGAGCGGTGATCCAATCCGTGAGCTTTCATTGTCTGCCTGGTTGCACCGCTGCGCACCTGAAACAGCGTTCGCGCCGCTTTCGCACTTTGTTGACAGATATTAAGCTCCACTCATCCACCAGGTCATGGCCAGATATATAGGTATAAAACCAGTATAGTGCCAACGTAAAAATCAACTACAGTCGACCATCCCAGTAAACCCCATCGCAGTAACGCAGCTTCCCCAACTTGACGGGGGACTCGTACCCCCACTTTGTCCTACACATGTGCTGAAAAACTCGAGCAAAGTTCAACTACGCTCGGCAGCGAGCGAGCGTGCCTATAGTGGGGGAACCTGAGTTCTGCGAAAAGCCCGTCTCCTTTCCGCGCTTGGCGGGTTTACTGGGATGGTCGACTGTACTACTACTCTATAAAAGGGGGATCTCCAGCCAGATTTTTCATTCTTCTCTGTTCACAACCCCCAGACGGTTGTCTACAGCATTAGCAGAGCATCGTCTAAAGTTTATATTCTTTTTATATTTATTTTGTATTTATCTTTTTATATCATATTCTTTTTTTATTGACTTATTTTTTATTATACATTGTGTTGAGGTTAAGTTGTGTTTAGGTTTACATTTGTGTCTAGGTTAAGTATTAGCTTGTAAGTGTGTGTTGTTAGCTTGTGTGTTTTTTTGTAAGTGTGTTTATTGTTTTTTTTTTGTTCCTTTTTAACTATGTCAATTGAACGGAATAAGGCGGACGGAGCGCAGTAGTGATGCCGGTCGAGACGAGGAAAAATGAGAATTTCTCACTTTTTCTCGTTGATTTCTCATAGGTTCCTCGATTTTACCTTTCACTTTTCTCGATATTTCTCAAACTTTTTCATCTCTTCTCGGGCCGTCTCTTCCCGATCTCATGTCGGGTTTGTGAGAAACTCTTGCCAGATGTCTGGCTCAGTGGTACTCTCACAGAACGAACTGTCAAGAGCAAAGGATCCTTATCTACTAGCTCTGGTGACAGTAGAACAATTTTCGGCTCCACTGAGTAACTAACACAAAGAGACGACGCCTGTCCGCTAACGTACACTTATACTATAGATGAACTTCTAACAGCTTAAGAGTGACATCTGGTTAGAATTCCTAAAAAAATCGAGATGAACACGGGAAGAGAAAGTTGAGATAAGAAAAAATGAGAAAAGACAGTTTGAGACGAGGATTTTTGAGAAATTCGGACCGCCTCATTCTCATATCGTCTCATTCCTCGATTTCCTAGCTCAACGGCATCACTAAAGCGCAGTGCCCATCCAAACGTCCTGACTACAAGGACATCCTAGATGAGTGCAAACTCGTTTTGCCTTCCATCCAGGATGCTCTTGAGATGCTTCCACTGCTAAAGGACGGAGACACCAAATCTTAATTTCTCCAATAATGGATTGAGAAGTGTCAGCGGAATATGGAGCTCCTGACAAGGTTTTGAAGTCTTTGTATTGGACTTTTAAGAAACAGCTCTGTCAGGAGCTAATACAAACCTTGATTCGATTCTAGGTCCTGTTCGAGTCACAGGTAAAAGTTGGCACTGGAAGTACAAGTGCTCGTGTCCGGTGGGCAGAGTGCAAGAGTGCATTCCAGTGCCAAATTTATACAAACGTAGTAATTAATATCAACCACGTAGACATAAGTGATTTTCTAGGTGATGCAGCGAGTCTCTTCAAGGACCACATTGAAGACGCCTTTAAAAAGAAGAGCCTTCAACGCCATCATCATCGCCAACTTCAAAAGGATGGTTAACGGAAAGGAGTAGGTGAAGGCGATCATCTTCGCGACCAAAGGGCAGAGCCTCTATCCAACAATGACAGTGGCAGAATGTTACCAGACCAACATCCAGGAGGTCATACTGCGAAAAGTGAAGGAGTTCCGCAAGAAAGGATCCGGCTGGACTCTTCATTCTATAGTAAAGCTTGCAATAAATATTAATAAATATAACCCGATGCGTGCAAGCTTCTATATAAATTTACCTGACAAAATAAAAAATAAAAAAGCATGCATTAAAATTTTGGACTAATTTTGGACTAATTGATCCGGTTTTATCCGAAACAATTCCAAAATTTGTCTGAAATTGGTCCTGTAATATCCGAAAGTAGTACGGAAAAAAGTCCGAAATTAATGCGAATAAATTCGAAATTTGTCTGAAAAAATGCGAAATCAGTCGGAAATAAAAATTTTAGATCAAAGACAAAACGGAAATCTGTCCGGTAAAATCCGAAAACAGTCGGGCAAATTTTAAAAATCCGAAATTCGTACGAAGAAATCCGAAATCAGGCTAAATGATCCACCGGACAAATGTCCGATTTGTCTTTGATCTGAATTTTTTTTCGGACTGATTTCGGATTTCTTCGAACGAATTACGCATTCTTATGCACTGCCAGACTGTTTTCGGATTCCACCGGACAAATTTCCCTTTATTTCTTAGATATGATTCTTATTCTGGACTGATTTTGGATTATTTCGGATAAATTTCGGATTCTTATTTAGGGCCGGACTCTTTTCGTATTCCACCGAACAAATTTCCGTTTTGTTTTTGATCTGAAATTTTTATTTCGGACTGATTTCGGATTTTTTTGGACAAATTTCGAATTTTGAAATTCTCCGGACTCTTTTCGAATTCCACCGGACAAATTTCCGTTTTGTCTTTGTTCTGAAATTTTTATTTCGGTCTGATTTCGGATTTCTTTGGACGAACTTCGGATTTCAAAATTCTCCGGACTCTTTTCGGATTCTACCGTACAAATTCCCCTTTGTTTCTTAGATATGATTTTTATTTTGGACTGATTTTGGATTATTTCGGATAAATTTCGAATTCTTATTTACTGCCGGAATATTTTCGGATTCCACCATACAAATTTTCTAATTTATTTGGATGTGAATTTGATTTCGAATCGATTTCAGATTATTTCGGACGTTAGATAGTTTTAATTGTTTAGGTGTAGCGAATATTTGGTCAATATAAGTATATAAGTCAAGAGTAAAATAATAAAAATTGTTATAAACAATTTCCGTTGCTAACGGATTAATGTCGGGCAAAATTTGGACAAAACTAGATTAATTTCAGATGACAAATATCGGACAGGATTCCAAATTTTTTGCACAATTTTTGGATAAAATTCGGATTTTATACGAATAAAACGGGATAAATTTCGGATTTCATAAACGTTCATTCGACCAGACAAGTTTTTGTTTTTTCCGCATTAATTTCGGACAAAATTCGGACTGTTTTCGGACAAAACCGGATAAATTTCGGATGACAAATACCGGACAGTGTTCCGGACTTTTTCGGACAATTTTCGGAATCCGAAATTTGTCCGAAATTTTAAGCGGGGTCAAAGTCTCGACATTCCGATGAAACTTAAAATTATCCCGAAATTTGAAAAGTTGAAAGTTATTTCTGTTATTGTCTACGGTCTTGTAAAAAGTTATGGCAAGTCTGCGGCGCAGCCTCTTTAGCTCACCGATGAGAAAAGAGCAAAGCAAAATCGAAAAAAAATTCAAAAAATGCGATTCACTTAGCATGCCTAAGTTTGAAGCATTATAAAAAAAAGTGACATAAAATAATTTTTTTTTTAACATGAAAATGAAAGGACAACTCAAAAATGATCTTTTAGCATTAAAAAATGAAACCTGATTTTTTCCGCAATAGGTCCTTCTCTCGCGGAGCATCACATATCGCTGAAAGCGAAGATGAAAATGTATTTGAATTGAATGATGACATTGATCTTACTAATTTTCACTATGTATGGATAAAAAGTCTGTCTGCTCTTATATTTAGTCGAATATCTCAAAAGAAATGTTAAAAGTATGTTTGTTACAACCTGGAGATGCACTCTGTGGCATGAATTGGAATGCCTCGTTGCATCATCGTCCTAGCCTAGACTCATGGAGTGCCTTCTTAGAGCAACTAAGCTAAGTCTAAGTATTTACAACTTTATGAAGATGCAACTTATTACTCATTTGTAGTTTAAAAAATAGAAGGAACAGCTGTTTTGAATCATTTCAACAGAAATGTTGTCACAGCAGAATCCTCCAATATGCTGATTCGTTTGTAACTTCAGTTTATAAAATTCCCTCTGGTGACAATTAAATTTCAAGCAATCAATGGTCCAATCTTTTCATTATAACTAAATTAATACTAACTTCATTTTAATAGGTGGTGACTTTAACTGGCATTCACTTTGTGGAAGTGGGCACAACAGTTGCAATGGTAAGGAACTCTGCGATTCCTTGAATAACTTTGAACTTATTTGTTTAAATAATGACGAATCTACATACCGGGGTAGTCCCGGTAGTGATGACTCGGTATGTACTGGACCTTTCATTTATTTCACAAAATCTTTATACAGAGCAACTGGTCCAATTTTTGATCCAAAATTGGAGAGAGCATCGCCATCCATTTGTTTTTCCTGGAATTTTCCTGACTGTACAAAGACCTACTGAACTCTACGAAATTGAATATTATTATCTTCGGAATTAACTCCTCCTTGTTCCCCTGCCAAACCCAAGAGCTTTTTCTCGACTTCAATCTCTCCAATTTTGGTTCTCGAAGTAGTTTTGGACAATTCTAAGAATTCAAAGCAAAATGGAACAGGTCACCCTGTATTTCTGCAAAATGGAACAGGTCACCCTGTATTTCTGCTACATGGAATGTTTATGATGATATCTTGTGAAGTGGTCATTACTCGGGGGGTATTCCAATCTCAATTTCTAAATTTACTCCGCATAAATATAATCTGAAAAAGATATATTGGCATATGTTTTCATCTGCTTTTTCTTCTTTAACTAAAGAAAACGATCTTGCTTCACAAAACTCGAGTTCTAATGTATTAGACAGATATAACCTATTTACAAAAAATGCAGATGAAGCGATCAACTTAGCCTGACCTCAAATTAATTCTAGAAACGAAATTGCCTCCAATGTCAAGACATAATAACCATCTTAAAAAACCTGTAGTTCCTCACCCTTGGTGGAACATCGATTGCGAACAAGCTGTGTCTAAAAGGAAAAAAGCTTTAAGAATCTACAGGATTACTTGAAATATATGGATAAATACATCAATCTTAAAAGAATTAAAGGTCAAACATAGAGAACGCTTAATGAGGCTAGAAGAAAGTTATTCAAACATTTTTGTAAATCCTTGGATCTGTCAAAGGCATTTGATAAAGTTGACCACCATATTTTACTGAGAAAACTAGAATTCGTGGGTGTATCTGCCAATTTGATCTTATTCTTTAAAAGTTATCTATCTGACAGGCCGCAGATTGTCAAAGTAAATAACGAATTTTCTACGGCTTTCATAGCTACCTCTGGTGTCCCTCAAGGATCCAACCTTGGACCTCTTTTTTTTGTTCTATTCATGAATGACATCAAATCTGTCTTTAAAAACTCATCTTTTCTTTTGTATGCAGATGACTTGAAATGTTACAGGACAGTTGACTCTGCGGACCCATGTCGCGATCAATCCGAGTTCCAGACTGATTTAAACCGTCTTGGCGAATGGTGTGAAGATAACCAAATGACACTAAACGTTAAAAAGTCACTAATCATCACATTTTCCAGACGAATGTCTTTATTTACCTTTACACCATTGGCACAGACGATTTGAATAGGGTTACTTGTGTTCGTGACCTTGGAGTTCTACTTTGTAGTGATCTGTCTTATAACGATCATGTTTCCGAGATTGTCACCAAGGCGCATCGATCACTTAGCTTTGTTATGCGAAATTCTTCGAACTTTTACAATTTGGTCACAATCAGGGTGCTGTATGTTGCTTTGGTAAGGTCAGTACTCGAGCATGCTTCGGTCATCTGGGTACCTCATTACACATTTAATTTAATCAATTTAGAAAGAGTCAAAAATAGATTTCTCCGCTTTGCCGCACGTCAGCTGAATTTGCATTTTGACAGATACACTCACGACTACAGTACACTAATTGTAAGAACAGCTTTAAACATTCCACCAATCCCCAATAGATTTCTTTATGCTGATATGCTCTTTTTCTACAAAGTTTCTCACGGAATTATGCACTGTCCTGCTTTGCTATCTCTAATAAAACTATACATTCCAAATGTAATGACGAGATATTATTCTCCATTCCTAATTAAACGCCACAGGACAAATTATGGCGCGCATTCGCTTGTTAACAGACTCACTAAAGAAGCTAATAAGCTCTCTGGAGATCTAGACTTTTTTTATTTCAATGTCTCAAGATTCACCACATCATTACGTCAACGTTTGTTCAACTGAGTTTTAAAAGCATACCTTGTGTAACAAATCATTCACATTACAAAATTAAGTTTAGTTACCGATTGTAACTTCTAGCTATAGTTAAAGGGCTTGACCCGTCTACTTGTAAATAAATAAATAAATAAAAACCATACCAATCTCTAAATTGTGAAGAATTATAAAGTGTTTTAAAAACCACTAAAATCAATCAGCTATGGCTTCCTTTTCTCCAAACAAGGATGTCATTCCTACGGTATTTTAAGATATTTTCCTTTCGAAAAATTAATTCTTAGAATCGCCTTTTCCAGAAAAAGAACTCTTTTTATCAATCTCCTCGATAAAAATCAAATCTCCTGGTCTTGAAAAAATCGACTAAAATATTATTCAACACTTTCCTATAGAAGCTAGATCTTCTTTACTGATTATCTACAACTTAATCTATTGTAGGGGCAGAAATTTGGACTGGTTTTTCCAACAAGATATTTTAAAAGAATATCTTTATGATTTGGGAATTTCTTGATGTACTTTTAAATTTATATATATAACTCAATCTCCTGCAAAAGCATTTTCTTTAAGATATATCTCTCGAAAAGTCGTTTTCTTTAGATTTCCTTTAAACTTTGGAAATTAGTTGAAAAAGATATGATTTATGTACCTGCAAAATTCCAAGTCGACTAGCGGACCGATATGATAGTGGAGATATTAAAATTTTAAATTTCACATTTTACACGTAAAATCTATAATAAGCCTTGCTAACCTTTTGAGTTACAACTTGTATCAAATCTTCACAAAAATGTCTGAATGTTATTACATCTTTTCTCTGTAAAAGGAGCCGGAATCTGTGTTTTGACAAAACTAAGTTAGTTCTTTTTCAGAAAGAAATAATTTAGACGTCAATGATCCAGATCTTTCTCATTATTAAAAATTATCCTATTCTTCTCTCCAACTAAGCCAGATTCCTAGGTTTTACGAATGAAATAAATTACTACGTTTGAAACTATTTAAAATTTATACTTTAGATTTATTTTATATTATTAATAAAAGAAAGTATTATTTATGTGAAATTAACTGATTTTAAAAGTAAAAGCACTGATTTACTTAGTAGTTGCCACTAATTAATTCAGTGAAAATCAATATCAACTTTTGTCAAAATGACTGATTTAAAAAATTAAAGCATTCTTTCAAGAAGAAAATTGGAAGAGCACATCTTAGAGATATACATTTTAAAAATCAGAAGGCGACTCTTGAAAATGTAGAAAAAAATTTAATTTATTAACAATTTACTTGAATACTATGACATTACATAACTTATTACATAATATATAAGTCACATCTCATATAAATAAAGGGTAAATTTTTGACACACTATTAGAAGACATACAACTTAAATTTTTTTGAATCAAAAATTTACCCTGTATTCAAATTTATGAGTCATCTTATAAAAATTGCTCTTGACGAAATCGAAAAATAAAACAGGAAGAACTTTTCTTTTCAAGTGACTTACTAAAATTTAACATTTTTTGATGATTTAAATAATGAAAACATAACACTGTATGCTTAATACATATTGTTTAACTATAATACTTTTATAGAAAGCTTCAAATAAAATTGTAACTATAATTAAAGTAAATGTAATTTCGCACATCAATTCACAAAACTTTTTCACAAAAAAAAAAGAACGTACGCTTATTTTCTATAATTGTTTATCATCAGTTCTCGACGTAAGTATCTAATTAAAAATTACAATTCATGTTTTATTAGTTATACTTCAGTGCATTTAAAAATAATGCAGTAGTTTCATTCAAAATAAAAATACAAAAAACTTAAAATCTTCATAAAACTTTAAAAAATAATTTTTTTTTTTTATTATCAAAAGTTTTCACTGTTTTTGTTCCAGTAAATAGAAATTTTAGCGGTTTAAGGATATTTAATCCATTGACATAAAATCGGGTCAAACTAATCTTTTTAAAAAAAAACTGTTATGATGCCATTTTCAGAATAAAATTTATTTGAACTAAATTTTTTCAATTTTTAACAATTAATTTTTAATTCTGTTTTAGAGTAATGTCAATGTTTCCAATATATTTAAACACACTCAACTACAGAAAAAATATTCAATCTACTTTTCACTTAATTCAGCTTATTCCAAAACAAATAACAATTCTTTACCAAATATTACTTCACAATAAATATTTGATGAAATACATTTCGTGAAAGAAATGAAATTAAATGTGTCTTTTTTACAAAAATTGTTTTTGTAGTTTCAAAATAGTTTATTTATTGTTGCACAATTGTGCGTTTCATTACTATATGTATACTTATAAATTAGCATTTCAACCAGACTATTAAAAAATCTAAATTGGTTTGCTCTTATACAAAAAAAAAAAATTAAAAATTATTTATAATTTGCTTAAAATAAAAAATATAAGTTTAAGTAATTATTCCTAAAGCATTCACATTCTTTACTCATTCATACATTTCTCGTAAAAACGTTTTGGTTTTGACTGCTAACAAACGTCAAAATTCAAAAGAATTCACAATGGCAGAGAGTTAACATTTCAGTCAATATTGCATTTTTAGAAGTAAAAAATGTGACGTGAAAATGAAGCCTTAAGTTTTTATCTACCTTCAGATAATTATCAATTACTTTTTTCACTAATTACTGACAATTGAAAACTCACTTATGAATCTTAAAATTAGTCTGTTTTTTCGCAAAGCTAATCAAGTCGATCATCTGTGTCAACTTTTCATTAATAATAGCCAAAATTATACAGTTTCATGTTTAAACTAAAATAAACTAAACCTTAAGAACTAATCTCTATCTAATAATTTACATATGTACATTGTATAGCATTTTTTTGAGATTCGATATTTTTTTGGTGATAACTCTAAAACAAGACTCAGTTTAAAATGACCCTGGATTTAATTACTACAATTCTTGATACTTTAAAGTGTTTATAACTTATGTAAATTAACAAACAAAATTTTTAATTTTTTTTAAAGTTGAGTATTTTACGACATGATTCACAGAAAAAGAAAAAAAATAGGCAAATCGTAATTATAATGTTTTAAATAATCTTTTTTTTTGTTTGTTTTTTTTTTTGTTTAATTTTGTTTGAAATTTAAAGAGACTAGGTTCGATGCATGTATCTAAGACACAAATTTGCAATTAAAAAAAAAATAAATTTTTATTAAGTATAAGAAAATGGCACAGACTTATATTTGCCGATTAATACGCTCTTGATAATTTTTTCTCACAAATTAAACAATAGATCGAAATAAAGGGAAACATTTGATGTTTTCGCACGATTAATATTTTAATGATTTTTAGATACCTACAATATGAAGATTATCAATTTTAAAAACAATATATTTAATGAAAGAATTTTGAAATTGTAAGATATCACAAGATAACATTTCCCAGTCAGATTGCGTTAACAATTAAATTTCAAGAATTGTGAATTTCTTTACAAGGAAGCAGAAATGTTAATTATTAGTATTTTATTGTAGTTATTTAACAATTTTAAACATGTAAAATTAATTAATTACAATTTTTTTTTAATAATTAATTTCTGTTAACGCAAATACAACTCAATGAAACATTGTCTTCGAAAAATCAACTACAATTTTTTCCATTAAAAATTCGTGTGATTAAGAGAAATCAAATGATTCTGTTACTCTTAAAAACAAATTATAATCCTAAATCACTATATTTTACAAATATTTTTGGATTGTGCTGTTACAAAGGAAAATATTGAAGAAATCTATACTCTTCTGAATACTTAATACTTAATCAAGACAATTTAACTATACTTATATAAAGAACAAAAATATAATCAATGTGTCATTTTATTTAAACTAAAGCTGTTCATATAACAATTAAATCAAATTTCATTGGAGAAAATGGTTTAATAATATTAAAACAAAACAAACAAAGAATTTACTCAAACTAATTTTTTTTGTTGCTTTTAGTTAAAATTTTAGAATTGAAACTGAAAGAAAATTAATAATAAATAACATTTTTGTTTTTCCATTAATTAAGAAAATATAATTTTTGTTTAATTTTAACAAATAAATACGCATTTTGATTTCTTTTAAAATTATTAATAATTATTAAATTCATTTAATAATACATTTATTTAAGAAATACTTATAGTAAAAAATTAATGTTAAACACCTTTTAACAAAATAATTTCATTAGATAAAAATATTGAAAACTCATCAATAAACAAAACAAATCAATTTTTTGATAAAATGGAACAAAAATTACATTTTCTTTTAATTAAACAAAACAAAAAATAAAAAAATTATTCCATACATAATTTGTTATTACAATAACTTTTCTTGGAAACTGGATTGCTCAATTTTAAAATTCGTTCAAGTTAATTTAAATTTTATTTTTTGTCTTTTTTCTTGTTATAAATTATGTATTAATTTCATGATTAATGCATTAAACTCAAATAAACATATTTTAAGGTTATGTCAATGGTTTTAATTCGGAATTTGAAATTTTTCAAATTGGGACTTAGGTACTTCCAATTTAACCTTTTTACAAGTTTGAAAACTTAAAAAAGTATGTTTATGAAATATAAATTTACCGGTAGTGAAAACAAATTGTGAGTTTTAAAAGAAATAAAACAAAAGAAGAAACTTCAGAAGCGTAAAATTGAAAAAAAAACCGTAGTTTCCTGGCAAAAGTTAAATACTTTTAAGCTTATTTACTTTGATAAAAATGAGATAAAATAATTTATGAGGTTTATAACTTTTTTAAAGACGCCAAAAAATAGTCATTCTCTGTTCTTTTGTTTAATTTCTTCAAAAACTACCATATTTTCTCCAAAACTCAATTTTCGGACATAATTCAGAGGGTTGATGATCGCAACAGAACTTCAAACTATTGGAAACAAAAAAAAGCTTTGTTACGCAAACAAAAATACAATACAAATTGATTTCAAACAATTTTTAAAGATCAAGTTGTATATTTTTAAAAAAAAAAGCGAATTAAACCAAAATTTGTTGAGGTTATGTTACGGTCATTACCCTTAACAGAATCGTCATTATCCGAATTTTTAATTGGTAGAAAAAAGATTGGATAGGTGACTTTTAATTTTTAGTTTCACGTACAGAGAAATTTCAAAAGAGCAAAATAAGTTTTTTACTTGTCTTGAAATTTTGTATAGAAAGCTTGGAATTTAACTTGTAAAAAAAACGGACGTTATTGTGTGGTGCCCTATACCGCTGTTATATTTAGATTAAAAAATTGTGTTGTTTGATAATGTATTTACAACACGTAGAAGAAAAGTTGTAAATACATATATACAATGATTTTTAAAAAAATTGTTTCCAAACAGTAAATAAATTTCCGTCAACTGAATTGAGCTTTGAAGAAAATGTAGACAATCATTTTTAGAGCACACAAAATTGTCTCGATTTGAAAAATTATTCATTACGGCTGCAGTGAAATTTGAAATATCAGATTCCGAATTGTAAAATGAACCATTTGTTTTAATTTAACAGGCTATTATTCTATTATTGGAATTGTTATTGATACTGAAATTGCCTTGATTGTACGTACATGTTCTATTGAGTCTGACTGTCAAGCTTGTGACTCATTACATGAGTCTGTAATATTTCCCTAGAAGTGCAGCGTTGCGAGCAAATATGACAAATGTGATTGTGCAAAAAGTTCATGTGTTTCCTTAAATTTTTTTCGCTATTGAAAACCTGTGGCGGATCACAGTAATCACAAACAAAGCAAACAGTTCCATTGTCAGGGACGGGTTGACGGAAATTTTCTTTGTGAGTTCGCTTATGCACTGTCTGCAAATGTCTCGTGAACTCTTCTTGCAAGGTGAAGAAGAAATTGTCACACAACAGGCATTTGTAAACATCATTACTTACATTGGCAAAAAGAGGAATGGAATTTTTATCGGTTTGTTTGTTCGCAGCAGTTGTTTCTTGTTGATCGATTGTTTGTGGAAATGTCGACATACCCTGCAACTGCTGCTGAGCTGGAAAACTGTTCTGAAATTGATTCTTTTCCTGCATAGACATGGCCATATGATTCTTCTCGTGGAGTCGAATTGTGGCTTTGTTTTCGGTTTGGAAACTGCATAATCGACAGGCGTAAATGTACTTGGCTGGAGATTGCCAGTTACCTGCTCCTCTTGCTCCTGCTCCTCCTACTGCTTCTGCAGGTCCTCCTGTCACTGAAGAAGTCCCATAGATATCGCTGGCAGTCACCGGTGAGTTTCGATAGCCAGAGGTATTTGGATTGTTTTTGTCCATTTCTTGATACCCTGTAATAAAATTGTTCCTCAAAGCTTTATCATTAATTTATCTGAGTTACTGAATTTCCATTTGCTGAGGAATCGATTCAATGCCTTTGCAAATGGAAATATAAAATTCACAAGTAAAGATACCCAAAATTAACTTACAGATTTCTATAGAACTGTGCATTTTTATAGGACTATGAAAAAAAAACAGAACTGCGACGTTCTGGTTACCTAGTTTGTCATTCTCGCCGAGATAAATTTATTAATGTAGCATCAACAAATTCAATAATGCAATTACATTAGTCAAAATTATAACTGGATGTTTTAAAAAAATACTTATTAAATCTTTTAAAAAAATAATCATAGTAATAAGTTGAACTGTATTAGAACGTCAAAAGTCGTATGAGCATATTAGCAAGGCTGAATTATAAGAAATTAAAAAATAGTTAACAAAAGTTAAAGAAATCAGTGAACTTCAAATATAAACAAAACAAAGTCCCGGGATGAATCAGGAATTCAATTTTATAATAATAGGAAAATAAATCTTATTAAGGAAAGAGATGACTTCTATCTTCTTTATACTGAAACAAGAACTACCCTCCACTTTCAAGGGGTGATTTCTACCCTTAAAATTGAGCTTTTATCGAAATAAAAAGTATGTATCAGTTATGCACATAAAAATGCACAGTTTCATAGAACTTGATAAGTTACAATTGGGTAACTTTATTTGTTATGCAGGCATCGCACTGCAGAAACAAAGTGAAAATCTGAGATTTTTTTATCACTAGGTAAAATTGTTTAAATCTAGATTAAATCTGGATCCCTCTACATTATAGATTTTTTCATAAAGTTATTCTACAAAATTTAGAGGGATCAGGATTTAATAAATGTATAATAGAAACCTCAATTTTCCTAAATTTTCTTTAAAATTTGAAATAACTTTAGTTTATATGTGTTTCCATTTGTTTTTGGTATTTGTATTAATTTACGTAGTCCATCTTAAAATATTCTGTTCATTTAAAATTCAATTTTTCAAATTATTGAAGATTATAAGATTGAAATTGAAGTTTTCAGGATTGACTTACGAATTGACAAATTTTCTTAAATATTCCTGGACGTTTTTACAAATTCCCGTCAAATTGTTGGTTTTTTTCATGATATATTGAATTCCCTGCATTTTCTCCAATCGCTAAACTCCCTCAATTATTAGTTTCTTATATTGAGTTATATGCAATACTTATGTTTGTTCATTCGGCCAAAATTCTACATTTTTTAACATTGTCCGTTAAAGAAAATCCTAGGAAAATCGATTTTTCTAACATTAACCCTTAAACACACACAGTAGTCAGTCCAACTAACCACTTATTTTTCAAGACGTTTGTTGCTATAAAAGTGAAATTTAAATATTAAAAAAACAAATTTCTCATATATTACACAGAAGTCATGCTAGAATATAAAAATCAGCATCAATTGTCCATATTAACCCCATATTAATGCCCTAGAACTGACTTTCAATTAAATTTATTAATTTTGCTCTTTTTTGTGTTCCATTTTGGATCCGACATTTTGTATTTTTTGAAAATTACGTCATATTCCTAATCAGCAACCTCAAACGCCCCCTAGAACCGACTTTCACTTAGATTTATCAATTCTTTCTTTTTCGTGGATTCCATTTTGGATCCGCCATTTTGAATTTTCTGAAAATAACGTCAAATCCGTAAACGAAACCTCGAAAACCATCTAGGATGTCTTGGATTCGAGATTTTGAATTTTCACAAACTGACCCGAAATTCGTCATCAGCGACCAAAACTTTTACTGTGAACAACTGACAAAAAAATTGCTAGAAATAATTGAAATCAATCATCAGAAAGTTTGGAATGTTCTACGGAAGTATACGGAAGATCATTTTGCAACAAAACTTTTTCAGGGTTGCCACAAATATTTTATTACAATTTTCTCTGACTTTTCCCTGATTTCCAGACCAATTTTTTTTTCTTTGAATTTTTTTGAGTTTTTAAAATCTTGAAACTAATTTTTAGTATATTTACTATAAAATTGTGAAAGATAATTATTTTTCAAATCCCAAACATTAATTATTTTTAGAAATGTTTAAAATATGATTTCCAAAAATGTCTTTAGTAAATTTTTACACTTACATATTAAATTTCAGAAAAATATAATTTTTCATCCATTTTAGAGATTCTTTGCATTTTTCCATTACTTTTGATGAAAATCTCTGACGTCCCTGACCCATTTCAGTTTCTCTGACTTTTCCCTGATTTCCATGAATTCCCTGACCTGTGGCAACCCTGTTTTTGTTCCTTTCAGACTTTGAATTAGAATATCATAAATATATTAATAATGAAAGGCCAATTTGAATGCATCAAATTTTAAGTCGCAAGTAATAAATCTTATAATTATATAAGATTGTTAGGGAAAACGCGACCGTTGTTTTTCTAATAAGTTCCAAAGTCGATCATTTTCCAAACTGGCCAATAATAGGGTATATTTTGTTTTTTGTAACGCCTGTACGAAACAAAAACTTAGTTAAAAAACCTTTAATATACTCCCGTAGAACATTCCAAGATTTCTGATGATTGTTTCCGTTTTTTCTAGCAATTTTCTTTGAAAGACGATCAATTCCACCTCTCTTTTACATTATTTTGGAGTAATTATAATCAACGTATTGAGTTAATTTGTTTTAAATGTTCGTAAGCAGCTGAACCGATTTTGATGATTCAAAAATAAAAATAATCAACAAGAACTCCTGTTAAAGCAGAGATGCCAGGGAGCGAGACCAAACGGATCTGCGCATGTCTGCTGATAGTTCTGCCATTGGCCAAGCTAAGCGGGATAGTTTGAAAAGGCTTTAATAAAACAATTTTAAACGAGGCCGCTCAATTCGACCAATGGCTGAACTTTTCGCAGACATGCGCAAATGTGTTTGGTCTCGCTCCCTGGCAACTCTGTGTTAAAGGTCGACTATTGACTGTGTTCCAGTGTTCCACGCGTCATTTTCGAGCTATACAAATTATTTAAAATTTACCGATTTTATGGAGGTAACTCAAATTTTTTTGTGGAATATTAAACAGGAGTTCCTGCGGATTATTTTTATTTTTGAATCATCAAAATCGGTTCAGCTGCTCAGAAGGTAAAAATATTTATATATTTAAATGGTTTTATTTATAAAAATTTGTAATTAGTGTTAGAACAAAAAATATTTGTAATTATATTTTTAAAAACTCTTATAAATTTCAAGTTGATCGGTTTAGTGGTGGCCGAAATATTTTGGTCCCCGATTTTTAAAACGTTTTTCTGAAAAAAACACGTTTGAAAATTGAGCAATCAATAAAATGTGAAATTACTTAATATTTCTCTCGTGATAATTAAAAAACTATTTAAGCTATTGCTTTCGGATATCGATAATCTTTTCAGAAATGTTATAAGCTTTTCGAATCTGTTTAGAAAATTTTTCTAGCATTATTTTTCGCGGATTTATCACAGTTCAAATGCAGTCGTACTTTTAATTGCGCTTCGCACTCAATTAGCTACATTTATTTGATAAATATATATAGTTTCGTTTTGTAACTTTAGTTTAAGAGTACTCTGTACGAAAGGGCTGGTCCCGTATAACTAAATAAATAAATTAGGACCGATAGTCTATAACTTCCTTATTTTTTGAAATTTTTGCTTGAAATTTTTCAACAAAATTTGTAAGACCTTAAGCTTAAAGAAAATAAAAAAATAAAAAAATCGATTTTTTCGAACTTCCTAGGTAGGTGTAACTCCTTAATGGATTTTGTTACCTTGGATGTCTACTACGAATTTCTAAAGTTTCATCTTAATCGGTTTGCTTAATAATGTATAATAAATAAAATAATGTAAAAGAGCGATGGAATCACTCAGAGATATTCAAAGTGAAAGATGGACTTTCTTCAGAGGCCTTGAATTTTCTTGCGGATAGCACAGTGCAACAATTTTCAAGTTATCATTTCTTTCCTGAATGAATTTAGGTTTAACTTAAAGTAGACATAAACAGTAATCAAATCCCTTAAGGGTTTTGCAAAGTTAGCTCTATTTCTTTTTTTGTGAGCTCCTTAAGTCTATGCTCAAATTTTTGATATTTTCTCCAACTTTTCTACTGTTTCGATAAATAATTTTAAAAAATGAATCAAGTTATGAATCAAACAAATTGCATCGAATATTTTATACTTTGAAAATTGTAAATATGTTTATTTATTTCAGTTATGGTTGAATAAAATGAACTATCAACGTAATTTTGTGAACTTTATCATTAATATTTATACTATTGTCAGAAGTTTCAGAATATAAATTTATTTTAATGCATTATTTATTGTTTCCAACAAATATTAATAATATATTTAATATAAAGAAAATGACACAAAGTGAATTTTATTTTAAATCCTAAAAACCTGAAAGATATAGCATTTCACAAAATTAAGTATAAAATTAAACATAAGGTTCTTTTTTGTTTTTTTAATTTGTTTTGGATTTGTGTCACAAACAGTGATGGGGCAGAGATAGCAGTGATGATTGCGATCCAAACCCGCCATTTATTAATGTTCTAAGCATAATTGAAAATTAATGTTAAAATTTGAAAATAATTTTATTCAGGGAAGGCAATAACTAATAAATGTTAATAATTTTCTTTGTTATATGTTGAACATTATTCTTCATTACGATCCTATTGTACGGCAGAATTTATTGTTAGCAGAAAGAGCAAAAAAATCCCCCATTTTGAATTTTAAAAATCAGACTTCAGATTCTTAATCAGCGATCCCGAAAACCCCTGTGTAACAAGTTTCAAGCAGATTCAATGAATTTTAAAATAACCGTCCGCCATACTGGATCCGCCATCTTGAATTTTGAAAATCGGACTTCAGATTCTTAATCAGCGACCCCGAAAACCCCCGAGTAAAAAGTTTCAAGCAGATTCAATGAATTTTAAAATAACCGTCCGCCATACTGGATCCGCCAACTTGAATTTTTAAAATCGGACTTTAGACTCTTAATCAGCGACCCCAAAATATCATCCCTCCTATTGGATCCGCCATTTTGTATTTTGTAAAAATAACATCAGATTCGTAGTCAGCGACCCCAAAAACCCCCGAGTAACAAGTTTTAAGCATTTTTAATAATTTTTTTAAATTCCATCAGCCATATTGGAACCGCCATTTTGTATTTTGAAAAACTAACATCAAATTCGTAATCTGCGATTCCAAAAACCCCCGAGTAACAAGTTTCAAGCGAATACGACGAATTTTGTCAAATTCGTCCGCCATATTGAATCCGCCATTTTTAATTTTGAAATTCGGACTTTAAATTCGTAATCAGCAAGTCCGAAAACATTCAAATATGTCGTTACCTAACATTGCCACTTTTTAATTGAAAGGGGATTAGCTTACGAGTATTTTGAGCTATAATAAGTTCATTTTCGTTAATTAGAATTTTGGACAGAGCTCTGGTCCGTTTGACGTGGAACGTCCCATATAGTAAATAATTATTATTATTTCAGCTTTTCTAGCAAAAACATTGAATACTAGTTATTATTCTTTATTACTTTATCCATATTTTAAATTATTTATCGCCAAAAGCCGAAAAATTCAAGAAAATATTAGAAAACAGAGAATAACTTCAATTGATGATAAAATCAAAATTCGAGCTAACTTTAAGAAACCCTTTAGGGATTTTATTACTATATATACCTACTTTCATTTGGTGCTAATAGACATTCGGGAAAAAAAATGTGTTGCACTGTGTAGTAGGTACCAAGTTTCAATAAGTTATATTGAATAAAAAAATGTGTGCATCTAAGGGTTAAGTACAACTCCCAGAGAATCTCTCTAATAAAATCTCAGACTTCGACCTGTATTAAATAATAGAAGAGTGCAAAACCTGCAGTGAGATTTTTAGAAATGTAATTATAATAAGTCCTACAAGTCAAAGTGTTGTTCTTCTCAGGCTGAGGTCGATACGGAACATTGGGAATGTAGGGTGGTGGAGGAGGCCGTGATACTCCTACGGGTTGATTCAGTCTGACGGGCGCCCTCTGCATAAATGAGTGAGGGAGACCTCTGTGATGAATGACCCCTGGTGACGGGAGTCTCGGAGAATTGGAGACATTCTGGATCCTCGTTGCGGCACCAGACGGTCGCTTTTGTGCTGCGCTTCCACCAGTGCGTTCTGGCAAGTGAATCGTACCTGATCGAGGAACATGAGAATTGTAACTAGAATTAGAGGGATGAATCATTCCTGAGTTTTGATTCAAGTTTTGATTTCCAAAGGGAATAGAAGACTGTCTTCTCTGTCCGGAGATAATTGGTGAGCCTGGTGCTATGGAGTTGACAGCGTTGACGTGTTGATGAGCGAGGGGCATCAAAGGAGGAAGAAATTCTTGATTTGGAGAGGCTAACGACTTCTGAGTAAATGAAGTTTCGTAACTAACTGATGGACCTCTTGAAGGATGTTTCGGCGGTTGGAGAAAACTTTTTTGATTCGTCTTGCAGCAATTATTTCCCTTTACGTGTTGGCTAAAAGTCGATTCGCAGTCAAAACTCTGTCCACAAACGTCACAGAGATGCATCTTTATCTCCTGTAGTTCTGCCAGGGTCCTGACTCGCAAACGTTTGGGAGCTTCTTTCTCAACAGGGGGTGTAGTTTCTTTGGCAGGCTCTGCAGTGGATTCTTCCGCAGTAGTCGTTTTCTCTTGAGTAGTAGAATTATTACTCGTAGTAACGTCCATCATGATGAACTCGATGTATTCTTCTATAACGCTTGCGGTGCTTGGGTCGAATTGTGAATCTTTGTTCTTAGAGTTCAATTCACCTGCAGCAGGCTTGTTAATAATATTCGAAACATTCTGAATGTTTTCGCTACCCGCAACAACAGCCGCTTTATTCGAATTAATATCCACTTGGGGTGTTGAATTCCCGACAATTACACTTGTCTTGGAACTGGCATTGTCGTCTTCATCTGGAAGAAGAACAACCTCAAATGGAAGAGGACTATTCGTGTCTTTACCTACGGAACACACACTTCCAACATCTGACGAGGGTAATTCTTCGTTAGTTCTTAGCGAATCTCGTGAATTCTCATTTGATGGAATCTTTTCAATCGTTTCTTCTGAATCTTTATTTTCCTGGGGAACTTGATTGCTCTTCTCCGGTTGACTTTTATCATTCCTTTGCGTCTGATTTTTATCACCTTTATCCAAACCTTCCAATGCCGTGAGCAGGCTCTCGAATTCCGGATTAACTGTGGTCATTGTTACATTGCTCGGAGGCTTTGGAGGATTGCTAATAGTCGGTAATGTGTTAGGATCTTTCTTATTTTTATTGTCTGCTTTCTTTGGCGGATAACAGATAACAGCTTTCGATAGAGAAATATCTTTACGCCGATAATCACTCTGCAGTTTATTAAAAGTGTACAAATCGTACTTGGCTTTATCACTTTCTGATTCAATCAAAGGCATATCTTTAGGAACATCAGTACTGTTTGGGGATCTTAACCTTTTCAATAAATCTGAACCTGAGCTTCTAGAACTGCTTTCGGAAACAATATCAATCACCTCTACATCAATACTTGACTGACGTTTCTCTTTGGACTTTGACTGTGAATCCGAGTCTGTTTGAGGGAGTTTTTCTAATGAAGTAGGAGCTGTTATTGAAACATTCGTCAAAACAGGTGTGGAGTTACTATTCAAATTTGAAGGTACAGAAGTAACTTCAACGACAGTTGACGAGGATTTGGTTACAACTACAGGGGTATCTTGAGTTCTATTTACCGACATGAGTTCAAATGCATTTGGACCTTTAGCCTTCATTGCAAGTGTAGTTAAAGCCGAAGAAGGAACTGTTAATCTAAGAACTGGTGGTTTTGCAGGAGGGTTTGCTGTAGAGTTTGAAGGAGATAGAGAGGGTCTGTTGGATTCTGTATTTGAAGAAAAGTTTAATCGTAAACAAACTTGGTTGTGTTCTTTCCACTCGTTAGCTGTTTCAAAGTAAAGATTGCAGGGTGGACACTTGAAAGTGGCCAAAATAAATGAAACATTGCAACGTGATTGTGGAGTTTTATCGCAGCCTTTGCAATGTTCTTCCACTTCTTCAGCTTTACTACTACACACAGTGATACAGTTAGAGCAGAAAAACTTCTCTCTCCAAGGACGATGAAAAATCCAATGTTCCTTCATTTCTTTTAGAGAGAAACGTACACCTTTACATTGAGCACATATGAAAGCTTTCTGTCCAGTAATGGTCGATATGGTAACGAATTCTGGTTTGGTGCTCCTCATATGATTGACCGTATTCTCGTGCAGAATATAAACATTTTTTGTTGGAAATGTCTTTTTGCATGCTAAACAGAAGAATTTTATTGGTATCTGTTTCTCTGGTTCTGGAGGTTTTTCTGGTTCAGCTGGTTTTAAACTGCAAGGATGGCTTTCTAACTCAGTCTCCGATCCAAAAGGTATTCTAAAAAGATAAAACGACATGATTAGATAATATAATTAGAATTAAATTACAATTTAAATTAATTCAAATTTTAGCCGCGCATTGAAGAGGGATCTAACTCACTTCAATAGTTAGATCCTTCCTAGATGCGCGGCTATAATTTATTTTAAATTATTGAATTAAATTTACAGACAGGAACTTTATGCTTTTTGATTAACATGATTTCTGATGTTAAAAAACTTTCATTTATATTTTAAGTAAGACATTAGCTTAGCCATTTTGTGGTAGCTATTTTGTATTATAAATTTTCTGACTTAAGAAAGAAGGCTTTTTTGAGAGATTTCGGATCTCAATATTTTAGATAAGTCAATTAATTCGCTTCGAGTCAAGGAATGTGTTTTTCTTTTTTTATTGAGATTAATTTTAAACATTACAAAATTTATTGGTCAAAAACCATACCTTTCATTAAGAAAAAGTTCTCAAAAGAAGATTAGGTATGTATTTAATTAAAAAATCAAAAAAAAAAGGAAAGAATTATTAAAATATCTAAACTAAACTTTTTTACGAAATTGGAATTTTCTTTTCTGCATGTTCTTAATTTATTGCTTCCTCTATAAGAAAAAGCCTAAGAAAGAAATTTCAAATAAACTTTTTTTTACACTTTGTGTAATGACATTAACTGCTGTCTGGAGAGCAATCGCTAATTGATTTTGTGAGAATATTTTTTTTACGAGCCTAACGACAAAATATTATTTCTCTCGATTTTTGGTCTTAGGAATTAACCAGGAAAGTCGTAAATGTCAACATTGTATAACGCAGCAGATGATGAAAACTATGCCGGGTATGAACAAAGCCCTCTTTCTTCTTGAATATTCACCTAGTAAGGGGTACGTTTTTCTGGGCTTAACAAGTTCAGAATAAAATGGACAATCAACAGGCATAGAGCTCTTTTGAAATTTTAAATCTTTATTGAATTTATCATTTAAATTCGTATCTTATAGGATTCATGTTAAATAAAACCATAATTTATTTTGCAACACTAAACGTACTTTCTATGAGAATAAACAAAAAAAATAAAAATCAATAATTATTTTAAACTTTTGTAATTTAAAATGTGTAACGAAGTCCGCTTCGTTACGTACCTCTCATAGGGGTACGACCAGCACCGGTACGGTACACGCACCCATGACGCCGAGTGGTGGGAAACCCCACCACTCAGAGACGCTCGGATCGAGCCAGCACAGCTATGAAAAGTGCTGGCGTAAAGGAATCCAAACCATGATCCAACAACTAGAAGGTCTCGCCGCACGCAAGTAAAAAAAAGTGGTCCAATCAGAACCCCAGGGCCAGCGTCCGCCATGTTGGGCTATTTAGGCGCTGGCTTTTGAATGAAATACATAAAGGAATGTAAAGAATAAAAACTAAAAATGATGAATTAAAATAAGTTTTAATTTATTATTGCTCGAAACGTAATATATTAATAATATTAGTATTATTAGTGTAATTATTATTAGTATATTCATATGTAGAGTAAAGAAGGAAATTATTAACAGAAATAACAAAATTTGTATAGTACAAAATAACACATTTTAATTTATTAAAATGAAAATAAACCATAAATTTAATACATTGATTGCAGCTATTATAAAAATGCATAAGATAAATCTAAAAATGTAGTAATAATAATAAATGTTTCATATTATTAGTAAATGGTGCTGAATTTGAAAAGTTATAATTTATGTTATGAAAAATTATACATAAAAATTCTACATGAATTTTTTATATTTTTTTTTTTATCACAAAAGTTTTTAATTGGTTTTTGAAAGAAACAAATTGTGAAAAAAGTCTAAATTCAATAAAAATATTTTTAAGTTATTTTTAAAAACCCTTGTATATATCTGATTCCAGATTTTAGTAATAAAAAGTGAAAGTGACATGTGAAGTGACGTATGTATATTAATCGTAGCCAGTACTATTGCAATACTGGCAAATTACTGTACTGATAATTACTGTATAAAAGTTTATTATATTAATGTACGAATTTTTGCATACGTTTGAATGCTTTTCTTTGAGCACTATCACACAACTTTTTTAACCTGACTGCTGATAAATGCAGGAGTAGGAATGCAGATGATTTAAACTCAATTAGTATAATGGTATAATTAGTGTAATTAAAAATCTATAATGATTTCGAATTTCTAGAAATGTACATCTTTTTTAGAAAAATATTCTATAGCTATCATTATTGACTTTAACAATATGTGTGACAAAACTATTATTATTTGGAGTACTTAATAATATTATTTAAATAAATAAAAATAAATAAATATACTTGTGTATCTAACATTATAAAATAATATTTATAAATTTATTTTACTTTATTTTTTTGAAGCCTTACTTCTTAACATTCCTTTATGCATTTTAAATCTCAAGGTAAAAAAAATTAGGTATAAAAACTTAGAAACTAATTTCTATTATTTATTTATGCAAATATTATTTCAAAATTTGAAACACGCTGCCGCTAATATCTTAGCATCCAATGAGCTTCAACGTAGCCAAGTCAGCTGACTTATTCAAAATGGCCGTCGTTGGCCTAAGCGCAGTGCGCTGTAAATTTCGGACCGAGATCGGCGAGACCTTTAAGTTGTTGGATCATGAATCCAAACAGTTCGGCCCAGGCGGGCTCGAGGCGCTCCTCGACTAACTCCTTCTGCGGAAAGCAACACATCCTAGCTCAGGCGCTCCTGAGGTAGATGTGGAAGATCCGGCCGACCCTGGTAGGCGCTCCTGACAGGGATCCTTGGTCTTCATCCGCAGACGGCGTTGGAAAACCTGCCCTGGACCCCAGTCCTCGATGATTCTCTCCCAAGGCGCTCCTTGGAAGCGAATTCTGGAGGTCGGAGTTCCGGAAGATCAATAGAGGCGCTCCTGTATTGATCTGAAGGTACTGAATTCATACGGGAACACCTGGATACCGGAAAGGGGAGTTAACCGAGGCGCTCCTGGGTTAGCAACGCCCTGGAAGGAAAAATCCTCTCGGAAGTCTGTCGGAGGCGCTCCTACGTCAGATTGAAGAGACTGGTTACCCGAACCAGCCCTGTGGTGTGCTCCTCATGGAGTTAACCGTAATCCCGATACGGCTAGCTTCATGAAGAGGTTCCCGTCTTCGAACCTTGATCGAGGCGCTCCTTGATCAAGGTGACGAGACTCACGCCAACTAAACGACTAGCCCGAACCTAGAATCTTGCCCCAGGGCGCACCCTGGAACAAGATTTTGTATAAGAGTCGGTGGAATCCTGACGTTGGGGCGCTCCCCAGGTCAAGATGAAGTCACTCGTTCATTACCGTATTTCCCGGTCTATGGCATACATAGACGTCATCAGACGTTTGGTCCGCCCCGGTGACCAAACGTACACTATTCGGCTAGCGTGAAGGTTGCTGTTCCATGGGCCACCTGAACAGCATCCTTTGAATAGAACAGGGTTAAATCAGCCATTAAGTCGCGCAGCAACTTTACCGTACCGGAGGGGAAAATATCGCGTCCGTATGACTAAATAACCTCCAAATTTGCAGGTAGAGTCCACATTGCCCTGAGAAGGATCCGGTCGTACCATGACGATCTCCACGTCCCGGTTTCAGTTCCGTCTCATCTTTGCCTTCTTTTGTTTGCAACCGAAATACGTTTAGTTTTCATTTATTTTATTTTTTTATAAAATCCCGGTTTCAGTTATCATTTTTCATTGTTATTATAAACATTTTCCTGCTAATTTAGTTAATTATTATTGTATAAATTCAAGTTTAGTTTCTCTTCTTTTACGACAAATTGTTAATTTTTAGTTTACTCCTTCCACGCTACTGCTCGCTCTTGTATACCTTTTGTTAATAATAAACAAGTTTGATATTTTTTTGTATATCCTGTGTTTCATTGTGTCTACACCCTTCCCTCCCAGTAGAATTATGGACTTTGGCACCGACGGGCTCATTCGGAGCATTAAAAATTTTGTAGCACGAAAACCGCTCCGTTACAAATGAAATATAAACTACTGCGATTAGTTCGTACCGATGTGTTTTTTAAATAAATGTACAAAGAAAGAAACGTAAAAAATACATAAAACTGAAATATCAATCGATTCTATTTGACGCAGAAAATTTTATGTTTTCATTAATGTTCAGAACGAGTCAACTATTCGTTCAAAAATGTATACTTTAACAGAAAAAAAATTGTAAAGCATTGAGTGGACAACAATTCATCAAATCAGAATACTAAATAAATTGTAACTTAAAATTTGTAAAAATAACTTGTTTTTAAAAGTTTGGGGATTGACATAACTGCAATGCTTCCTGTGTAAGAAAGGAAAAAAAAGAGGACAAATTGTTTTTGAAACTAAATATCTTTGTTTTCGTAAAAAGCGTAATCTCCAATTGCTCTAAAAATTATTCTTAGGTATTCATTTCAAGTCACGTATTCGCCATACTATTCTACCATGATGATTCAACTTATAAAATCAGTTTGTGTTAGTTTGTGTTCAGAAGAATTATTAAAGGAAGACAAATGGTTTCCTAACTTTTTTACATTTTAAATGAAAATTTAATACCAACATTCAGATTAACATTTTTAAAACCTTAGAAGAATGAATTACTGCTTTTTCGCAGAGAAAGTATTGTTTCACCAAAAATGTTCAGTTTTGATTTTTTTACCTCGGTTCAAATATTATAAATTTTAAGTGATTTAAAAATTTCTGAAATTTTTAATCATTTTTTTCTCTTTTGATTTCAATTACTTAAACTACATTTTTCAATTATTTTTGATCAATTTCCAATTACATTCGGAAATTTTAAATTAATTTAATTGTTTTTCATTTTTTCTCCTAAATCTTAAATCTACCTTCCACAAATTACAATTATTTTTAAAAAAATTTTCAATCACTTTTTTAATTTTGAATATTTTCTCTTTGACAATAAAAGAATTTCATTATTTATTGCTAAATTTTATATTATTTATCGCAAAATGGAATTAATTTCTTTGATTCACCATTATTGTTTTCATTTTGCATTTATTATCCTAAATTTTTAATAATTTTCATTACTTCTGAATTCAGGGTGTCTACCGAAACAGGGTTTTCAAATTCCCGGCAAATTCCCGGTTTTCCCGGATCTAAAATCACATTTTTTCCGGATTTCTTTTATGTATGATTAATAGCTATAATATTAAAATAGTGAAAAAAGTTAGTGCGTAATAAATAAGTTTTTAAGGTAAAATTGATATTTGAAGAAAATAATTGGAAAATGACAAAAATAATTGAAAAATGTAAAAACAAAATAAAAATGGATGTCAATACATAATTAAAAAATTGGAGAAAAAAATTGACCATTGAAGAAAATAATTAAATAATTAAAAAATCATAAAATTGATAGAAATTTGAAAAAATACTTGAAAAATGATAAAAATAATTAAAATTAAAAAAAACAATTGAGAAATAACAAAAATAATTTAAAATTACAAAAATAATCAAAAAATGGAACAAATAGTCGAGAAATGACAAAAATAATTGAACCTTGAAAAAAAAATGAAAGATGATAAAATTAATTTAAAATTATAAAAAAAATTATGATTTGAAGAAAAGACGTAAAAAATGACATAAATAATTGAAAAATGGAGAAACAAAATAAAAATTAGAAATCAATAATTGAAAAATTGCAGATAAAAATTGACGCTTAAAGAATATAATTGAATAATGATAAAATAATTGCAAAATCTCAAAAAATTTGAAATTTGAAGAAAATACTTGAAAAATTGTAAAAATAATTAAAAATAAAAAGCAATTGACAAATGACAAAAATAATTGAATAAACAAATGTCGAAAATATTGATAATAATTAAGAAATGACTTAATTAAATGAAAATTTTAAAAAACAAATAATGACAAAACTAATTAAAAATAAGAAAAAATAAGAAAAAATAGTCGAGAAATGACAAAAATAATTGAAATTTGAAGAAAATAATTGAGAAATTACCAAAAATTTAAATTTGAACTTAAATTTAAAAAAATTTGAGATAAATAATTGAATAATGACATGAATAATAGATAACTTGTGTAAATAATTAAAAGAATAAAAGATTGAAAAAAATAATTGAAATTTTAAAAAAATAAATGAAACTTGTAAAAAATAATTGGCAATAGGTGAAAAGTATTCTAAATTTATTGATACATAATAACAAAATTATTGAAGAAAATTGCTGAAATTTGAAGAAAATAATTTAAATTTGTAGAAAAAAATTTAAAACTGTGTAATAAACAGAGAAATTCAGGACCTTAAAAAAAAAAAGATAGAAAAAAATTATTGCAATTTAATGAAAATAATTTTCAAATGTCAAAAGTAATAGAAATATGCAGAAAATAATTGAAAAATGATAAAAATAATTGAATAATAACAAAAATAATTGAAATTTAATGAAAAAATTGAAAGACGACGAAAATAATTGACAATACTGGTTTAAAAATTAAAAATTTGTAGACAATAATTAAAAAATTGAAAAAGTAATTAAAATTAGAGGAAACTAAATTAAACGATGTCAAAAACAATTGAAATCTGAAGAAAATAATTGCATATAATAATACTAATAGTAATAATAATCTTCATTTAACGAATTAGCGTAATTTTTTAGAAATTCCCGGATATACTTTTTTCCCCGTCAGTTTCTCGGGTTTTTCGGGTGAAACTAAAATCCCGGCAAATTCCTGGTTTTCCCGGAATTCCCGGTGAATAGACACCCTGTCATAAAATTAAATTTTAATTCATTCGTATTTTTATTTATAAAAATAATTATTTGAATGAATTCCATTTTTTCGACTCTTCTGTTAAAAGAACAGCAAATGCAATGAAATCTTATTTTGTAGACATTCAACATGTAAGAAATTTATTTAAAGATAATTCAGAATTAGAGGAATAATTAATTCTTAAAAATTTAAGGTTATGTAATTTTCATTTGATAGAAATGCAATTTAAAGAATTTAAAGTAAGTAGAATTGATAGGGGAGTAGGCCCCAAGATGGACAGGGCCCCAAGATGGACATTTCCTATAAAATTTTTGTTTAAGGTGACAGCGCCTTATGCTTTTTGTCATTTTTGTTGTTTGTATAGACGAAGATTTTGATGCACATTTGAAGAAAAAAAACCAGTTGGTTTTTCTTCTACACATACCACGTAATTTTGTGTCTAAAAAAAGGTTTGTTACAGTTTTTTCTCAAGTTGGTAAAGTTATTTAAATTTATGATTTAGAATAAGTACTTAACGTTGTAATATTCTTTATTTATCGTATAATAATATCCTAAAATGATTTTACTAATTCAGTGTTCGTATATATTTTTTTACTGGGGATTAAAAAATGGTGTCATGTACCCTAAGATGGACAGGCCTCAAATCTTAATGTATTTATTTGCTTATTTTCGATTTTACACTTTTTTCAATAATTTTTTGAGCCAATTAATTAAAATTTTTTATTTTCCACCATAAAATGTGATTTTATCGTTAGAGAATTTATTATATTGATATTTTTCGATATTTTATTACTTTTTACTGTTAAGCTATTAAATTAAAGTTTTTAGAAATTTTATTTCTTGATAAATTCCGTAAAATGATTAAAAATTAGTTAAAGAATTGTTACACGATGTTAATTTTTTATTTACTACAATTTTCAGAGACTTTTAAGAAGGTGTCCATCTTGGGGCCACTTTTTTTAGACCGACAATTTTAACAATTAGAAAAAACGCTTTAAAAAATGTTTATGTTCAAAATAAAATTTTATCTCTGTGACCATAAGTTACCTTATAAATTGTACTTTCATCGGGTATAAAACATTTTAATATATTTTATTTGGTTTGGATTCTACAGCAATAAGACGAAAGGGTGTCCAACTTGGGACCCTCTCCCCTAATTTTTATTTTGTCGAATTTCAATTTATTAGAATTTCTGATATTCTGTATTATTATTTACTATAATTTCTATTTTTTCGATTTAATTTTCGTCCGCGAATTAGTCGTAAATTGTTTCTTTAATTTTAATAATAATTGGCAAATTTCTAATATGAACATAAATTAAATATCGATATTACCAATTGAAATTTAACATAATTTTCAAATTGTCTGAGAAGCACTTAACCTCAAATTTTAATTGATAATATCGAAATTTAGGCTACGTTCATGTTAAAAATTTGCCAATTATTATTGGAAATGAAGATAAAAAATAGAAATTATAGTTAATAATAATACGGAATATCAAAAATTCTAATAAATTGAAATTCGACAAAATAAAAACTATTCTTCACTGTATTTCGACAATTTAAGAACTGACACATTGTCATTTGAGAGCTTGATGTTATGTTAAATAATAATTAGATAAATATAATTTATATCAAATACATATTTTATAATATAAATATGATGTCAAAAAATACTTTTTTAAAATGAATTTTAGGTTAGATAACTGTTCGAAACATAGAAAATTATGTTAATATACGTTTAGTACAAACAAATGTTAGTTTATGTGATTCTTCGGATAAACAAATAATTATGTTAAATTACCATTAGGGGAAAAAATAGGATAAATAATTTTTCGTCCAGATAAAAGTTATGCCAAAAATCAATTCTATTATTTAGAAATTAGTTTCAATTGTAATACGAGTAAATAAACATTATATCAAATTATAATTCGAATTATAAGATTTACGTGAAATAGCAAGTCGATATTATTAAAAAGGAGCAAGAAAAAACAAAGTCATTCGGACAAAGTTGTTTAATGTTTAAAATCTGTACTCCAACGTTTCGAAATCTAAATGATTTCCTCTTCATGCGCCTTCTTTTTTATGACACAAATTTTAATAAATTTAATTTAAACTTGACAGAATTTCAATGTAGTCGAATATTCATAAACCTTGTCGAATTTATAATTGAACGAACTTTTATCTAATACAAGATTAATGTAACCCAGAGATGTCCAAGTGTCACTCATTTGATGCTCTGAGTGACATTGAAAATCATTTCTCTAGGTCAAATTCTGCCTCCAAAATTCTACAATGGAGACTTTAGTCTTTAGTTCTAAAAGATGCCATAATATGTAGAAAAAATGTTAGATTAAAAAAAAAGGTCTTCTCAGGAAAAATTATTGAAAAATCGAATTTTTTGGGCCTCTTAAGTGTATATAACCCCTTAAATAAATTTCTTACATGTTGAATGTCTGCAAAATAAGATAAGTAAAGATAAAGAACCGAACCATCCACTAAATCGGGTTTCTGGTGTATATCTAATCAGCAAGTATCAATTGATTATTTTTCATGAATAACAAAAATTCCGCCAATATCCTGAAAAATCTGACTTTTTGAACCTTAAACTTTAATTGCTATTTTCTAAAAACTCGATTTTTGAAGACAGTGGACACGATTTCTTGAAAACTAATGCACCGATTTTCTTGAAATTTAGTACACTTTTTGTCACAAGCATTCACTCAACAAAGAGTTTTTTTTTAATCACAACTAATTCAGGGTGGCCACAAAACTCAATTTACAAATTTCCCTGACATTATTTATTATAAGTAATAAACAAACAGCTAAAATAAAATAATATTTTGCTTTATTCTTAAAAGCGGGGCTGATAAAAATCATGATCTTATTTTAGAAAATTAAAAAAACTGATTTTTTAAATTTTTTTAATAAGATCATGATTTTTATCAGCCCCGCTTTTAAAATAATATTAATAATAATAAATAATAATTAAAATATTATTTTATTTTTGCTGTTTGTTTATTACTTATAATAAAAATTTTATGTCAAAGATTATGATTTTTTAAATCAAAAATTAATTTTTTTAAAAAATATAATAACTATATAACATCTTTAATTGTTTATTTGTAAATAGTTTATTAACCCCTTAACTGTGGATTACGTGTATACACGTCATAATTAAAAAAAAAAACACAAGAATGAAACGGTGACATAAAAATATATAAAAAAGTAGAAACACTTTTAAAAAAATTAAACTATTTACGGCCATTTTTTTAAATTAAAATAATAAATAGGATGATAATTAACAAAACGTTCAAATATATTTCTAAAAAGAACAAAATTTTAAAATTAGAAAAATCAGAGAATTATTTTACAAATTGAATAAAAAAAAATGAATACAATTATGGAAAAATAAAAAAAAAATTCTATGAAATAGAAGAACGATGTTAATATGAGAATATTTATGTACAAGATAAAATTAACTATTTACATAATATCAAATAAAAAAATAAAAGCTTTCAAAAAAGTATAAAATTAAGAAATTTAAAAAATGTAGATAAAAGCATCAAATAAATGTTTTCAAAAATTCGTAATTATACAATAAAAACTAAACAATTTAAAAGACAGAAAAATGTTTCTAAAAAATGGAAAAATGATGCCAAAAATTAAAAAATTAATTAAAACGCAAGGAAGGATTAAAAAATAGTGAAACATCAAGAAAAATGACAAAATAACAAAATGTAAAAAGTACAAAAAATAAAAAAATTTTGTTAGAATCTACTAAAAAATTAGAATTAATAAGAAAAAAATTAAAAAATGTATGTATCAAGATAAACAAAAGGTTCACAAAAAGTTCACCTTTAAAAATAAAAAAGTTTAAGAAAATTAAACAAACAATATTTTTATAATATTACACTTAATACTAGTTCAACAATAAATTTTGAAAAATATAGAAAATCCAAAAATTATATGAAAGAATAGGAAGTATGTTTGTAAAAAATCTCGGAAAAATAGACAAGATGTGAAAACAAATTGAATAAATATACAAAAAATAAGCGTATTTATTTTTAAAAATATGTAAATAATGATGAAAATGAACGAAATAAAAAGTTTAGTTATAATAACAGTTAGTTAATCTGATTATAGTTATTACAACAAAATTGTGTAAAATAATATTAAATAATTTGCATAAAAAGAAGAAAGTTAAAAAAAATCCTAAAATAAAAAGACAAATACAAAGAAAAATATAAAAAGTAAAAGGAGAAAATGGTTCTAAGAACAGTAACTAAAACCTTATTTTATATTATAAAATAAAAAATAATTATAAAATAGTGTCTTAGAAATTTGTACCTATTATGAGACATGAATTTTTAGGAGACTAGAAAAAAATATTTACAGAATTCTCCGATTTTGTTTTTAAGTTTAACTGAATTAAAAAGTAAACAAAATTAAAATTACCCCATTTCACGGTGGGCCAGGAAGTACTCAAAATTGGCCAAAAGTCAAGTTTGCAATTATCAAATGTGAGACTTATCATGTTATTTAAGGATAGTTAGACCACAAAAATCTAGAATATTAACTTAATTAAACTATTAATTTAGCAGTTATACTCGGGAGTGCTCAGACCTGTTCGCACATTTTTAAAGCGTGCTTCTGCAGAAATAACTTTGTTTTAATCGATTGTTTTGTGATTTTTTATTTTTTAAGATAGTTTCTCTCCTAGTTGATATCAGGAGAAGAAAAATTATAATTTGAATCAATAAATTAATCTTCCAAATTATTCTAAAATGGTATTTTTTCATTATTTTTCTTTTTTATGAAAAAAATGACTTTCTTCCGAATGAAGGTTCCCCTAAGTTCCGCTTCATATTAAGTTCACTAAAGTCTCTAAAGACTCTTAAGGAACAATACTGTACGACAGGATTGCTACTTTTTGCTACTTTTGCGTTTGAACAGAGGTATGACTAAAAAAATGTTTGTTGCGTTTGAACATTAACCCATTAAATACCAAGCCGAAACTGTCCCTACTACACTCAAACTAATTATTGGATTTATAGTCAAATGGAAAAAAATTACTCCTATTATTTTGCGTCATTTTTAATTGTTTATACATAATTTGTTTAAACAAATTGTTCTGAAGTTCGCTTTTTTGAGAAACAGTTAACGTCAATCGATTCTACTGGAAAAATTACGAAACTTTTCTATTTATCATTTTTTTCTGCGAGTAGTATTTTGTTTATAAAATAATTATAAACAAACTGAGAATATACAAATTTGATCAAAGAAGGTTCAGTCTAAAAATTTGCTGATGCATATTGAATAAAACTATCTATTGGATACATAGGCAAATAAAAAAACAAACATTTTCCTATATTTTTTTATTTTGTACAATTGTTTATACATATTGTATACATAATTTGTTTAAACAAATTTTTTTAAAGTTCGACCGCAGAAAAAAATGATAAGTAGAAAAGTTTCGTAATTTTTCCAGTAGAATCGATTAACGTTAACTGTTTTTCAAAAAAGCGAACTTTAAACTTTATTTAAACAAATTATTTATAGACAATTAGATATGACGAAAAAAAATAGAGGTAATTTTTTTTTCGATTTGCCTATGAATCTAATAATTAGTTTGAGTGTATGTAGTACGGACAGTTTCGCCTTGGTATTTAATGGGTTAAGGAGCGTACTGATGAGCTTCAACTAAAGCGAAACCGAAACTTGAAGTCTATGATTATAAAATTTTGAATTTTATAAATCTGACATCAGATTCGAATTCAGCGACCCCAAAAACCCTTCAGTAACAAATTTCAAGCCAATCCGAGTGATTTGCAAAATATCAACTGCCATATTAAATCCGCCATTTTGAATTTTGCAAATCTCACATCATTTTCGTAATTAGCGACCCCAAAAACATCCGACTAACAAATTTCAAGCCAATCCAAGTGATTTTCAAAATATCGTCCGTCATCTTGAATCCTCCATTTTGAATTTTGTAAATTTGATATCAGATTCGTAATCAGCGACCCCAAAAACCCCCGAGTAACAAATTTCAAGTCAATATTATCGTTTTTTAAATATATTTTTAATTTTGGCCACTTTTGATGGCTTCCTGGCCCACTGTGCATTTGAGGGTTCTTTTTTAACAATTATTATTTGACATCAAATGTTAGTCAATCCTGATTTGTTCTGAAAAATGTACAACTGGATCTTTCAAAATTTGGTGAAATCAATTTTAATAATTTTGTTATTTGGTAGAAAAACCAGTTTCTAGCTTGAGATTATGTCAATGGAGAGAACATCCTTAAATTAAAATTTTATTAAATGAAAATAACCACCACCCGTGTAGAAAGAGCCCTAGTTAGCCCAAATAGAAATTGCTTTCTGGTCAGGGGCTGGCAGGGCTAATTTTTTTTACAATAACAACATCAAAAACAGTAGGGAACTAGCTGGGCTTAGTGAATCTATAGCATAACTGGATTTTTCAGCTCAATATCTGCAGGGAAGTTAAGATCGACTACTCTAAAGTACCCATGTACCCAACAGATGTCCAGGTCATTTCCGGTCAACTTTTACAGGAAAGTTAACCTCAAAATGTGATAATCGACTTCTCTGAAATACCCAAATACTCAACCGATGTCCAGGACACTCCCGAACAACTTCTTCAGAGAAGTTAACCTCAAAATGTGCAAATCGACTTCTCAGAAGTACCCAAGGACACAGTCGATGTCCAGGTCATTTCCGATCAACTTTTTCAGAGATGTTAACCTCAAAATGTGATAATCGCCTTCTCTGACGTAACCAAGTACACAACCGATGTCCAGGTCTTTCCCGATCAATTTCTTCAGTGAAGTTAAACTTAAAATGTGATAATCGACTTCTCTGAAGTAACCAAGTACGCAACCGATGTCCAGGTCTTTCCCGAACAACTTCTTCAGGGAAGTTAACCTCAAAATGTAATAATCGACTTCTCTGACATAACAAAGTATTCAACCGATGTCCAGGTCATTTCCGATCAATTCCTTCAGGCAAGTTAACCTCAAAATTTGCGAATCGAGTTCTCTGATGTACCAAAGTACTCATCCTATGTCCAGGTCATTTCCGATCAACTTCTTAAGAGAAGTTAACCTCAAAATGTGATAATCGTTTTCTTTAAAGTATTTAAGTACGCACCCGACTATAGAGAAGTCGCTTTTTCCATTTTGAGGTTAACTTTCTGGAGGAAGTTAACCGGAAAAGACCTGGACATCGGGTGGGTACTTAGGTACTTCAGAGATGTCGATTCTTACATTTTGACGTTAACTTCCCTTAAGAAGTAAGCCGGAAAAGACCTGGACATGGGTTAAATACTTTGTACTTTAGAGAAGTCGATTGTCATATTTTGAGGTTAAGTTCCCTAAACAAATTGACCGGAAATGACCTGGACATTGGTTGAGTACAGGGTACATTAGAGAAATCGATTTTCACATTTTTAGGTTAACTTCCCTGAAGAAGTTGACCGGAAATTACCTGGACATTGTTTTGGCACTGGGGTACTTCCGAGAAGTCGATTTTCAGATTTGGAGGTTAACTTCCCTGAAGAAGTTGGCTGGAAATGACCTGGACATTGTTTTGGCACTGGGTAACTTCAGAGAAGTCGATTTTCACATTTTGATGTTAACTTCCCTGAAGAAGTTGATCGGAAATGACCTGGACATCGGTGGAGTACTTAGGTACGTCAGAGACGTCGATTATCACACTTTGAGGTTAACTTCCCTGACGAATAGTGATGCACCATGAGACGAGAATCTTAGTATTCTCGATCATTTTGGTTATATGAGAAGTGTGATCGAAAATGAGAATCTCAATTTTTCATTTGTTTTGATCATCTCATCTCGTCTCATTCTCGTGTGAATTCTCATTTTCTGATCTGTCAAGTCAAAAAAACTAAAACAACATAAGACGAAATTAAATAGTATAAACAATGTGTTATACTTTTTAATAAACATATATAAATCTGCTATATTATATTTCAAATAGCGTTACAACAAATTTTTAAGAAAGAAAAGAAGTAAGTATATATGTTTATTCAATAAATATTGTATAAATAAAGCGAAATATTAAATTTGTATCAACTTAACCCTAAAATTTTTTGTATGATGAAGCTGCAATTATTTTTTTTAGAAATATTTGAATAAACATTTTTTTAGCTATAGTGTAAATTCAAATTTTTAAAAATTATTTTAATACTGATTGTAGTCTTATTTAATAGTTAATTAAATTTAGAAATTCTACTTGTAGGTTAAAATATTCAAGAAATATGGAATTCTTCCTGAGAATTTAAACAACAACTGAGTATTAAACTTATTTACTTCTGTTTTAAAATATTGTTATCCAGAAGGTGTTTTATGGCTATAGAAATCAAGACAGAAAAGAAGTAACCTGTTTTTGACACTTTGGAAAGTAAGAAGAATTATTTGGAATAATTAATTATTGAATTTAACCATTTTTAAAGTATTATTGTTATTTTAATATTAAACTTTTTAAATTCATATGTATTTAATATTTTTGTAACTCTTAATGTATGTTTTTATTATAAATAACTCATTATGTATTTTATGATTGTGATATTGTAATAAATGTAATTTTACATATTTACAGTGTTTTTAATTTAAAATTTTCTTCTATTCTTAAACATTCAAATTAAATTTTCGTTTATAACAAATATACTTTTAATTACAATATCATTTCCATTTACAACTTTTACAATGTAAGATTTAATGAAAATTTTCATTTTCTAAAATAAAAACAAACGTCAATTTAAAAAAAAACCAAATTTATTATCTAAAAAGGCTTTTCTTTACATTTTACAATCGCTTTTATTAGATTTATACATTTTTTAACATGTTAAATTTCACTCATCAGAATTTATTTTTCATTTACATTAAATAATATTTAATTATAGGTATACATATTCCATATTTTTTGCTTACTCAAACATTGTTTCATAACCTAGTAGGAATGAAAATTTTTAAAAATTATTCTTGTTTGGATAATCAGGAAAGAATTTCATATTTGCTCTACCAGGTTAACCTACAAGTAGACTTTTTTATTTAAATTTATTGACATTTAATAATAATAATATAAAAAGTACCTATTAAAATAAAGTATCTAAAAATCGAACAAACTCGTTTTTACAAATTAATAAGGAAGCAAAAAAAAATTTCCTTATTAAAATAATTATATATTATTCAAATTTAAATAAACTGCTTTAGTGTTTGTTTTATTATTTTGATAAAATATTTTCAGCTGCTTTATACAAAAAGATGTTAGGGTTAGGTTTAACATAAGTTTTATATTTCAAATAACTGATGTATAGGAGGTTTATATTGAGTGAACATCTATACTTACTAAATTTACTTCTTTTGAAATCTATACTTACGATTTTATTTACTTAAAATTACCTCTATAAAATTTTTCTACATCACAATTATGTATATAATTACAAGATTTATACGATATAATAAACAATAATACAATGTTAACTTTATTTTGTTTACTGTCAGTTGGTGATAGTTTCTTTGATATTTTGATGATTTATCGCAACACAATCGCTTCATGTGTTGGTGTTACATATGATAGTTGTTGCTCGAATAAAAACGATACTTTGAGAATCTCGATTGACTGAGACGAGATGAGATGAGATTTGAAACAAAAGAATGAACATTTTTCTCATTTCTGCTCATTTCTCAGATTTCTCGCTCAAATGCATCACTACTGACGAAGTTGATCGAAAATGACCTGGACTTTGGTTGAGTACAGGGTAGATTAGAGAAGTCGATTTTCACATTTTGAGGTTAACTTCCCTGAAGAACTTTGCTGGAAATGACCTGGACATTGTTTTGGCACCGGGTAACTTCAGAGAACTCGATTTTCAGATTCTGAGGTTAACTTCCCTGAGCAAGTTGGCCGGAAATAACCTGGACATTGTTTTGGCCACGGGGTTACTTTAGAGAAGTTGATTTTCACATTTTGAGGTTAACTTCCCTGAAGAAGTTGATCGAAAATGACCTGGACTTTTCTTGAGTACAGGGTACATTAGAGAAGTCGATTTTTACATTTTGAGGTTAACTTCCCTGAAGAAGTTGATCGAAAATGACCTGGACATTGGTTGAGTACTTGGGTACGTCAGAGAAGTCGATTATCACATTTTGAGGTTAACTTCCTTGAAGAAGTTGATCGAAAATGACCTGGACATTGGTTGAGTACAGGGTACATTAGAGAAGTCGATTTTCACATTTTGAGGTTAACTTCCCTGAAGAAGTTGATCGAAAATGACTTGGACATTGGTTGAGTACTTGGGTACGTCAGAGAAGTCGATTATCACATTTTGAGGTTAACTTTCCTGAAGAAGTTGATCGGAAATGACGTGGACATCGGTTGAGTACTTGGTTACGTCAGAGAACTCGATTATCACATTTTGAGGTTAACTTTCCTGAAGAAGTTGATTGGAAATGACTAGGGCATCGGTTGAGTACTTCGGTAGTTTAGAGAAGTCGATTGTCATATTTTGAGGTTAACTTCTCTAAGAAAGTTGACCGAAAATGACCTAGATATCATATAAATACCTAATTATTTCAGAGATGTCAATTTTCACATTTTGAGGTTAACTTCCCTGAAGAAGTTTACCGAAAATAACCTGGACATCTGTTGGGTGCTTACGTACTTTGGAGAAGTCAATATTTTCACAATTTGAGGTTAAGTTTCATGTATTATATGTCCACCCTTATCTCATATTTATGCAATGTTGTTTTTAGAAGCTTTTTTTTAATCCTAAAATCTCTGGTCGGGCTATAGCCGGTATACCTCGATATTTCGCCCAGATACTTCCTGAATATTACGGGGGGACACTTCTGGACAGGAGCCAGCTAGAAGCCCGAACAGTGACCAGCTTACACCTGGGCTCCCCTACCAGTGCCCGATCAGATCCCAAGTTCAATCTGGGCTCCCCGGCCATGGCATGGCTATCGCCCCGATTCAATTTCTACACGGGCAACAAATTTTTTTTTCGTAAATACTTATTCCGAAAAAAAGAATTCTATAAAATACAGATTACTATCCAAATTTAAAATTATGTTAAAAGAAAATAAAAATTCAAGGCTTTTTTCCAAATTCAAGGAAAATTGAAGGTTTTCAAGGGTCGTTGGACACACTGGTGAATTGAAAATTACTCTTTTGGAGAATTTCCACAAATTATAATTCGATTTAAAGGCTAAAAGTTTATTCTAACAAATATCGATCTCAAGAAATGAAAGTTAAGGTAAAATAGAATTTATTCTATCATTTAGAATTCGAACTTTTGGAAACACTGCTAAATCAGTTTTAGGGAATAAGTATGCATGAGTCTCATGATATAATTTATTAACGTAATTTCCAAAAATTTATGAAAACAGAGTTTCTTTTCAATTCTGCATATTTTAGTTCTTTGGAATAAGTATGCTTAAAAATTAATATTTTAATGATTATTTTAACAATATAATTTAAACAAGTTATTATATTGTTAAAATAATCATTAAAATATTCATTTTTAAACATACTTATTCCAAAGAACTAAAATATGCAGAAAATTTTGAAAAAATTCATCCTTTTATGCTTTAGCAGAAAGTTCCTATCTCTATTTATAAAAATTTTAAATGTTTCATAAAATTTGAAAATTTTTTATCAAAATCATAAACTTATTATTTAGCAGAAAGTTCCTATCTCATGTTAATTTAATGTTGAACGTTCATTTGAATGACTTTTTTTGTTCTCATTCAAACTGACAGAAATACTGCTGTCCAAAGTAAAAAGAGCAAGGAAAGCAATATTATCGTTTACTATCAATTGACAATTAATCCTGATACCTCTACATTCTGTAGAATAACTTTGTGAAAATAAATTGTAAATAAAAAAAGAAAAGAGTACGATGAAGAAAATTGTATTTATTATATTACTAGCAAAATAAAACGCGCGCCAGCGCGCGATTAGTTTTTCATACCTTTTAGAAATTATAAAATACAATAAAAAATATAACAAATCGGTAAATAATATTTATCTAATATGAAGAAATAAATATTTTAAATATAATATTTAAAAATCAATTAATATAAATAAAATAAATATTTATTTAGGATAAAATTTATAATATTTTAGAATTAAAAAAAATTGCAAAAAATAATTAAAATTAAACAAAATAATTGCAAATTTTGCAAATTAATTGAAAAGAAAATGAAAAAAAATTAAAAATTGGGGAAAGTAATTTAAACAAGCATAAAAATGTTTTAAACATAAAGAAAATAATTTAAATTTGAGAAAAATACTTGAGAATCTTAAAAGTAAATTAAAACAAAATTGAATAATGAAAAATTAGAGAAAATAATTGAAAATTGAAAAAACATGGTTAAAAATTGAGATAAATAAATTAAAACTAAAAGAAATAATTAAAATTTAGGAAAATAATTAAACAAATAACATAAAATATTTTAAATAAAGGAAAGTTAAGCAAAATGAGAAAAATACTTAAAACTTTCAGAAGTTTATTGAAAAAAAAAAAAATAATTAAAAATTAGAGAAAATAAATTAAAAAAGATAAACATAATTTAAAATTGAACAGAACAAATTTTAATTAAAGAGAAATAAGTAAAAACTTTTTGGCAATTATGAAAAAGAACGAGAAAAAGAACGAAAGTAATTGAAAATTGAAGAAAATAATATAAATAATGAAATAATTGAAATGTCAGATAAATAGTTAACAATTTTTGAAATTATGAAACAAATGTAAAGAATTAAAAATTGAAGAAAATAAATTTTGCTAAATAATTGAAAAAACTACAGAATTTTTTTTAAATAATAAAGAATAAATAATTGAAATTTGACAAAAATACATGAAGATCTTAGAAATCAATTAAAAAAAAGAAAATAACTAAAAATTGGAGAAAAGAATTGAAATTTTAGAAAAATTCTTAAAAATCTTAGAAAATAATTTTAGAAAATGAGAATAACTAAAAATTGGAAAAAAACTGGAAGAATGCTAAAAATAATTGAAATTTACGATAATTAATAAATTTTTTTAGCAATTATGAAAACAAAGAAAAATAATTGAAAATTAAAGAAAACAATTGAAATTTTAGAAAAATTCTTATAAATCTTAGAAAATAATTTTAGAAAATGAGAATAACTAAAAATTGGAAAAAAACTGGAAGAATGCTAAAAATAATTGAAATTTACGATAATTAATAAATTTTTTTAGAAATTATGAAAACAAAGAAAAATAATTAAAAATTGAAGAAAATAATAAAAATTTGAGAAAAATACTTAAAAAATTTTAGAAATTTATTTTATAAAATGAGGAAAACTAAAAATTGGAGATAAGTCTGGAAGAAAGATAAAAATAATTGAAATTTATGATAATTAATAAAAAAAATTTGAAATTCTGATAACAAATGAAAATAATTAGAAATTGAAGAAAATGTTTTAATTTTCAGAAAAATACTTAAAAATCTTAAAAAATAATTTTAGAAAATGAGTATAATAATTAAAATCGAAAAAAATAATTGAAAAATGATAAAATTAATTAAAAATTGACAAAAATAATTGAAATATGCTGAAAATAATTTAAATAATATAAAAACTTGAAAACATTCAATAATATTTGAGAGAAATAACTGAAAAATAGAATATATGTTTAAAAAAAAATAATAATTACAAAATTACTTAAAAATTTTTAATTAAAGAGAATAATTAAAATATCGCAGAAATAATCGAAAATTGATGAAAATAATTGCAATATCGGATAAATAATTGAAAATTTTAAAAGTAATGCCAAAATAATTAATATAATTATAAATTGACGAAAATCAAGAAAAATTGCAGAATTTATTTTTAAGCAAAAGACAATAATTAAAAAATTGTTATATAATGGAAAATTGATGACAATAATCTAAATTTGAGATAATAACTGAAAATTTAGAAAATTAATTGCATGTGTTTATGTATATTTTAAACTTCTTCAAAAACCATAATAACGAAAAAGGTTACCTTATTCTTTCAATTCAAATTTCAAAATATTTCCTGATAAAGAGTAAAAAATCAATAAAATAACAGGGAGTAAGACTAACTTCACTTCAGATTTTAAAACATGGACAGAAAAAGATGAATAAATATTAATACTAACTAACTTCACTTCAGACTTTAAAACGTGGACAGAAAAAATTAATAAATATAAAAAGTAACTAACTTCAGGAGTTTACGGAGATTATTATTATTTAATTAATAAATATTATTCCCTTTTTCTACGCCTTTAAACTTTTTTCCATTTGCTGGATTGTGTAGTAAATGTTGTATTGTTGAAACCAAGAAGAAACTGATTCCACGGTTCACAATAGAAGTATCAATTTCTTCCGAAGCCTTCCGGTAACAAAAAATCAAGAAAAAAAATGTTTTCTAATAACAATTTATGTAATTCATGTAGAACTTTGACAATCTAAATATAATATGTATAAATGTGTAAGTTAGACATATTACATACACTTACACATATTACATACATTTTAAAAAATGTATTTGGACAAAACAAAAGTTAATTGCCTTTCATTCATTAAATCTATATTATTATTATTTGACCCAAATAAAATATAACTTGATCTAAATATTTTATTTTATCATATCAAGTAAATAGTAACTTGGGTCAAATTCAAATTAATTAGAGCATACAATTAATTTAATTTTTCTTTTTTGTCGAACTTTAATTTTTCGAATATGACTTTAATCGAATTTAAATAATTCCGAATTTTTACTTAAGTCCATGTAATGGAGTATGACAAACAAAATGTGTCTAGCAACTTTCTCTAAAAATTATAAATACTTTGACTCTAAATTTTGTAGAATTAAATAAAATATCGTTAGAAAGATATGCCTGATTAATATTTGTTTGAAATTTAAAATTAATTTTAAAAAAATTCGCTGATTTTCGGAAATTTTAAAAAATTAATTTTAAGGCAAAATTCAAACAAGTTTTTGTCAAGGTTAGTCAATTTAAGGGTTGTTTTTGGTTAAGAGATGATTTTCGAAAATTCTAATAATGATTCTGAGCTCAAAAGACCTACGTGTTTGTTTTTTTAAAATTAAACAATTTTATTTAGTGGAGGTGTTAGATATATATATGAATAGCTAGCACCTTCACCCAAAATTCAGTTTTTTTAAAAAAAAAAATACAGGAGCCCAAAAATCGAGCTTATTTTATTTTTATTAGCGATTTTTTCAAAAATGTTACTGAACAAAATGTAGAGGTATCAGAATTTAATAAATGGATAGTAAACGATAATATAACTTTCGTATCTTTATTTACTTTGAACAGTAGAATGCCTGAACAATGTACCTTTATTTTAACCATGGATCAGAATTTCTGAAGGCCGTTCTACATGGGTGCGAAACTCACTGTTGCGCGTGAAGTGGTTACCTGAGCAGTGAGCATGATTTCAGGGTCGGCAAGGCCCTATTTATTATTTTTTTTAATTTGTAAATTTGATTGCCTAACCAAAATTTTGCTTATTAATTTTGTATATTTTTTTAAGTGGTGAATTTTCTTTAATTTTATCTTTTGTATTATGTAATAGTTTTAGATTAATGTATTTCAAAGTTGTATTTTATTTTCAATTTTTTTTTGTGTATTATGCGTGTAAGTCCGCATGAGAAGGGCTCATATTGTCGAATATATTTACCGAGATATTTGTGTTTTTCTAAAAATGGTTCAGATTTTTGAAATTTTGTTTATTGTTGAAACACAAATTACGGAATATACCACAACGAGTCATGTATTTATCATGATTTTGTCGTAATTAAAAACACGTAATAATTTTGTTTTTAATTTTCAATTATTATGGAAGCTAATGGTAGATTCAAACTTTAAACTCGTTTTTCTAGCGAATTTTACAACTAATACAGAAGTTTAAAACCTCTCAAAATGTTCGAAATCTAATCAAAAATATGCTTCTATATATTTGGGTAAGAATAACTGAAGTGTCCCCCTAATAATTTTTGGGTAAGAAAAAAAAGTGATACCTATACATATTTTGATAGTCCATGATGTCACTAAGAAAACCTGTAAACGATTTTTCTGAATTCAAAGTTTTTTAAAAGTTATAAACAATTAAACTTTTTTGCAACGTTTTATAAAAAATTCAGTATCTCGAAATTGGCTGAACCGATTTTAATAAAAATTTATTTGGAGAAAGATCAAAAACGTACTTTTGATAAATATATATAAATTATAAATAAAAAGTGTAATTTGTTTAAACAAATTATATTTTCAATTGTTAATTTTATAAATTAACAATGTTGTTAGTCGATTTTGCAAAGTTTTTTTTATAGAATCATGAAGAGAGGCTTTTGATGATTCCATAGCAAAAATAAAAAAGTGGGGCCTACCACTACTCTATTGGAAATGGTTAAACTATGATTCTCTTTCTGGTGGTGTGGATTTAAATTAAGAGAAGTATAGGTAAAAATGTAAACTAACATGTAAAAATTCTGTAGGAGAAAAAAGTGTGATTTTCTAAATTTATGAATAAGGCTACATTTAATTTTGAGTACGGTTAGATAAAGAAAAGAAAAAAGAACAATTAAACAAATTTTTTTGCTTAAAATCAACATCTACTCAGTATATATGGATACAACGGCTTAACTGTCAAAAATCCTAACCTATAAATTTGTATTATTTTTTCAAAAAATGGATGATTAATGGTATAAAACATTCTAATTAATAAATAGACGGACCTGTTTTAAAGATTTCAAGTTTTTAATGCAAAAATTTTAAATATTTAAGCAACTTTATTCAAACCGCTTTTTCTTAGTACACAAAATATGTTATTTCCGACATTGAAAACTTTCTTACGCTCAACAAAATTTCGTCCAGTCCTAATTGCGTAAATTAACAAATTTTATTTAAAGTGAGTCGTACTTTACTATTTTTATGATGAGTTTCGAAAAATTTATTTCGTTTACATGCTTTCGTTACCTACTTCTGTCAGACATTTTTTTTGTGACGTCACAATTAAACAAAACAGTAGTTTATAAGTATTTAATTATTCATTATATAATTTTTGTTTATAATTAATATTTTTTTAGCTTATAAAACTTTTTCGTTGATATATTGGTGTTTTCTTGAAATTAAACGAGATCATTAAGTTTCAAACTAATGCTGATTAATATCACATTACGTCTTTTTTTTTAATAAAGTTAAGATCTGAATTAAACATTTTAGAAATATAATATATAATATAAAAAATAAATATAATAAATATAAAATATGTCAATATATTAAATATTAATATGTGCCCTGCTGGCGAAGGGGTTAATTTTATTAAAAAAGCGTAATGTGTTATTAATCAGCACTAGTTTGAAACTTAATGATCTCGTTTAATTTCAAGAAAACACCAATATATCAACGAAAAAGTTTTATAAGCCAAAAAATATTAATTATAAACAAAAATTATATAATGAATAATGAAATACTTATAAACTACTGTTTTGTTTAATTGAGTTAGTTTAATAAAATATTGTAATAAAGAACTCTTTTGAGTGGCACGGAACGCGTGGGAGATGCCTCGCCATACGCGTAAGCTACTCAGATAACGCGCGCGCGATAAGACTACAAATGATGTATCTTCTAAAGTTTTTTAGAATCCAGTTTTTTTTATTTTTGCTATGGAATCATGAAAAGCCTCTCTTCATGATTCTTTAAAAAAAAATTGACAAAATCGAGTAAGAATATTGTTAATTTATAAAACTAACATATAAAAATGTAATTTGTTTAAACAAATTACACTTTTATTTATAATTTATATATTTATCAGAAGTTCATTTCATAATCTTTCTCCAAATCAATTTTCATTAAAATTGGTTTAGCCAATTTCGAGATATTGAATTTTTTCTATAACGTTGCAAAAAAGTTTAATTATTTATGACTTTTAAAAAAATTTAAATTTAAAAAAATCGTTTGGAGGTTTTCTTAGAGACATGATGGACTATCAAAATATGTAGGTATCACTTTCTTTTCTTACACAAAAAACATTAGGGAGCCACTTCAGGAATTCTTGCCCATTTCCAAATACCTTTGATCCTACTTTTTTAATTTGATGAATTATGTATTTTCAATCATTTTTTACTTCTTTATAGAGGAAGCTTTGTGATCGTTAAGATTTTCGCTTTTCCAAAAATAGTCTAAATCGACTCATTTTCATCTACAAAATGTTAATTTTCATTTTTAAGCAAATGTCCAGATAAATGTTTGTGTGTATGTATACTTAACTTCAACTATAGACTACAAATTAATTTCATTTACTAACAATAGTTGGTTTACAAAATTTTTGCACATTACAGAGACTAATATAAGAAATATCTTATTATTACAATTTAAAAAAAAAACATAATCTACTATTTTTTCTATCACAATCTCAAGAATTATTTAAACAAATGAGAAATACCTTGTATAAAAATTAATGAAAATGCATAATTCATCAAATTAAAAAAGCAGGTACAAAGGTATCTAGAAATGTAAAAAATGTTACAATAATAAAATACCTATATAATACACAAAAAAAAATTGAAAATAAAATACAACTTTTAAATACCTATTAATATGAAATTATTACATAGTAAAAAAATAAAATTAAAGATTTTAAAATTGAAAATTGGTTAGCAGAGAAGTTTGACATCAAAAATTCTGGAAAATTTTGAATACTTTGAAATTAAAGAAAATACAACACTTTAAAACAATGTACAAAAGTAAGCAAAATTTTGGATAGGCAATCAAGTTTACAAATACTAAAAATAATAAATAGGGGCTTGCCTAGACGTTTTTGGACATTTTTTACCCCCTCATCCCACGTCGTAAGATTTAAACACCCCCCCCCCCCCCTTCACCGTAGAAAATATTACGTAAGATAAATAATATAAAAATCATGAAAAATAATTTCAAATTCTTTGTTAATACATTTTAAATGGATTTATAATAATCTTCTTTTGTGTTTTATTAGCGTTTTAACACTTAAACACAAGTAAAAAATTAAGTGACTGAATAAATAACTGAAAAACATTTTATAGATTTGTCTATTTTGTAACTACCATTTTGTTCAGAGAAAAAGTGAATTCATACTCTCTAAATCTGAATTAGTTAAAAATAACTAATTATTAATAAAAATTTTAACTAATTATTAATAAAAAAATAACTAAAAAATAGTTGAAATTTGATTATAATTGAATTAGTAAACAGAATTTTACGAAAATATTAGTTATTTTGATATAACCTAAAAATTAATTACACTAATAAATTAGTTTTTTTGTACTAAATAATTTTAGAGGGTTTATTAAATACATATTAGGTGTGCAAGAAAAAATTGAATTTTAAATTTTACTACGAAATGTCGAAGATAGGTGCCATACTTAAAATCGCTTATTTTTTTATGACCAAAACGGGAGGACCGTTTTTTCGAAAAGTTTCAAACCTGGAATAGAAAACTAAAAAATTTCATTATCTATATACTATTAACGTTGGAAGTACATATATGCGTCTTTTAATTAAAAATAAACATTCTCTTTTAAAACCAATTTACTGCTTATTTTATGGCGAAAAAGTGGTGTTTTCGAAAACACGCTCCTCCCGTTTTGATCATAAAAAGGTTATTTTAAATATGGCATCTATCGCCGCCATTTTGTAGTAAAATTCCAAATAAATGTTTTTTTCACACATCAATATTTATTATTAATAATATAACCTCTCTAAAAAGAAATCATATTCCTTTTTTTCATTTTTCCAAAGGGGCCATCCATAAATTACGTAACAGGTTTAGGGAGAGGGATCAATTGTTCCGTAATATTTTTACTCATTGTTTAAAATACTTTAAATATTTTAAACTTAACTTTGTTTAAATTATATTTCTTTTTCAAAATTTGTTTGAATTCATGAATTTTTAAGTCAATTCAATACAAAAATACAAAGAACTTTTCGTATTATAATTGGGTGATTCTCTCGAAATATCACTTTTGTATGTCCTCAAGATTTTTTCAATAATTATAATAATTTAAGACAATGCCTCTCCATACGACAACAGTTAACACATTTTTCTAAAAATCCTACAAAAGAATTTCTTTATTTTACCAATTTAAGGTAATTTTTTTCGTAATTTCAACTACTAAAAAAATAAAGATAAAAAATATAAATTGAGGCTTTTTCAGCGATTCACAACCTGAAGCGTCATTTCTCTGGCTCAAATTAAAAATAGAATGACAATAGATACAATTCTCCAGATATCAAGATAGAATCTCTAATGTCATTCTAATGAGTAATTATTTGAATTTCTATATTAAAAGTAGGAATTATATATAATAATTTACAAGTTTCTTTCATTCATTAATTCTTTCATTCTGTCCACACCCAAAGTTTGTCACTAAATGTTTTTTTTTTTTTTTTAATTTTTACATCACATTTCACCTCTTCAAAATGTTCTCAAATTTAAAATTTATGCCTAGCAATTTTAATTTCTTCAAATTTCTGTTAATTTGAATTTGTATTGATTTGTATTGTTTAATTAATCCAGGGTTCAAATATGCTAAATTTGAAGTGATTTAAAAATTTCTGAAATTTTTAATAATTCTTTTCTCTTATGATTTAAATTACTTAAACTACGTTTTTCAACTATTTTTATCATTTTCCAATTACTTTCTACAATTTTTAATTATTTTCATTGTATTTCACTTTTTTCCCTTAATCTTAAATCTACCTTCCACAAATTTCAATTATTTTTAAAAAAATTTTCAATCACCTTTTTAATTTTGAATATTTTCTCTTCGACAATAAAACAATTCCATTATTTATTACTAAATTTCATATTATTACCGCAGAATGAAATTAATCTTTTTAATTCACCATTATTTTGTTCATTTTGCAATTATTATCTTCAATCTTTAATCATTTTCATTATTTCTGAATTAAGGATATTTATACCCTCAAGCTGTTCTCATTCTATCGGACCATGATTTTCAATATCTTTTCAATTTTTATTTCTTCTTATAATTTGATTTCTAAATAGTATTTTATAGTTAAAATCATTACACAAACGAATTTTGTAAAAAACATTTTTTTCTGTTGAGAATTTCAAGCTATTAAAATTTCTTTTTCATAGTTATTTCACAAAAATAGAAGAATTACTAACCTTGAACAACATTTTCGTAATAACAGTACGGTTAATTAATTTAATATTGTTGTAAAAGTTGTATTATATTATATTTTAATTAATTAAAGTATAGTAAATTTGGGCGTTTTTTTTTACTGTTTCCATGTAAAAGTTCCAACTTTATAAATTTATATCTTAAAAACAGGACGGTAAATTGCAATAAAATTTAAAAATTTTATAAAAATCTGTAGAAAAATGATTTTTGGGATAAACCTCCTTAATATCCTGAACTTTCAAATATATATCTTAATTTGCAATTATTATGTTCAATATTAATTTATTATTATTATTTTGCAATTATATTCTCCATCTTTTAATTATTTTAATAATTTTTCAATTAATTTTTTAAATTTTCGGTTATTATCTCAAATATAGATTATTGTCTTCAATTTTCAACATTTTGTACGATTTTTTAATTACTTTCTTTTGCTTAAAAATAAATTCTGTAATTTTTCTATTACTTTCTTCAATTTTTAATTATTTTCATCACTCTCTTAATCTGAATAAGTGGTTTTCCACTAATGAATTAGCGAAAAATCGGTCACTATTAAATAGTGAATATTTCACTAATGTTTAGTAAAAAACTACTAATAATAGTGAAAAACTACTAATTTCACTTTTTAGTTCACCGTTTTTAGTGAAATTCACTTTTCAATTTCTATTCAACTATTTCACTATCAAATTAGTAGTTTTCTACTATTAATTAGTAGTTTTCTACTAAACATTAATGAAATATTCACTATTTAATAGTGACCGATTTTTCTCTAATTCTTAGTAAAAAATCACTAATTCAGACTTAGAGAGCATATTTCAATTATTTTTTAAAAGTTTTAATTATTTTCTTCAATTTTCAATTACTTTCGTTGTTTTCATAATTTACAAAATTGTTGATTAAATATCTTGAGTTTCGTTTATTTATAGCCTTCTTTAATTGTTTTCTTTAATTAATTTCTCATACTTTCAAGCGTTTTTCTCAAATTTCAATTTTTGTCTATTTTAATTATTCATTTCATAACATTTTATTAATTAGGTAACATGCATCATGAATTTGAGCGTTGAAACCAACAAAAGGATCTTTTAAAAATTTTGAAAAAATTCTGCAATTTTTTAAATTATTTATTTCAAATTTCATTAATTTTTTCAATTTATCATTGTTTTTATCACATTTTAATTGTTTTCTTTAAGCTTTCAATTACTTACGTTCTTTTTCATAATTTCAAAAAGTTTTTAATTATTTTTCTGAAATTTTCTTGAATTTTCCTTTATTTAAAATATATTATGTAATTTTTTTATTATTTTCTCAAACTTTAATTATTTCCTTAAATTTTTATTTAATCCCATCATTTCTGAATTGATTCTCTAAATTTTTAATTATTTATCACAATTTCAAGCATTTTTTCAATTTTCAATTATTTTCCCCAATTTTTCATTATTCTAGTTTTTTTCAACTTATTTCTAAGATTTTGAAATTTTCTTCACAAATTCAAATTTTTTTTTTTAATTTTAAAACATTTCTATGATTTTTTATATTACTTTTGACAATTTTAATTGTTTTCATTACTTTTTTTTCAATTAATTTGCAAAATTTGACATTATTTTTTGAATTATTATATTTAAAATATTTACAATTGTTGATAACACATGGCGTAGAAACTAATCTAGTTGTTTAATCTAGTTAGGTAAAAGAAATTACAATTTTTAAAGTTTATATAGAACACTGTTCAAATTTGTTATATTTAATAATAATTTTTACACTAAACTAACTTATAATTAATTTGTAATGATAATTATTTTGTTATTTATCCATTTTTATTTCAATAAATTGTTTGTGTTTCAAAATAGTGAAGCTCATTCAAACATAGAAAATCCTCATAAATTCTCCGGAAGGAGAATATTTTCGGTTATATTCTCGAGAATGTAACCGGATTTTAAATTACCGAGAATTTTGCAATTTTACCCTGACATTTAATTAAATTCCCTGACTTTTTCCTGACCAACAAATTTTTCTGACTTCCCTGACCGTTGGATACCCTGACAACATGTATCAATGAAAAAAATTATTTTTTTTTCATACAAAGAATTACAAAATTTACATGTTCATTGAAAACGACCCATTTACAAATTCTCTAAGCTTTCCGAACGTGTTTTGAAAATTTTTCTAGCATTATTTTTCACAGATTTATCACCATTCAAAGGCAGTCGTGTTTTTAATCACGCTCCGCAAAGTGTCCACTCAATTGTGACCGGTAGTGTGGAAATAGGGGAGACCAACCAACAGTAGATAGTAAAAATTTCCAACAAATCTAATTTTTTCTGGCTGAAGATATTAATAAAATGTTAAACACTAAAATGAAGCTAATCTATTGAATTAATTATTACAATCAGCAAAATGGGCTTAAAATTAACCACTTATTCATAATAAGTATTTGTATAACACGATAAAAATTTACTCAAAAATTAGATGCTGCCAACAGTAGATAATCCTTTTTTATTTGAAAAATATAAATTGTGGAACATCTTTTTACCAGTAATACAGTTCCTTGATAAATATTCTTGAAAATAAAATCAGTTTGTCAACATAAAAGTTGTTTATTCCTTAGTAATTAAATAAAATATTAGAAATCTTATCACGCCTCACCAAACCTCCCAACTAAGGCAACGGGAATTAGTTACAATTTATATAGAAGTGTTCAAACTAAATTAAAATGTTTTTGAAAACAAGAAAATGTTATCAAAACAACATCAACGGAAATTAGGGAGTCCAGTTCAGAAATTCTGATCCCCATACAATTTGAATCTCTTCTACAATTTAAAATGTTTCCAAAATAGTTCTAAAATAACAAATACTAAAATCAACTTACTTGCAAATTTTGCAGACATGTTCTGCGACAAAGAGATACTCGTCCTTCCTATTTGGATCATTTCCACTCTTGTCAATCAAATTCATACCAGGTACAATTGAGAGTTTCGGAAATGAGTATCGACTGGCCAGAAAATTCACATCCTTATTATGATTGAACCAGTGGCTGTAGAAAAGTGTTCCAATTCCAAAGAACATAACTTTACAAATGTTGCACAAGAAGGTGACATGACCCCGTCGATTGACCTCAGCATGTTTCTCCAAATGACGACGCATCTCTGGCAACGAGTTAAGAAGAATTTTGCAGCAGCTGCAAAATAACTTTGGCAATCTACTAGATCTGTCCTTATTGCACAGTCTGTTCACCCTGTAATGAACCTCAAAACAATCAAGTCTTCGAAACAGAACTTGACAAATTTCACAAAGAAGGACCATTTCAATTTGCATATCCCCCTCCATCATTGTAGTAGTATCATTGCTATGACACGGGCACATTGTCACTGTTTTTGTAACAACAGCAGTACTTCTCTCTGCTGAATTGGTATTTTTTATAACCGAGCTTCTCGAAGTTGACGACAGACTTTCTATATTTTCCTTCTCCTTGTCACTTTCTGAAGAGCACAAGGTGATTTCCTCATTCTGATTTACAGAACTAGACGCTTCATCATTCTTATAAAGAATGCTGTCCTTCCACTGGGCGTATTTATTAGCCCATTCCTTACTCTCCGTTGTCGACTCTGTCTGCTGCTTCTGCTTCCCTTTAGGCGAATTATCAGTGCTCACAGTCTGTGGTGCATTTCTCATTTCTTCCTCCAGTTTTCGTGCCGTTGCTTCATTGAAGGCAGTTTGCAACTCTTGCTCCGTGTGCTGATAAACATGATCCCAGAGACTCTCCTTCGACTCGAATGTAATCGCACACACGCCACATCGAAGGTTCTGCCGAGCCGCCGGAATTATCTTCTTTCTAACCAAATTTGCATTATTTTTCGCAGTCGCAGATTTAGGTCCCGGTGGAGTCTTAACACTCGGACTATTCTCAACACTTGTTTTTGACTTTGCCACTGTACTAAACTCGACAGCATCCCCATTTCCATGCACATGCTGAACATGCAATTTCAAATTCCTGTTACACTTGAAACTGGTGTTACAAAATGTACACTTGAGTGGTCTTTTATTCTTATTCTTATTCTTTAAGTGGCAGCTATTCTTGTGCAGAGTGAATGAATGTAAACTTTTAAAACTAGTTTTGCAAAATTTACACGAAATGAACAGAGGCTCTTTCTCAGACTCTGATTTCTCCGACAAATCGCACTTTATGAACTCAATCATTGAACTTTCAGGAGGCACTTTTTTACGCGAAACTTTCGGGCCAGCACGTCGAGTAGGTATCGATTTCTTGACAACTGCCGGTGTAACGCTGGTAACTTCACTTTCATCGGAAGCCCAATCATTGACAATTGTGTTTATTTTCTCATTTTCCAGCGCAATCACCAGAGGATTATCGTCATTGTCGTCATTAGAATCAGACTCGTCATTTTCGTTAGTTTCCTCGACATTCTCCGATTCTTCATCATCGACCTCATTAGCTTCCTCTGCATTGATCATCGTGACTTCTGCATCAATTTCATCATCCTCCGAAGCTTCAGAGAGACCGTTTATGATTCTCAGTTGTTTCTCCTTCTCACGTTTTGCATGAAGACGTTTGTAGACATTGAAAAATGTCTGCGACTGCTTGTCATACGAGAAGTTCGAGTTGAGTAGAAAGTCGATGTATTTCTCTTCCAGAATTTCGATTTCAGAGGCAGAATACTCCGAATCAAGTGCACCAACTAAAGTCTCCAGTCTTATTAAAAGTACTCGTGGACAATTGTGGAATGCCGCTTCAACGTGCTTAAACACCTCATCTCGATGATCTACATGATTATTCGTTTCCATTATTTCTTCCTGAGGTAGACAATTGTTAAAAAACTTGGACACATCTATCACCTGCTCCTGATAGGAGTTAATTCTCTCAAAATCTGTCGAGTCTTGTAAATTGAATTGTCCTATTTGGTACAATGCCTCTTGAGGAATGGCTTCATTTGACATGGTTCCATCGTTATTAAGAAGATAATACCTCTGATTGTGAAACTCCTCCTGTGATTCCGATGTAGTTTCCTCCTCCTCGTCCATCATTTCCTCCTTTATTCTCCTATTGTTCCATCTCACAACATCTGGATCATTCTGCATGTCTTCCAACTTTTTCAAAATAACTCGCGCCTCTCTCGCAGGTCTCGGCTTTTTGTACAAGAACTTGAAAAATTCTGAATGATGTTCTCTGTTTGTACACGATGGTGGACAAAGGGTTCGAACGTGCGTTTGTGATTTCTCCTTTTGTCGTAAACAACCACTGCTTTTGTGCTCGATTTTACTCTTCTTTTTGGGCATTTCGTCAGAGCTTGACTCACTGCTCGAGATGCGTCTAATTCTGTGTTTCCTTTTCATCTTCCACATACTGTTATTCAGCCATGGTAAATTCTCTTCCATACTATCATCAAGATCATTCTTCTGCAATTCATTCGGCTCCGGTGCATTAATTTTCTCAGTCTTTTTATAAGAGTCGCCTACTTCCGATTTCATCTCTTCGGGTTTACTTCTGGAAACCATCTCCAAATTTTTCTTTTCCTTTTCCAACAAATTAACACGCTTTTGTTCGTCAGACATGGAATTTTTACTGCCACCGGCTTCGTCGGTTTGAAAATTCAATTTGTACGAGGTTTTTCGAATGTAAGGTATCGTTCTTCTACAAACACAATCCTCATCAATAGATTCATTACTAGGCTTAAGACTCGTTTCTTGGACAGAATCTGTATTTTTCGCACTTTTATCTTTTTCCTCATCTTTTTCTTCGCCACCTTCTTCTTCCTTTTTTTCTAAATCTGGTTTCTTCTCCACTTCGGTTGTTTTCGACGTGGAAGGTGTTGGATCGTTTGTACTTTCAATTTTCGTATTTTTAACAGACGACAAGTCTTTATTTTTATTAGCTATCAATTTTCGATGATTTTTGGATTTATTTCTATCGAATGGTATCATTCGACAACAGCCATAAATATGAGTGTGTATTGAATTTGAAGTTTTTTGAGTTTCCGAAGATTTTTCACCACTTTTATTATCAGACTTTGGTTTTTTCTTTTTGTCGGCAAAACCTTTTTGCCATCTATTTCGTTTATTATGACGAACCACATGATGCTCTCTTTTTTTTATTACTTTGGTTACCTCCTGCTGGGACAAACGGTTCAAGTTAATTGACAGAGGTTTGCATAATTTTAGTAATTCTTTAACATGTGCAGCCTGTTTGATTTTTCGTTTCTTTGAAGCAGGGGCTGGACGGTTAAATAATGCATCTTTTCTACTATTTACAATTGAATCACTTACATTTTGCTTTAAATTCTGAGGCAATGGAGTTTTCGAGCGAGTAGAACAATCGATGGAATTTTTCTCAAGCTCGGACATAATGATTACATTTAATTTCACAAATTTTCAGTTCAATTTTTCTTCTTTTCACTTTTTTTACTTTTTTATTCCAATTATCTGAAACTGAAAAATAATCTTCTTTTATAAACTAATTTTTGAAAGTTTCTTGTTTATAAAACACTCCACAAAATCAATAACTTTCAAACTACATTTCATAAAAGCCAATAATAAACATTTAAATTTCTAAACCCTCAAATGAACGAAATTTTGTCAAATTTAATTTTTACCTTGCATTTCAAATAATCAATTAAAATGTTTGAAAAACTGAATTAATCTTTTTTATTTTTTATCTCTCGAAATCTAAATAAATTTTCCACTTACTTAAATAAGTGAAAATAATTTCGTTCAAATGAATGTACGAAACTTCTATAATGCAATAATAACAACAACAATAATAATAAATAATAATAATACACAAACAAATTTGAAACAAATGTTGTGCTTTGCTTTCTGCATAAAAATTGCACCTATCGATGGCAAGAAAATGTGACAAATATTTTCCATCACATACATGTTTTCTTTGTGTCTCTATTTTTAAAAATTCATATTTATTGCTATATAGTTTTGTGCTTAACTAATTGGTGTTTTTAAAAATTAATTAACCTGAAGAGGTCAGAAAACCAAGCTGATGTAACAAGATAAAAATTGTTTTTTCAATTTTTTCACTACCTTTCCGAGATTATTTATTCTCTACATATATTTTATTTAAATGTTCTATAAACAGAGAATTGCATGACAAATTGTTCTAATTAAACAAATATTTATAAATTCCTTGACAATTTTTTTTTTTAATAAATGTTTAAATGTAACAAAAAGTTGCGAGTTAAAGAAAAGGCATAGATAGTAAACTCTGACATTTCTAATGAAAAATAAAAAAAATTTGCTATTTTGTTTTCACACATATTAGAATTGAACTTTTGTTACTAGACATTCATTTCAATAAAGGTTTTCAACCAGGGTGATCACAAAATTAATTTTATGAATTTTCTTGACATTTCCTTGACAGAAAAGTTTTTTTAAAAAATAATAAACTATCTAAAATAAGACAAGATTTAACATGATTTTTAAAGCAAAAATCTTAAAAAATTATTTGTCAAACATAAAAATTAAATATTTTAAGGACAACACTGTTTTAAACTTAATTTTAATGAAAGTTTTCAACCGTTATTTACTTTTCTTCTCCCCTTTCTAGAATAAAAATCAAGGATTTGTCAAACGTTAATTTTACGAATAATTATGAAACGTTTGAAAAATAATTTTGGACAACAATGTTTTATTTTTATTTAAAGCTCAGAATTTAAAGACAATCTGAAAATTCTAGTCGATAAAAGTTGCGCGTTTTGTTGAAATTTAAAAAAGAAAATAAATTTTACTCTTTTCACTTTGATCATAAAAATGAAGGTTTTTTAAAATTAACTAAAAGAGAGAAAAATTTCTCCAAGTTTGATATTATTTCAAAGTTCAACATTAATTTCTTAAGAAATAAAAAAGTGCAACTACTTTAAATAATTAAAGATGATAACCTTGTAAAATAAAGTAGATAATACGAAATATTTCAGGTTTTTCACAAAATAAATAAGACACAATGAACAAAATTCCTTTGTGCTAAAAGAATCAATACAAAGAAATTAAAAAACCTGATATTTAAAATATTATAACAATTATAGCATACCTTAAAAATCAATATAACTTCTAGGACAAGAATCAGATTTTCAGAAACAAATCCCAAGACCAAACAAGAGAAATTAATTCGTAAATATTAGCGAAGTTAAAAGTACTGAATTTCAACATTACTGAAATATAAGATTTGTTAAATTATCTTATTTGATTGTAAAAAACAATTAACATTAAATGCCATTTAAATAAAACGAAACAACTTAATTAGAATAATGAAACTGATAAACTTTTTCTCACAAAAAAATGGCGTCACCTAACGATTATGACGCCATTGTAAGTAAAATAGACATCATTTTTTAAAATTGCAGTTTTTTTCATATTTAATGACCTGGAATACATAAATTTATGAATAAACGCAAAAGTTCACAGTTAAAAATTAACAGTGATTGAATAACCATTGTCATGAAAGTAAAAAAGTTTGGTTAGGAAACACCTTTAAGCCGAAAACGTATAAGAAATTTGAAAATAACTCACTTCAACTCTTTTCAGACTGGAAATCGTCTAATTGTCTTGTATGTGATAAGCAATCACTTTTTAATGTCTTAATTACTTTCCATTTCACTTTTCACTTTGATTTTTCATCCAAGACTTTAACCACACTTTTCTACACGTTCACATGAACTTGCATGAACTAACACACACATACAAGAACAATGAAGTAAAAAATTCAAGAATGTGCAAGCCAGCAAGCAGGGTTGTGAACGTATTTTATTTTACGTGAATTACGGGAATTTTTAAACGTATATTACGTGAAATATCTGGGGTGAAGTCAAATGCGAAGGATTAATGGCCTGTTTACACCTTCGAAAAATTTTTTTTTTCACATTGGAGAGAAAAGGACAGACTGTGTATCTGTCCTCTTTACTCTCATGCAAAAAAATTTTTTTTTCGAAGGTGTAAATAGGCCTTAAGGCCTAAGCAGATAGAAATACGGTTACGGGACCAGAGCATGAGACAGAAAAAGACAGAAACAGACTCTGTCCTTTATTATCTCATGCCCTGCTCCCGTAACCGTATTCGTTGTGCTTTGAGCTTTAGAGGATCAGGGAAATAGAAAAGACTTGTTACATCCCAAGTAGGAGCAATAAGGACCTTTTAATTTATATATTTAATTGAGTTATTTTCTCTAGAGTTGCGAAGAAGTAATATTACCTGGAGAACGGTAATGAGAACGAGAATATAACCGGGAATATAACCGACCAAAATTCTAATCGAAAATTTATAAGAATTTAAGTTTTTTATTTAGGGTAATTAAAAACCTCATGTGAGCAGAAAGCGTAAAACCGAAAGCAGAAAATATGCAAGTGAGAGAGTCAGTGATATATGCCTGTCTCTCTCACTCTTATGATTTTCTGCTTTCGGTTTTGCGCTTTCTGCTCACATGGGATTTTACCCTGATTTATCAAATTAAGGCAGGCCCGTGCGCAAGGGGGGGGTTTTGGGGGTTTAAACCCCCCCCAGAGAGGTCTGAACTTGCTTTAAAAATTTTCAACTTTTTTGATTAAAAAATTATTTTTAATAAATAACGAAGTTTACACAATTTATTTTTTGAAAACCCCCCCCAGAAGTAAATACTGCGCACGGGCCTGAATTAAGGAGATAATTAACAGAACCTTAAAAATATTTTTCCAGGCAGCGTACAATTTTGACACTTAGCCAGTTTTTTCAGAAACTAAAAATGTAATTAAAAATATGACCATGTGCCCATAATTTAAATTTTATGCAGATTCTAAAACTAATTTGACATTCTAGAAATATGTATTATTTAGGATTCAGTTTCTGAACAAAATATTGAAAATTAGGAAAAAAAAGTATACAATTTTCAATATTTTGTTAAGAAACTGAATCTCAAATAATAAATATTTTTAAAATGTCGAATTAGTTTTAGAATCTGCATAAAATTTAAATTATAAGTACATGGTCATATTTTTAATTACATTTTTTGTTTCTGAAAAAATTGGCTAAGTGTCAAAATTGTACGCTGCCTGGAAAAATATTTTTAAGGTTATGTTAATTCTCTCCTTGCAACATCCTTAAGTAAAATTTTCTCAATCAATATACGAAAATAGAATCTCTAGTGTCATTCTTATTAGTAATGATTTGAATTTTAATGTTAATAGTAAGAATTATATATACATATAATAACTATAGCAACCTTAAAGACAAACTTTGCATTGTTGTTGGTCATTTAAAACCATAAATTTTTGCAAAATAAAAATTACGAAATTGCAGAATATATCTAAAAAATGACGAAAATAATTGATTGCTGAAAACAACATTCGAAAAAAGGCTACATAACTATACAATTATAGAAAAGAAAAGATTAAAAAAATAAACAGTAAATATATTAAATTTAAACAAAATATTTGAAAAATTATAGGATAACCGTTGCAAATAATTGCAAATTAAACAACTGGATTGAAAATCGAAAAAAATAACCTAAATTAAAGGAAAATAATAAAAACTTGAGGAAGTAAAATGAAAATTTAAGAATTAAATTAAAATTTGTAAAAATTATTAATATGTAATTCCAAAAAAAATGACAAAAATAATTGACAATTGAAAACAAAAATCAAAAAATGGCTAGATTAATACACAACCGAACAAAATAATTTAAAAAATCAAAGAATAATTATAAAATTTTATAAGATAGTAATTTAAAATTAAAAAAATTGTAGGAAATAATTGAAAATTGCGGAAAATAATTAATAAGTGAAGGAAATAGTTGAAAAAATGTGAAAAATTACAAAAATTATTGTCAATTGAAAACAAAATTCAAAAATGACTAGATTAATAGACAACTGAAAAAAATAATTGTAAAAATTGAACAAGAAATATTAAGTTTAAAGAAAAAAATTGCAAATTTAAAAATTAAGAAAATTGTAGGAATAATTGTTGGAACTAATTGCACATTTGAAGAAAATAATATTAAATTGAAAATTTAAATTTAAAGAAAATAACTGAGAATTATGAAGAGAATAGTTCTAGAATTGAATAATTGAATTTCAAATTTTAAAAAAAATTTTATGAGTGAAACAATAATTGAAAAAATAAGAGAATTATTGAATATTGAGGAATTAAAATTTGAAATTCAATAAAAAAAATTAAAGATTAAAGAAAATATTTGAAAATTGAAGAAAATAATTAAAAATCGAAGAAATGAATTGGAAATTAAACAATTAAATGAAAATTTTAAGAAAATAATTGATAATCAGAAGAAAAATTACAATATGACGAAAATAATTAAATATTAAAAAAAAAATTAACAATTGCAAAAGAATTCGACAAATGGTGAGAATAATCGTCATTCGTACAAACAAAAATTTGTAGTTGATGAATATTCATAAAATTGAAGGAGAATAATAAATTGCCAATTGAAAACTGATGACAATTATGGAAAAAAAATGTAGGAAATAAATGAAAATTAAAGAAATCAATTGGAATTTCAAGAATTATATTGAAATAAAATAATTGATAATTGAGAAAATGCGGGAATTAATTAATTTTAAGGAATTAATTAAAAATCCATAGAAATAATTGAAAATTAAAGGAAATATTTAAGAATTGAAGAAAATAATTAAAAATTGAAGCAACAAATTGAAAATTAAAGAATTAAATGTAAATTTCTAGAAAATAGTTGATAATTAAAAGAAAAATTAGAATGACGAAAATAATTAAATATTAACGAAAATAATTAACTATTAAAAAAATAATTAACAATTGAAAAAAAATCAACAAATTGTGAGAATAATCGGCATTCGAAAAAAAAATTTTTTATTTGATGTATAATCATAAAATTAAAGGAGAAAAATAAATTGTCAATTGAAAACTGCTGAAAATAATGGAAACAATTGTAAAAAAATAAATAAAAATTAAAGAAATCATTCGGAAGTTGAAGAATTGTATTGAAATTTGAAGAAAATATTTTATAATTGAGAAAATGCGAGAATTATTGAATTTGAATAAAGTAATTGAAAAACGTAGAATGCAATTGAAAATTGAAAAAAATAATTGAAAATTAAAGATATAAATGGAAGTTTTAAGAATTAAATTAAAGATTTAAATTGAAACTTTAAAAAAATAGTTGATAATTGAAAGAAAAATAACAAATTTTTTTTCAACTTATCATTGTTTTTATCATATTATTTCAATATTATTGTCATCAAGTTTCAAAATTTTAAAATCATTTTCCAATTATTTACCACAAGTTTAAATTATTCTTAATTTTTAAAATTTTTTTCTCAAATTTCCCATTATTTTCTTTAAAATTTTAAATCATTTTCAATTATTTATATTATTTGTTTATTATTTTCAATTACTTACGTTCTTTTTCATAATTTTCAAAAAGTTTTTAATTATTTATCTAAAATTTTCATTTTTCTATTCAATCTTCAATTTGTATATCTGCGATTTTCTTGTATTTTATGTACCTATATTCTGTATGTTATGCAATTATTTCTCTTAAATTGAAAATTGTTTTTCTCAATTTTAAATTATGTTAATCTTTTTTCATTTATTTTCTTTAATTTTTAAGTATTTTTTTTTTTTCAATTTTCAATTATTTTCTCCAATTTTTATTACCCTAATTTTGTTTAATTTATTTCTAAGATTTTGAAGTATTTTTCTCAAATTTAAATTACTTTCTTTCATTTTAAAATTGTTCATAATTATTATATTCAATAATAATGTTTACACTTCATTGACTTATAGTTCATTTGTAATGATAATTATTTTGTTATTTATCCATTTTTTTCTTAATAAATTGATTGTGTTCAAAATAGTGGGGCTCATTCAAACATAGAAAATTCTCATAAATTCTCCGGAAGGAGAATATTCTCGAGAATGTAACCGGATTTTAAATAACCGAGAATTTTACAACTCTACTTTTCTCGGCCAAAACACTAAAGTGTACCCTGTAAATATAGGCAGGATATTTGAATTAGCTAAAATAAAAATATACTTCTGATTTAATGAGAATAACTCATTTTTTCTGTCTGTCAAAATGTTGTTTTAAAATGTCTATAGGCTTCATAAATGTAAAATTCTCTGTCTCCTAAATAGTAAAACTCCACACAAAAATATGCTAAGCAATGCGAAAGTAAGGTTATGTATCCAAAAACAAACAAGGCTGTCGTCTGCTAGCTTTAATAAAAAGCCTAAAGCACAATGAATCGTAATCGCTAATCCTTAATCGTATAAGAATGAGAGGAAGTAGGACAGACATATGCGATTACGATTCATTGTGCGTTAGGGCGCAATTACATGTCTGCGTCGAACGCTGCGTTTTTGCGTTGAATAGTGAGAGAGAGGAAGACAGAAATATAGTCACATCTTTCTCCCTCTCACCATTCAACGCAAAAACGCAACGTTCAACGCAGACATGTAATTGCGCCCTTAGGCTAAAACCGCACTCTTTTTTGTTATTTTTATTTTTACGCGTTCATAATAAATATACCTAAATTGTAACATAACATTAATGGCCTGTTTACACCTTTGAAAAAAAAAATATTTCGCATTGGAGGGAAGAGGACAGACTGTGTATCTGTCCTCTTTACTCTCATGCAAAAAAAAACTTTTTTTCGAAGGTGTAAACAGGCCATAATACTAATAAAAACAATAATAGAATAATTATTTTAACTCTAGCAAAATTACCAAATATTTAAAATTGGCATTTTTACCATTTTCGTAAGGGTTTACAGTAATTACTGGAAATGACGAGTAATGTAATTATGTAGTACTTACATTTACGTAATTAACACAAGTAAATCACTATTCACAACCCTGGGAAAACAAACTAGAGTGACGCGTCACTTCCCATCACTGCTGTCAGCAATCTTCAGAGTTTTCATAATAAATTGACGTAAATTGACAATTTAAATTTTAGATTTTAAAACCTACAATATTTTAACTTTTTAATGATTTCATAAAATTTTTTTATGAATAATTGCCAAACAATGTTTAACTTTTTGTATATGTATGCACGTAAACAAAAAAATGAATACAAACTTGATGAATTTTCAAGTTAGCCTCAAACTTTTGTTTCGAACATAACAATCGAGGAACAATTTTATTAATTAACAACAGAATTTTCAATTCACTTGTAAAATGTGACTATTTTTTATCAATTGTGTAGAAAGTCAAAAGTTTTAAAGGTCGTCGAATACGAAAAGAAAGAGAAATATGTTAATTTCAAAATATAACCTACAGTGTTAGTGAATCTGAACAATCCAAGAAAGTAAAAATATCTGCATTTTATTCTTTGTTTAATGAGTTTATTTTGAAATGGAGGAAGAGGAAAGTTCCCTTATTATTTCCGGCGATGTTGAAAATATAATTATCAAACTTGAACCAAGTGAAAATTTTCTAAACGATGATGATGAAACTTCAATGCAAGAAGCATTTAATTTACAAATAAATGAAGTTGAAGACACAACAGAGAAGTCGGAATTTTATCCAAACGAAAATTTTGTTACATCTGAAACAAATGTATCAAATGTTGTCCAAATACCATTTCATTTGGAAAATTATTTTGCCAATAATGACAACACAAATTCCAATAATTTCCCTATTGATTTACAACAATTAGCTTGTTCTTTTTGTAAAATTATCTTTCCTAGTGAAAAACTGCTTCACGAACATCTAATTGTTCATATTGATATTCACAAAATGGGATGCAACGTTTGCGATAAGGTTAGAAATTTAATAATTTTTTTTTTTTACGTACGTTTTTTAATAATAATAATTATTAACTTATCCTAATAAATATTGAATTATTTAGATTTTTTATACATTTAATTTATTTTGTAATTTAATATTTCAGGATCTTAATGTCGCAGAAAAGTATCAACTTCACATTATGGCAATTACTCGGCAGAGTATTTATTTTTGTGATTTGTGTAAAAAATCGTGTGCTGGAGTTGTTAGATCCAAGGTTTGTTCCTTAATTAAAATTAATTTTTTAATTTATTTCAAGGTTATTCCATTTACATGATTATTAATTTATAAAGAAATACTTTATCTAATTATATATAGGTGATTCTCCTGAAAAGGACCTGATTTTGTTTGAAAAAGCAAAACATAAAATTTTTTAATTTTCTGGATTTTTTTTAATTAAATAAGTTCTAAAGAAGTTCAAAAAGAAAAACATAAGTTGGGCAAAATTAATTTGCAAATCTACGGCCTACAGAAGCATTTTATTGTCACATACCTTAAAGGTAAGAAAGACTGTAAAATTGATTTTGGTAAACAAACATTATTTTCAATTTTCAGGCTTAAATTCTTTATTTTAATTTTCTGGATTTATAAATGACATATTTTACCTTTTTTTTACTAAAATAAAATGAAAACCATTTGATTAAAGGTTAGATTTTTCAAAATAATTATAATGCCAAGTCAAAAACAAAACAAGATCGTTTCACAAATTTGAAAAAGGCTTCGGAGATGAAAAGTTTAGTAGAAGAAAAATGCACATTTTTTAATATTCAAAAATATTTTTTAACAAAATGTAAAGACACATAAGTCTACACAGAATAATAATATTTTTTTTAAAAACTGCAAACTCAAGGAACTATCAATAAAAAACTATTGTAAATGTTGAAACTCACATTGGAGACACGTGAATTGATCCCTTTCAGGAGAATCACCCATATAAATAATTTTCAAACTGATTTCAAATTTAGAAGTCACAGAAATGTTAAAACTATTAATTACTTAGAAAATGTTTAATACTCCAAAAAAAATTAAGTTTCTAAAATTTGAAGGCTTTTAAAATTTGAGTATTTTGAAAATTTACTTTTATAAAAAATATACCGTATATTTTTTTCATAAAATAAGAAATTTATAAGAACAACATGGTGTCTAGCGATCCGGGAAAATTTCGGGAATTTAATATATTATAAAAAAAACCGGGAGTTTTAAAGAAATTAAGAAAATTTTCAGATGAATCCTGTCAACTTGAACTTTGTATTCTTCAATAGCTTGAAAAATTGAATTTGAAATGGCAGGCATCACAGCCAGTCACCTTTTCACCTTTTTTCAATTTTGGCACCTTTTTCGGGGTCAAAAATATGTAATTTTTTTGTAAATATTTCAAAGTATCTTCACCAAATTCAAATTCAATGTTTAAATTTTTTTTTAATTATAAATTCTGAATTATTTTCTTCAAAATTCAATTCCTTTTTTCAATTTTGTTTTTTTATTATTCATAATAAGTTTCTTTGGTTTTAAATTCATTTTAAAATATATTCTTTAATTTCAATTCTATTCTTCAAATTTTAATGATTCTCTTCAGTTTTCAGTTATTTTATTCAATGTTAATTATTTATTTATATTTGCAATCCAGTTGTTAAATGTGCAACTATTTACATCAATTATTCCAATAATCTTCTTAATTTTTTAATTTGCAATTATTCTCTTATAATTTTATAATTATTCTTTAATTTTTTCAATTATTTTGTTCGGCTGTGTATTAATTTAGCCGTTTTTCGAATTTTGTTTTCAATTGTCAATTAATTTCGTCAATTTTTAGATATTTTCCTCAATTTTTCAATTATTCTCGTCATTTTTTAATTATTTCTTTCAATTATTAATTATTTTCGGCAATTTTTAATAATTTTCTAGTTTTTTTTTTCAATTTACGATTATTCTTTTAAAATTTAATAATTATTCTTTAATTTTTTCAATTGTTTTATTCAGCTGTGTATTATTCTAGCCACTTTCGAATTTTGTTTTCAGTTGTCAATTAATTTCGTCATTTTTTAGATATTTTCCTCAATTTTTCAATTATTCTCGTCATTTTTTAATTATTTCTTTCAATTATTAATTATTTTCGGCAATTTTTAATAATTTTCTAGTTTTTTTTTCAATTTACGATTATTCTTTTAAAATTTAATAATTATTCTTTAATTTTTTCAATTGTTTTGTTCAGCTGTGTATTATTCTAGCCACTTTCGAATTTTGTTTTCAGTTGTCAATTAATTTCGTCATTTTTTAGATATTTTCCTCAATTTTTCAATTATTCTCGTCATTTTTTAATTATTTCTTTCAATTATTAATTATTTTCGGCAATTTTTAATAATTTTCTAGTTTTTTTTTCAATTTACGATTATTCTTTAATTTTTTCAATTTAAATTTCAGTTATTTTGGTCATTATTTAACTATTTTCTACACATATACATTTTTTTGATATTTTTTAATTATTTTTTTTCAAGTTTCAATTATTTTCTTCAAAATTCTATTATTTTGTTCAATTTTTCAATTATTGTCTAAAAAGTGTAATTTTTACACCAGCTTTTATAATGATTTATGTCATTATTCAATTAGTTTCTTTACATTTTACTTATTTCTTCAATATCTCAATTATTGTGCGAAAATTTAAATTTTTTTACACCAATCTCAAACTTTTGTTTCAAATTTTAATTATTATTTTTGTCATTCTTTAATTATTTTTTTGTAACTTTAATTATTTTTGAAACTTTTCAATTATTTACTTCAAATTCCAATTATTTCACTATTTTCAATCTGCAAGTTCACTGGCAGCCCTCCTTATTGGATAAATATTATCATCGATTTGTTTTATTTATTATTATAATTTAATTTCTAAAATTTTGTTAGTATTCAATAATTATCGGGTTTTTCAATTATTTTTTTCATTTATAAATATTGTTTTAAAATTTCAATTCTAGAACTATTCTCTTCAATTCTCAGTTATTTTCTTAATTCCACTTTTCAATTATTTTCTTTAATACTAAAAACTTATCCCCTTTTTTCTATTATTTTTTTCGATTATCATTAAGTTTCTTTTATTTTAAATACAATTGTTTAATTATTTTCTTTAAATGCTATTTCTCTTCTTTAGTTTTCAATTGTTTTCTTCTATATTCATTAATTCTCGGCTTTTTTCAATTTTAAAGTATATTCTTTAAAATTCAATTTTATTCTTCAATTTTCAATTATTTTTTTCAATTTTAATTTATTTTTTTATTTTTTTTTATTTTCAATCCAGTTGTTAAATGTGCAATTATTTACAACAATTATTCATACAATTTTTTTAATTTTTCAATTTGCCATTATTTTCTTTAAATTTAATATTTATTGTTTAATTTTTTAAACTATTTTTTACAATTGTACAATTATATGTAGACATTTTTCGAATTTTGTTTTCAACTGTCGATTATTTTCGTCATTTTTCAGATATATTCTTCAATTTCGTAATTTTCATTTTTTTGAATTTGCTAAAATTTATAGTTTTAAATGACCAACAACAATGCAAAGTTTGTTAAGGGAACAATTCCGGGAAAATTGTAGTTTACGATCCTGGCAATTTAAAATGATTATTCGCTAGACACCGTTAATTACTGATTTTAGTTTAATCAAATATATATATTTCTTAAAACAGTTTTTCTTTTTTTTAAGGATCAAAGTCGTCCCGAGGGAAAAGCGTACGCCTGCCATGATTGTGAAATACAAGTAACAGGAAAAGCGTGTATTTTGAGTGCATCAATTCAAAATTTCCTGCAAAAACGCAAAATCTCCAACTGTAATCAAGTACTGCAATCCAGTAACAAAAAAGACGGAAATCTCCAGATAGAATTCAAATTGAACGGACCGAAATTTAATCCGAATGTATTTTTTCATAGATGCCAACTTTGTGACGCATTTTTCGCTCAATCGGTCAGTCTTACGAGGCATTTACGTGTTACACATAATTTTACTAAATCTAAGTTTAATTATTTTCGAAATTCCGTGCTAACAACTGAAATTACCAATACGGATAAATTTAAGTGTCCAGATTGTAAAATGGTGTTTTCCGACGATCAAGAACTCGTCAAACATTCAAAACAGGAGCACGAAAATGACAAACCAGCCGATTCTATCAATAAAGAAAGTTTAGACTCGGAAGTTTCGTCTCAAAATAAATTTACGTGTAATCAGAGTGATGTTTCCTGTTCGGAGAATGTCAATGTCACCAAGGATTTACATCAAAAGCATAAAAGACGGAAGCAAAAGTTCACTTGCAAATTGTGCCTAAAACAATTCCGGTTACAGAGACGTTACAACAGCCATGTAAATTTTCACGGTAGTGACAAAAATTATGTCTGTTGTTCTTGTGAACTGACATTTCTTTCGAAATATAAATTGCAGCAGCATATGAAAATTCACAATTTAAAGGAAAAGAAGAAGACCGTGGAGAAAAAAAAGTACAAATGTGAAAAAAAGACATTGAGTGATGTCAGCCAAAAACGAAACTTGAGACGGACTCGATTACGCAATTCGTGATGAAAGTCTGCTTATTGTGCAATAGAGAAATTTCCAGCTTTTCTAAAATTTTCAATATTTCTGCATTATTATATAAATATAAAAAAATACACGGGAAAAAAATCTGTCACGATTAGCGGATGAGCAGACTTGGACACTAACTATATGCGAGAACCATCCTGCAATAATCCTAACAGATTTCTTTCCGCGTAAATGAAAAAAAATATTGTATACTTAATAATTGTATGTAAATATAACTGAGAAAAAATTATGTCTTTAGTTTTGTATGTTCTAATTTAAAAAAAATTAATATAACAATTCTTTAATATGTGAAATTAACAGTATAAGGGTTTAAATACGAAGCTTTTTGTTTGGAAGTAGGAAGCAAAAATTATGAAAAAGAACTAGAAAATAAAAAAAGAATTTAAAATTGGTTTAAGAAAGAAACAATAATAAATCATAAAAAATGACCATCAAATTAAAAAAACTTTTTGTTTTAGAAAAATCACTAGAAAGTAAAAGCAAGTGAAAAATTATGTCCATTTCATGAATATTTTGCTTGCATGTAAATAAAAAATTTGCTTCCTCATAAACACTTATAAAACAATCAACTTGAAATAATAATAATAATAATAAAAAGAAAAATTTCAATTTCTTAAAAAATAGAAACAGCCATTAATTTGATTAATTTACGGGAAGCAATACACTTCAAATAGAGCAATCGATTCGTTTTTTAATAAAGAGTTTTTTCTCTAAAGTAGCTGAGGACCTCAAAATAGAAATTTTAGAGGTTATAGAAAGAAAAGAAGAATTTTAAATATGAAGAAAAGTGAAAAAAACATGCTTTACTGTACGAATTTTTTGTGAATTGTATTACATTAAATAGATCAATTTTTTCAATTTAAGACAGAGAATATAATTTTTTTCATTTATACATGCGCATTTTTAAAGAAATTTCTTGCGAAAAACGATATTTTTAGATGAGAAAAGGTGCTTAATAATGTTTGATTGTATTTTAAAAAATCCCTTGTCCAAGTTTAGATCTTTATGAGTTGAATAAGCTTACCAAATTTTATTGAAATCCGTCTTTGAAATCTTAAAAATAAAAATGTTTGCAAAATCAAAAATCTTAACGATCACAAAGCTACTTTTTCTATGCCGAACCAAAATAAGAAAAAATAAATAGAGATTTTTATAAGTATTTTTATTTTTATAAGTATTTATTTTTATAAGCATTCGGATTTTTTTAAGGAAAAAATCCGAATGATGAATAAATAATTTAAATTGAATAAAAACAAGAAGTAAATTTTAAAAATAACAATAGAATGAAAAAAAGAAGTAAAAACTGTTCAAAAATCAGTAGTAAATTTGAAAAAATAACCATTAAGGTAAAGAAACTCTTATGTTATTAAAAAAAAAGGTAACTCAAAAGTAAAGAAAAAAGGAAGCAACAGATTAAAATAATTAAAAAAAAATTAAAATTCCGTTAAAAAAAAATTGCTTCGTTTTTTAATGTAGAATATTTTATCTAAAGGAACTATGGCTAAACAATAAAAGTTATAGAAGAATAAATAATTTTAAATGTTAAAAAAACTGAAAAATTATGAATTATTGCACGAATTTTTGATTAATTGTATACTGTATACAAGTCAATCGATTTTTTAAAAAAAAAACTTTTTATTTTTTAATGATAAAAGGTACTGAAAAAATATAATTGTGTATTTTCAAAAATCCCTATGTGCAAATTTTGATATTTATGAGCTTAATATGTCATCTGGACAAAATTTCCGTTTTTCAAATGAAACTAAACATGATTTTTAAAATGCTAATAATTTTAGAAAAAATACACTTCAGGATTCGTTAAATAAAATAAATTATATTATTATATTTACATACTTACAATAAGTAATCGGTAATTCCATCTTATTCCTTTTCGTCGAGTTTTTCATCGTTTTTGATGCTTCTTTTATAATAACAGTGCGTAAAGTGACTACAAAACAAAAAAATCTTCAGCATAGAGAAAAAAGTTGTCGAATTCGCAATATTGATAATATTTTTAAATGCCAAATTTAAATATATTTGCCGTCAATTCTTTTTGTATCAAAAAAATTTTTGTAAAACACATAAATAAGTTTTTAATAATCAATGAAGATTAGTATTTTTATTAACGTTTTCAAAAGTACCATTTTTCATTTTTTAAAAAATATCTTACTTTAAAATATCTTCTACTATCCGGAACAAAAACCAGACAAATTTTTTTCTTTCAAAACCAATACAAAAATACAAAATATTATTTCTAAAATTTCCAGTTGATTTCTTTAATTTTTATTTATTTCCTACAATTTTTTCTTTAATTATATATAATTTTCAATTGATAATAATTTATTATTATCCCTCAATTTCATAGTTGTTCTTTAATTTTTAAAATTATTTCTTTCTAATGCACATTAATCTCGCAATTTATCGAATTTTTTATCAATTGACAATTTATTATTTTCCATAATATTTAATTATTTTAGTCATTTTGTAATTTTTTCTACAATTATCAATTATTATCATCATACAAATTCAATTGAATTCTATAATTTTCCAATTATCTCTACAATTTCAATTATTTTCCCCAATTTTTAATTATTTCCTTTTTTTTCAATTACTTTAATAATCAATTAATTCCGCATTATTTAATATTTGTCGGATGTTTTTAGTTATTTTTCACGCATAAAAATTGTTTTTAAATTTCAATTCAATTGTTCAATTCTACAACTATTTTCCTCAATTCTCAATTATTTTCTTCAAATTTTCATTCCATTTTTTAATTTTCAATTATCAATAAGTTTAATTAATATTAATATTTATTAATATTTTTCTTTAAAATTCAATTCCATTTTTCAGTTTTCAACTTTTTCTTTTTCATTCAATAATTCTCGGGTTTTATCAATATCTTTTTCAATTTTTAAGAATTATATCCTTCTAATTTCAATTACATTCTTCGATTTTCAATTATTTATACGATTTTCAACTAACTCTTTAATATTAAAAATTTTTCTGCTTTTTTCAATTCATTTTTTCTATCATAAAAATGTTTTAAAATTTCGTTTCAACAATTTTCTTTAATTTTCTTCTTTCTTCAATACCTCATTATTATCTTCAAACTTCAATTCCATTTTTAAATTTTCAATTATTTTCTTGAATAATAAAAATTTCTCGACTTACATCAATTTTTTTTTACATCAATAAATTTATTTAATTTTATATACAGTTGTTCAATTACATATTCTACAAATTTCAATTTCATTCTTCAAATTTAAATTATTTTCTTTAATTTTCAATTTTTTTTTCAATTTTCAATCAATTCTTCAATATTTAATAATTCTCTGATTTTTAAAAATTTTTTAACAATCATAAAAATTTTTTGAAATTATCAATTCAATTGTTAAATTCTATAACAATTTTTTTAAATTTTCAATTCAATTTTTCAGTTGTTAATTATTCTCATTTGTGTTTAATAAGTATGTGCTGTTTTAAATTACTTTTTAAAATTTTTTATTATATTTTTTAAATTTTAAATTACATTCTTCAATTATCAATTATTTTCATCAATTTCTAATTTTTTCCTTTTTTAATTTAGTTGTTCAATTTACAATTATTCCTATAATTTTCCTAATTTTTTAATTATGTAGTTTAAATTGAATGTTTATTGTTTAATTTTTAAAATTGTTTATTATTCTAGCCATTTTTTTAATTTTGTTTCCAATTCTCATTTATTTTCGTAATTTTTCAGATATTTTTTTCAACTTTAAAATTGTTCTCGTTATTTTTTAATTATATTTTCCAATTATTTTCTACAATTTTTTCAATTTTCGTTTATTCTCTTAAAATTTTAGAATTATTCTTTGATTTTTTTTATTTTTCTCTCTTGTCGATTATATTGGCCAGTTTGCGATTTTTTTTTCAATTTTCAATTATTTTCGTCATTTGGGAATCTTTTTTCAATTATTTTTCTAAAACTTTAAATTACTTTCTTCAATTTTTAATTATTTTCATTAATATTTTTAAATGTTCGTATTTGGTTAATTTTTTTGTTATTAATAAGTTTCTTTAATTTTAAATTCAAATGTTCAAATTTTTTCTACAATTATCTATTTTGTTTTTCAAATTTCAATTCTATTTTCCAGTTTGCAATAATTATTACAATTATTTTCAACAATTATTCCTATAAATTTTTTAATTTTTCTTTTTGCAATTATTTTCTTCAAATTTAATTTTTATTGTTTTTTTTAAATGGTTTTTCGAATTTTGATTTCAATTGTCAATTAGGGGCCGTTCAAAAAATAGGTAACGCTTACAGGGGGGGAGGGGGGAGGGGGGGGGGGTATTAAAAAATGAACTTTTGCATGGAACATACCATTACGAAGAGGGAAGGGGATCAAAATAGATCCATAAAAGCGTTACGTATTTTTTGAACGGCCCCTTATTTTCACCTTTAATTTTGTAATTTTTTATCGAATATTAATTATTTTTTCAAATTTAAATTTAATTTTTAAATTAAAAATTTATTTTTTCATTTTTTTGTTACTTTTTTCAATGTTCAATTATTCTCTTCAATTTGAATTATTTTCTTTGATTTTCCAGCCAGTCTTTCAATTTTCAATTACTTCCAACAGTTATTCCTATAATTTTCTTAATTTTTAAATTATTTTGTTTGGATTTAATATTTATTAAATATTATTAAATGTTTGTTCACAGGTTTGATCATCCTTAAGTCCTCTATTTTTTAATTTATATAAGGTTCAGAAAAATAAAATCTAGACACATAGAGTGAGAAAATTATTAACTAAATAATATTTTAATATTGGATAAACGTCATAAGTGTACAAGTTGATAACTTACTCAAACTTTAACTTTAACAAATTAATAATCTTTAATTTACTCACGTTTGCACGCGAATTAAAACATTTAAGCTCTTGAAAGTCGTGTATATATTTCAATGGAAATAAAACTCCCAGGTACATTTTCTGTAATTTCACACATTACATTACATAGTGATCACATAGAATTGAACTATCTGTAAGTATACAGAAAGTTATGTACAAGAATAAACCATTACTTTCCTGAATAGAAATCGTGATTCGAGTTTTAAGTTTCAAGCGCAATGAAAATGGTACTAATAAAAATCACACAATTCAATGGAATGAAAGCGTCAGTCATTTAAATAAAAAATATCAAGTTACCTTTATGCTTTGAAGTCTCGGCAAGTACTTTGTCAAAAAAAAAAAAAAAATCGGGACAAGAATCTTTTTACAGATTTGAGAATTGTTCCCTTTTCAGTACGCAATTGTTTGTTTACTTCTTCCCTCTTATCACAGATCGAATCACGACTAATACTTTTCTTTAAGACGCATAAAAATTCTCAAAAATATTTTGAACAAAATTTTTAGAATTAAATTACAGATTTTCTAAAATTTAACACAACGTTAAAACTCTCGTTGAATGGTTTAACTGAATAATGATTTTACAGCAAAACAATGAAAGAAAATATTTCAACATGATTTTCTCAAAGTTTGTAAACAAATCTTTTTTGTTTATGAATTTTGTTTTATACATTTGCACCATTACAACATATTATAAACTTCCTTGACGATTGTTAATTAAAAAAAAATATATATAATTAAGTATCGTTTCTTAAGTGATTTAATAAATAAATGCAAATAAAAGGTCTTTTCTAATAAAAAGTAGGTCGAATATTTAATTAAAAATTCTGTCCAAGGTTTCTTTGAGAATATTCATTCGTCACTTTACTTTTTTAGCTTAAAATGACTTGTGAAATTTTACAGATAATTTTCGAACGAATAAATGCAGCTTTATAAATATAATATTTCTTTTAAGAAAGTTGCACTTGCTGAAAATACAAAAATAGTTCGGAAAAATAATGAGAGTTTTTATCGAACATAATTTTATACAGTTATGCCTCCCATGAAACTCAATCAACACATGCCAAAAAAAAAAAAAACAAATATTCTAAAACGAAAGTTTATAGTGGACAGAAAAAGACGTAAACAGATTTTAAAAATGTAAAATAATTCTTCCAGACAAGATTAAAAAAATTCAACCCGGACTCAAGTCTTTTCACAACCAAATGAGAAAATAGTTCGACAGTTAACGTGTCTGGTAAATAATGATTAAACTTTAACTAAAGAATCACATCTTTGTTTTTTAACATAAATATTAATTACAAAAATGTTAAATTATTAGAAATCAACAGAAATTTTTTTCTACAATTTCCCAATTTAACAACAACATTAACAACAACAAAATTGATGTGATTCTTTTTCTCAAAATGTACATAAATCATCATTTCGTCAGTAGAAGACTGCATTTATAATTTGCTAACTATCTCTAGGGAAATTAATTTTCTACTGACGAAATGTATGACTGTATTTAAAGTTCTCAACGTTTAATTGAACGAAATTTTTATTTTCTTATTTTAAATACTACAATACCTTCAAACATTCTGAAGTATCTATGTTTTTCAAAATATCTTTAAGCTATCTTTTAGAATATTTAAAAATATTTTTTACAATTTTTAAATATCAATTTGTCAAACTACTTCAAAATATTCAAGTTCATTTAACTTTGACTAATTTTCAACATTTCAAAATTCAGTAATTTTTTTTCTTCCCGATTTAAATTAAATCCAAATTTGAAATTTGTTAAATTGAACGCTTTCGACGTTTCTATTGAAATGAAAACTTTTATTTTTAAATATAGTGAATTTTTATATTATTCAGAAGAATGTTACTATTATTATTATTATTATCATTATCATTATTATGATCGAAAATTAATGAAAAACATTTTTGAAACGAAGCAAAAAATTTCGACCACGATAACGTTCAAAACTTTAGGAATTTCATAAAATATATGTCAAGTTCGAATAGTCGTTAAGGATATTCGAAATTCTTTATATCCCAATTACATATTAAATAACTATATATCCTTGTGCGATTTTTTTTTTACAGATTCAAGGATCGCAGACTATCGTTTATTATACAATTATTCGTTATACAAAAGCTAATCCTTTATTTACGAGACACCTTTCCTACTATCTTGCTGGAATTGTCGGCATTTTCTCTAGAAAGTCTTTTTCAATGACAGTCTCTAATTGTGCGACATTCAGAGGACTTTGAGAGTCTCCTGATCTATTGCTAAGTGCTGTGAAAAAGTAGTGTAGTTCTTGTAAAGTTCGGATGCTGCTCGACGTTAGCAAAAGTTCACCAGATGTCAAATTTGGATGTGACGTTTTATCCTGAAACTAAAAAAGAGAACATTAAATCAGTTACAATTTAAAATCTATAAAAAAGAAAAAAAAAATTATAATTTAAAAAAAAATATGTTAAAAACAAATTTTATTATTTTATTTTATATTTTGGTTCAACCTAATTTTTTTCTGAAAATTGGACAAATAAATCTTTCAAAATTTAGCTTCGAAACGTTAAGGATGGAATAATTTATTTTATCGATGTCCTTTTTGTTCGTCTTCTGTCTATAATAATAATTTAGAAGAACGTAAAAATGTGTCTATTAAAATTTTAATAATTTTTAATTAGAAATTTGGATAAATTCAAGTAATCAATTTAAATATTTACGCAAAAGTAAAAATTTTTTTAAAATCTCTGAAGATTTCAAGAGTCGATGCAGATTTTCTTGGAAAGAGTCCAAAATAAAAAGGATTGTAATTATTTGTAACTCAACTCACTTTAAAACTTTAATTCAATTTTCTTTGTTCTCTGTAGAATTTTTCATATTTACTTTTATGGAAAATTTATTCTAATTGAAAAATGTATTTTTAAAAAAATAGAATGTTTAATACACAAAACAAATATTTAATAAATTCAAATCAAAAAATTGAATATTTCTTTAACTTCAAAATGACGTATAGTCAGATTTTCAGTTTAAAATAGTAAAATGTATTTCGTCAAGAGTTACAAATTTATTTTCAGTTCAAATGGCCGCTCAAGGGTTATTGGCTTAGATGCAAAAATAATCTTTCTGCAAAGTTCGCAGCTAAAACAAATCTTTTAGTTTCTCATCATCTTGATCGTAACATTTGTCTTAACAAATAATTCCGTTTGTTTGTTATTTTGTCACTTCATTAGTTTCTTTAAAAAGTTTATTTTTATTATTTTTCGTTTTATTTGTCTCTTTAGTAAATTGCTTTACAGAAAAAAAATTAATTAATTTGTTATTTATGTAATAGAAAATCATATCTGTTTTACAATTCGCCATTCAGAAAATCTAATTTAAAAAAATGACTAATTCAAGAAGAGTTTCTATTCTGAATGTGAATCGATGAAGAAGCTTTGTTAACAAGCTAAAGTTATCGTTTAACATACACTCATTGAGCTGGTTCATTGCATTAATGCGAAGTATTATTAGATTTTACTTCCTTTATTGACGTCTAGTGCAAAATCTTCCTTTATAATGATCAGATCAAAAGCCGCTATATTCCTGGTTCTAGGGATTTTATTTTTGACCAATGCAGGTAAGTTTTATTACTATTATAAATACTTTACTATCTTAAAATTTCGATTTATTTTATTCATTATTAAATAAATTAAAGTAAAAAAAAAAGGAATATCGTTTATTAATTAATTGAAAAAAGTTTTAATTTATTAATTATATCAAATTAAATTAATACCAGACAATTAAAAATAAATCTTAGTGTTTGCTTTTATTAATAAACTTTTTAGTGAATTAAAATTCTCAACAATTTAAATATATCCAAATTTTTATAAATCAAATGTTATTTATTTAAAATAAAAAAAATTACCAAAATTCAACAATTAGAATTGTAGAGAATATTATAAGAGCAAAATGAGCTAATAATAATATTGAATTAATAATACTTTATTCGGTGTGAAAATTCATTTTCTAGTTTGAGGTTATGTCAATGGAGAAAACCTCCTTAAATTTTCCAGTTTCAATTTGTGGCAATTTAAAAATAATAATCATTTTAAGTTCTTAAAATTGATTCGTTTAGATAAAAATAATTTTTTAATATAGTAGATATGTTTCTCATTTTCTTTATATTTTATATATTTGTAATTTCTTTCCATTTTGTTTTTCATGATTTTTCTACAATTTACCGTTTCCAATTTTTTTTTACATTTTTTACATTCTTTAGTTATCCACTTTAATTTTAGCTAATTAGATAATTTACTTTGTATCGTTATTTAAACGCGTGAGTCAAGGTTGGGACATTGTGGGTAGTTTAGGTCGGAACACCTTAAATTCGAAATTCAATTTTAGACTTAGGAATGTGTCAAAAACGTAATTTCTATTGAAAAAATTTATACGTATAATAATCACAGAAATACAAAAAATAAAAATAAATTGACACACGAGTATTTGCAATTTTTAAGTATATTGCAGTCTTTTTCTGACATTTGCAGATCATTTTTAATAATTTTCCTCTATAAATTCCTTGGTGTCCGTCCGTCCGTTTGTCGTTCACAGTCAATAGTTATGCATTTCCGATTCTTGCCGAGAAGAATCGAAAGCTTCCGAATATTCCGAGTGGAGCCGAAGCCTTCCGATTTTACACGAAAAATTCCGAACAATAACGAGAACAATTCTAAAAATCAGTTAATGTAATAACCAAAAAATAATTTGCCTTATCCATGTTTTTTTTTCATTTTCAGAAGAAATTGATGACTCTGACTACCCAGAAATTTACGACGATTACTATCCAATCTTTTATAAGCAAAATTTTGAAGACAGATTGTCAAAAAAAATCCCTGATGATTTTTACATCATAAATGAAGCTGAAGAGACTGAAAATCATCCAAAAGTTTATTCTCCGTCAATTGAAGACTTACAAGAATTTGACAACCATAATATAATTTATTCCACGACAAATAAAATTCCACAAACTTTTTTGAACCGGGAGGATTCTAAAATCGCGATTACTGCTGCAACACAAAAAAATTGGTACAAGGAGCCAGAGAAAATTTACAGGTACACAAAACACAGGATACCTGGCTACGACTACGACGAATTCGACATTTTTGGAGACAGTGTTGATCGCCAGTGTGACGAGAAATCTGTTTGGACACATTGTCTGTGTCAATTTACCTGCACGGATCCGAATTCCGTTAATTGCTATTCACCTTGTGAGACTGGATGTGAGTGCAGAGAAGAATTTGTTTTTGATGAAAGAATTCAAAAGTGCGTTTTGCCAGCTCAGTGTGAAATGACTGTTGATTATTTTTATGACTTTGAGACGTAATACTTGTAAATTTATAATAATTTTATAACCAACATAATTATTCATAATTTTTTTCCATCTTCTTATTTTAAAAAAAGAAATATGAAATAAAAAGTTAAAAATGTTTTAATTAATTAGATTACAATTCCTAGATAAATCCTGGAAATTTCAATTTCAATCTTGTGTTCTTGAATAATGTTTGTAAACATTGAATATAAAATGGACAAAATACGATCTAAAAATCTTGGATAGAAAGAAAGTAAAAAATAAGAATATTATTGATAAATCCAAGTCATTTTAATTTAAATAAATCCCAAATGGCAATTTAATCAAACTTTAAAATTTTAAATAATTTAAATTTAGTAGTAAAAAATTAACTCTTTTGTATTTCATTTTTACCCTATTTTTTTAATTTTCTCCTATCTAAGCAAATTATTTCAGTTTATTTTATACAATTTTCAGGGTGTCTACTAACCGGGAAAAACCGGGAATTTTCCGTCAAACCGGGAATTTTTTTTCTGGGATAATAAATTCTTTTCAATTTTCAATTATTTTCTTCAATTTCCAATTATTTTCTACAATTCTCAATTATTTTCTTCCATTTGGAATTATTTTAATTAATTTAAAATTATTTCTTCATTTATCAATTATTTTCTTCGATTTTCTACTATTTTCTTCAATTGACAATTATTTTCTTCAATTTTCAATTATTTTCTTCAATTTTCAATTATTTTCATCAATTTCTAATTAATTTATTTAATTCTGAAATATTTTCTACGATTTTCAATTATTTTAATCAATTTTTAATTATTTTCTTCAACTATAAATTATTTTTTTTTAATTACCAATTATTTGATTCAATTTTCAATTTTTTTCTTCAATTTTTAATTATTTTTATCAATTTTTAATTATTTTCTTCAGATCTCAACTATTTCCTTCAATTTTTAATTATTTAATTTAATATTCAATAATTCTCGTTTTTTTCAACTGTTTTTTTTTCAATTATCATTTATTTATTTCACATCTCAATAATTCCTCCATTATCCAATTATTTTCTTCTATAATCAATAATTTTCGGCCTTTTTTAATATTTTTTTTCAAATATCAATAATGTTTTTAAACTTGAATTCAATTCATCAATTATTATTTAACAATTTTCATAAAATCACATTTTCTTCAATTTCAAATTACATTTTACAATTTTTAATTAATTACTTCAAATTACAATTACCTACAATCTTCATTTTTTATTGTTTTTTTCAAATTCTATAATTCTTGGGTTGTTTAATTTCTTTTTTCTTCAATTATCACTTATTTTCTTCTACTTTCAATCCCATTGTTCGATTCTTGAATTATTTTCTTTAATTCTCAATTATAATTTTCGACATTCAATTCCATTCTTTAATTTGCAATTTTTTTTTTAATATTCAATAACTCTAGGCTTTTTACAATGATTTTTTTAAATTCTCAATTATTTTCTTCAAATTCCAATTTTTTTCTTAAATTTCAATTTTTTTCTTCAATTTCCAATTATTTTTTCATATTTCTTTCAGTTTCTCAATTTCTTTCAATTTTCAATTTCTTCTCAATTTTCTTCAATATTTAACAATTCTCAACTTTTTTAAATTATGTTTTTCTTTCAATTTTTATTTATATTTATTTATTTATTTTTTTATTTATTTATACATAAACGGGCAAGTACAAAGAAAAGAAAAGAAAAAATACTATATTGAGAATTTTTAAATTATTTTCATCAATTCGCAATTATTTCCGTCGATTTCTAAACTTTTCTGCTGTTTCCAAATAGTGTATTTAATTTTTAAGTACTTTCTTCAATTTTTAATTATTTTCTTCAATTTTTAATTATTTTCTTTAATTTTTAATTATTTTGTTCAATTTTCAATTGTTTGTTTCAGTATTCAGTAATCTCGACTTTTTTCAATTATCAGTTATTTATTTCATTTTTCAAGACCTCCTTCAATTTTCAATAATTTTCTTCTACATATTTTCAATTTAATTGTTCAATTATTTTTTTCAATTCTCAATTAATTTCTTTAAATAACAATTCTATTCTTCAATTTTTAATGTTTTCTTCAATATTAAATAATTCCTGTCATTTTCCATTTTTTTTTTTTAATTATAAATTATTTTCTTCTTTTTTCAGTCCAATTGTTCAGTAATTTTCTTTAATTCTCAATTATTGTATTCGAATTTCAATTTTATTTCTCAATTTTCAATTGTTTTTTTTTAATATTCAATAATTCTGTGTTTTTCTGATTTCAATTTGATTATTTAATTTCCAATTTATTTCTTTAATTTTGAATTATTAACTAAAATTTTAAATTATTTTTTTGGATTTTCTATCTAGTTGACCAATTTTCAATTATATTCTTTGAATTTAATAACCATTGTTCAATTTTTTCAATTATTGTTTAATTGTAGATTAATATTTATTACATTCTCATCCTAAATGAGAAGGTCTTCAATTTTTTTTTTTAATTTTGTTTCTAATTGTCAAATATCTTTGTCATTGTTCAATTACTTCTTTCTATTATTAATTATTTCTTTTCATTATTAATTGTTTCTTTTAACTCTTAATTATTATTTTTTGTAAAGTTTAATATTTAATTCTTCAATTCTCAATTATTTTCTTCAATTGTCAACTGTTATATTCAATTTTTGTAGCCATTTGTAGGTCTATAAAACATTTAGGAAAATTGATTTTTTTTCACACTTTGGTGCGAAATACATTATTTTTTTCAATTTTATGACTTTCATTAGATTTACTCATTTTTTGCAAATTTATTTAATTTTCTTTACATTTTGTTTATTTTTTCTCAAATTTAATTACTGTTTCATAAAATTTCTAGATTTTAAGATTAAAAAAAATGTATTGTTAGGATTGTTTTAACAGTTGATTTAATATTTTAAAACAATTTTTCGTTTTTTAAAGTAGTTTCTAAATTATTTATAAATTTTCTTCATTTTGGGAATAATTTCCTGATAATTTTTATTTTTAAAGAGATTTGTTATTCTTTTTCTAGACTTTTAACTTATTATTATTTTTTTTTACATCTTCTTATTTCATTCTTCCTGTTTTTTATTTCTTTTTAGTTTATTCTCCACAATTTTTTTTATTTTTTATATACGTATTTTTGAGTTTTTTTTTATTCTTTTACACCTCATTAAACTTTGTTTAAAAGATTTTTTCTATTTTTCAAAACACATTGCTTTATTATTTTTATTTAATGTTCTTAGTTTTTCCTATTCCTTAAAACTTATTGAATTTCTTCAATTTATTCGTTTTCTCACAATTTTTTATCACTCTTTACACTTTAATGTTTTTATAATTTGAAAAAACATATCCATAAATATTTAATTTTTTAAAAAAAATTTCTTGATATTCTTTTGCAGTTTTAATTCTTGATTTATTAAATTTTACTATTCAATTCAATTTATTTCTTTTGTATGCCCTTTCAGGCGTTTACAACTTATAATACAAATGTTTTACACGAATGTTTTCCTTACCGCTCTAAAATTATTGACACATTAGTACTATTTCATTTGCATTCTTCCATACCTTACAATATAAATACACCCTCCTTCATTCCTCCACATCTGACTCTTCTCTATCCCTATTCCATTCTACTCTTTCTCTAGCTAATTTTTCAAATTGGCTCCCGTATCTACAGAGACCGAGGCTTGGCTCCCCATTTAATGTTTTTATTAATTTTCTTTCTATTTCTCGTTCATTTATATCGCCAGCCCACTCCTCTACTATTTTAACCCATTCGTTGTCAATTTTCTCCTTTGCTGTTTCACAAAACCATATGTGAGTCAGGTTCTCTTCCTCCTTCCTGCAGAGCCTGCATTTTACATCCTTAAACCCTTTGTTTCCAGCCTTGCCCACGTTCCCGCATCTTAACCTAGCCCATTCCGTTTTCTCCCCATAACTAAGCTTCTTATTTCTCCAATATTTTTCCATTCCCATTTCTTTCTTTATTGCCTTATAGTTTCTACAATACATTGAATTTTCTATTTTTTCCCAATCTCCTTGTATTTCTTGATCCCTTTTAATACTTAACCCTTTTCTCAGATTTTCGTAACATTTTTTACTCTCTACTCCTGTTTCTATCCATATCAATGTTTCCCCATCACCAACTTCTTTTAGAGATTTTACTAAAGACTCTCCCCAGGTAGTAGGATTATTGTTTCTTATCCCTCTCAGTTCCTCTTTCAGGCAAATTTTTGGGAGTCTTTCATCCTCCATTTCTAATACTTCGCAGATGTATCTAAAAACCCTTTCCTTTGTCTCTATCTCTAAACTCTTTCTTCCTGTCTCCATCCTCCAAATGTACCCTGGAGTGTTTTTATCCAACCCCATAGCCATTTTAATAAATTTACTTTGAGCCCTTTCTATTTCCTCCCATCTTTTACTTCCCCAAATTTCTACCCCGTATACTCCTCCTGATTTTACCAAAATGTCCATTAAATACAATCTTCTGTCTAAATCGTTTAGTCTTGCTCTAGCCATAACCCCCCAAGTCGCGTTCATTGCTTTTTGCATTTTCGCCTCCATGACCTTTATATGCTTTTTGTATGTTCCCCCTTCCGAAAACCAAAAACCTAAATATTTATATCTGTCGACTATTTCCAATTCTGTGTTAAAAAGTTTCCATTTTTCTCCTTGTGCCCTTCTCCCCCCTTTCTTGAAAATCATGATCTTAGATTTTTCAGTGTTAATTTCGAGTTTATTTTTTAAAACGTATTTTTCTAAAGACTTTAGCATACTTTCCAGTCCTTCCGGGAAATCTGCTACAACCGCCAAATCATCCGCGAATTTTAATGCAAAAACTTTCTTTTTTCCTATTACTGTTCCCCCTTCGTTTTTCTTTTCCCATATTTCGTCCATGTCCTCAATAAATAAATTAAATAACGTTGGACTTAAAGGGCAACCCTGTCTTACACCCCTGTTTGTTTCAAACCCTTCCGTCACACCTTTCCCTGTTATCACTTGATTAATTGTTTCCCTATATATTTCTTTTATCATTTTGAACATTCTCCCTGTTATTCCCATCTTTTGTAATTTTTGAAACATTTTCTCTCTGTTAACCGTGTCGAAAGCTTTTCTAAAATCTACAAAGGCCACATATAACTTCCCTCTTTCTCTTTTCAATTTATTGTTTATAAGAGAGTTCAAAACAAATATGTGGTCCCTTGTAGACCTTTTCTTTCTAAAACCAGCTTGACTTTCCTTATATAACCTGTTTCTTTCCATCCAATCCCTAATTCGTTCGTCCATTATGGATGTAAGGATTTTATACCCTATGTCAAGCAAAGAAACTCCCCTATAATTGCCCGTATCATTTTCATCCCCCCCTTTAAATATCGGTACAATCCCTGCTTTTTCCCATCCTGTTCCTAATTTTCCTGATACCCAAAAGCCGTTAATCACCCTATGTAGTTCTTCTGCCCAAATTTTAGGTAAACCCTTAATAAATTCTATCGAAATTCCATCTTCCCCTGGAGCTTTTCCCTTCTTCATTTTCTTTATGCTTTTTACTATTTCTTCGAAGGAAATATCTTTATTTAATTTTTCTAGTTCCTCATCTTCCCTCTCCATTACCCTTTCTTCCCTTTCATTATTAACCCTTTTTTCCCTTTCTGATTCCGAGCATTCCCCTTCTACCTCTGCTTCTAATAAATTTTTAAAGTGTTCTACCCATTTGCTATTTTCTATTTTTTCTCCTTTTTTCTTATTCTTTCTCGGTCTAAAGTTCCCTATCGCTTTCCAGAAACTACCCATTGTCCTGCTCTTTTCTACTTCCTCCCATTTTTTATTATTTATTTCCTTTTTCTTTTTTTTATATAGTTTTTTCAGGGTTTTTCTTTCTTCCTTCAAATTTCCCCCGTTCTCTTCGCTTTTGTTTTTTAGATATTTTCTTAAACATTTCCAGACTTTTTTCCTCTGTTCCCTGCAATCCTTTTCAAACCAAAAACTCATCCTACCCCTTCTATTATTTACTTTTCGTTCCCCTGTGATTAATCCTACTTTTTCTGCTGCTTCCCAGATATTGTTTACGATATTTTCCCACCTTTTATCCCATGAGATTCCTTCTTTAATATTTTCGTCCCATTGTTGCTCCATCTGATTACTGAATTCCTCCTCTTTACTATTATCCCATTTTAGTCTTTTCTCACCTATCTTTTCCACTTTTCTCTTTTCTACCTTACCCTTTTTGACTTTTTTTATTTCAAAGCAAAACCCTACAGGAAGGTGGTCCGATTCTATCCTAGTTCCGATTTCAATTTCCTCTATCAAACAATCATTTTCATTCTCTAATATCACTATGTAGTCTAGAACCGAGCCTCCGTTTCCATCGACATGGGTCCACTTGCCTTCCGCATCCCCTTTCAATCTGCCATTTAAAACTAAAAGCCCTTGCTCCTCGCAGAATTTTAACATCTTTTTACCTTCCGTGTCTAATTTCTTATCCTCAGATTTTCTTTCAAGTCGATACCCCTTACAAGGTTTTCCCCTTTCTTCCTCTCCCCCTCCCTTTGCTTCTCCTATCCTAGCATTCCAATCCCCAATTACTATTAACTCATCCCCATTCTTCGATGCTTCTTGTACAATTTTTGATAATTTATCTTTTATTACATTTATACCTACGTTATTATACAATGATACAATCTTAATATTCTTACCATTTAATTTCCATCCTGAAACAATCAAACCATACTCCCATTCTGACACTTTCACTCCCTCACTCACCTCCTTTCTTATTCCTATCAAATGTCCTCCTTTAGCTCTACCTTTCTTCTTTTCCCTTTCCGCTACTTTTATAGTCCACTCATAATTACCGTTTAGTTTCTTCTTAAATTCTTGAGCTTTATCTTCTTCCCACCATGTCTCTTGTATTAGTATTAAATCGTAACCCTTCCAGAATTTTTCCGTTTGTTCCATCTTGTATCCCCCTGCGATGTTCCACGATAATCCTTTAATCTTTCTGCTGTTTCTGACGAAAATTCCCACTTGACACTTCTCTTTTTTCTTCGTCCCAGAAGTACTCACAGTCGTCGATCCACCACGTCATATATCTTTTGCTGGCCACCCTTGAATTTTTCCTCGCCTGTTCCACTTCATTTTCAATCCATTCCATGACTTCCTTCTCCCTATTTGTCCAATCATTTTCTATTAGAATAGCCGTGCCTTTAAGATTTTTCTTTTTTCTCATCAACTCTTTCTTCGATTCAAAACAATCTAATTTAATCAAAATTCCTCCCCCAATCACTCTCATCTCTGTTATATTTATTCTTACCCTTATTTTGTTCCACATCGTGTTTTGTATTTCTCGTTTAACAATTTCCCCCCCAACAGTACGGAATCCTCTCACTAATACCCACAGTTTTCTATTTTCTCTTTCCTGCCATTCTCTTTCTAATTCACCTTTTTTCAACCAGTCTGGTTTTTTATTTTTTTCTACAGATTTTTCTGTCCCGTTTGGTACATTTTCAAGCCCGTTGTTAATTTCATTTATTTCTTCTATTCGTTGTATCCCTGATTCTTCACTTTTTAATTTCCACACCTCCAACTCTTGCCTTAAAACATTTATTGTCTCTATTAGATTGCTTTTTTCTTGCACCCATGTTCTTTCGCGTTCTCTGGCCTTTTCTAACGCCACTTCTGCTGCTATTTCCCTTTCTATTCTTATTTCTCTTATTTCACTATCCTCCCTGCAATCTTTTTTGACTTCATCCAACATAACACTTATTTCCCGTTTAACTTTGTTTTCCCACCAATTATTCATGGTTTCTTCAATAATTTGTCCCAAACACTCATCTTTATGCATTTCCCCACTGTACTTCACTTTTTCTGAACTTAATGCTTCAACTTTTTGGTTTTCACTGTCTTTTTCATGTATTTCTTTTCTGTTTTCTGACTTTTTTTCTTTTTCTGTTTCTACTTTACCATCACTTTTATCAAAATCTAATTTCCCATCACTTGTATCACCTAACCCTTCGTTTACCAAAGATTCTGTAGATCTATTAGTCTTCTTACTTTTGTTAAATGCCCAATCTTTTAAGTTACCCTGCGTAAAGTCTTCGTTGCCATTTTCCAAAAATTTTTGCATAACCTGCGCACTCTTTAAATCAGTTTCTGCCATCTTGGAATTCTTGAGCGGTCTCCCCCTCTTTCTCTTTTCATTTGCATTCGAATCCCGGTGTGCGTCGCCACCTTCCAAATTCAAACCCGTAAGTTGTTTCCCGTTGTCTCCCGCGCCTGCGCCCTCGACACATTTGTCCGCCATAGCCTCAATTATTTTGTGAAAAACACACTTCCACTTTTCAGTTATTTCGGCTGAAGCCTATCAAAAAACCTTCCACAAACACTGTCAGACCCGAACCCCTTCCTCCACTTCTCTGCAAACACCTTTCCAACTCTCAAATAAATCAAATTCCCGTAAAAAGATCTCAAAATATCGGACACTACACAGCAACGCGTGCACGCTATTCCAGTAACCAAACGGAAGTCCCTATTAAATTTTACTATTTTTCATATATTTTCGCTCGATGTCTTGATTTAAAACAAAAACGATATAAACATTTTTCCTAACCTTTCTAATATTTGAAGATATTATTACCATATTTCTGAATTTTTCCGACTATTTTCTTAATAATTTTCTTAACTTTTTCATTTTTAAAAAATGTATTTATTTTTGTCGGTTTTTCAATTATTTTATTACATTCTCTTTTTGTTTTTAATTTTCCCATTTTAAACAAGATTATCTTAACTTTCTTATTTTTGCATTGACAATAATGTTTTAATAGTTTTTGTAATTTTATCATTTTTTCATAATTTGATAGATTTTTTTAAGATCTTCATTTTTTTAATGTCCATTTTTTGATGTTCTAACATTTTTAAATAATTTTTTCGTTTTGCAGTTATTTTGAAACTAATCTTAATATTTTGTTCAAACCACTAAATATTTAACTAGTACTGTCATTAATCATTAAGCAAATAAATTTGAGAAATATATCCCTGAATAATCTTGAATACGGCCAAATTTATTAATTTAATTATTAAATTTAATTTATCAACATAAATTTAAATTTCTATTAAAAAAACACTTAGACCTGTCAATTAAAAAAATGTATAAGTACCTTATTATCCATGAGTTTTGCTATCCTGGTAATATGTGGAACAAAGTCAGATGACAAATTGTTATTTTCAGAACCAATCGCTGCAGCATCGCCAACAAAAGCCCACTTGTACCTTTATAAAAAATATTTTTCTTATTATTATTTAAAAATAACTTCAAAAATTGCCATAAATATTAAATCTCAATTTAAAATTATATTTAAAAAATATATATGCTACTTACATTTGGAATTGAGGAAGACGATGCGCGGGCAATAAAAGGGCCAAGTCAAGCAATTTTGCAGCCGCTAGTTGAAGTTGCAACCAGTGAGGATGACCATGTGCTTGAAGACCATTACTTGCGTTAACAGCCCACGACGAGTCCAAAGCCGAAAGAAGTTTTATGTGTGAACTGTTAAATAAATAGAAATTTTTTTTTTATTACAAACATTGAAAAATTGATAATTTTAAAAGAGAGAAAAGGACAGACACTCAAGTCAAAAGAATTAAATTCCAATTTCCTTATGAAAACAGAAATTTTTAAAGCTCAACAAAATCACAAAAGCTGATGGAATTTTTTCTTTTAAATATATAGAAAACAAAAAACTATAAATATTTTTATCTTGAACTGTTTTAACAATTTACAAATTATTTCTTGTTTGGAATTAAATATTATTAATCTGTTTAATTATGCTGTTGATTAATTATTCATTAATGATAAAACATATTAAATTGTACAGTTAAATTTATAGCATGCTTCATTATTTTTGCGGCGTGAACGATAATTAATTGTTTGTACATTCTCATAATCTGTGAACAAGTCGAGCAGATTTTTTGCATAAAAAAATATTTATGAAAATTCTATCATTCAGCCTTTTTGTGTTTAATATTATTTACAATTTTTATTTATTTCAATTTATTTATTAAACTTATTTTACATTTTGAAATCATACTAATTATAAATTTCTCATGTACTTTAATATTTTTAACCAAGTAAATTAATAAATTAAATTAAATTATTCGACGATTTTTTCTTTATTATAGTATAATAGCAAAAGAAAAAAGTGAAATTAATGAAATGAGAGATTTTTAACAACTTTAAAAATGTTTTTAATTACCTGCTCTGCCGACTGCGATCCCAACACCAACCAATCAAATCATGGTAGCACCACAAATTCCATCAAATCGCGGATGCCAAAACAGAGCCAAAAACATCACTTCATTAGCTATTGTCTTTGTTAGTTAGGAAAGTAATATTAATTTCGATGAGATGGAAACATGAAGAAATTGCGACAAATTAGTAATGTCGTTAGATGAACTGGACATTTTACATTTTAAACTAAAGCTGTTTTAAATACAAGCGGGTTAAATTAAAATTATTATTATTATAACATTAATCAAATTAGGATTTAAATCAAGACTCGAATAAAATAAACATTCTAATTAAACCCTTAACACCCTTCTCAATATAGAAAATTTAATTTTCTTACTGCTTTTATTTTTTACTGAAAAAATAATTAATATTTTTTAATCAAAAACCAGCTTTAAATGAGACGTATGAATAAGTTCTACAATTAATTATTTAGAATATTTATTTAATAGAATTTCATTAAGAAGAATCCTCTTTCAGTCGAAATTTCACATTTTCGAATATCTTTTCAATCGAACATAAATTAATCCGAATTATCACCTAACAAAATTTTTAGGTCACCGAATACATATTTAACAGAATTTTCAGTTTACAAAAATCCTTTTAACCAACTTTTCATTTAAAATACTTCCAATTTAAACGAATTTTAATTTAGAAGAATTTTTATTTTACATAATTTTAGGATAATCGAATTTTTAAATACCTGAATATTCATTTGTCCGAAATTGTATTAGTACGAATTGACATTTGATAAAAAACTTAAAATACAAAATATTCATTTGTTCGAAATTGCAAATGGACGAAGTATTCAGGTATTTAAAAATTCGATTAACCTAAACTTCTGTAAAATAAAAATTCTACTAAATTAAAATTCGTTTAAATTGGAATTTTTTAAAATGAAAAGTTGGTTAAAAGTATTTCTGTAAAAAGGAAATTCTGTTTAAAATGAATTCGGCGACCTAAGAATTCTGTTAGGTCAAAATTCGGATTAATTTATGTTCGATCGAAAACATATTCGAAAATGTGGAATTTCGACTGAAAGAAGAATCTTCCTAATGAAATTCTATGAAATAAATATTCTAAATAATTAATTTTACAACTTAATCATACGTCCCACATAAAAGAGTTAAAAAACAAAAAGAATAATAAAAACTTGTTTAAAACGAGTCTCTCTTTATATCCTGTGTTCATTTTAAAACCCAAAACTGAGAAAGTAGTGCCACATGCAGAAGCTAAATGAAACTACAAGCAATTTTAACAATTGTTCTTAGTTTAAAAATGTACCTGAACTCCTCGGTATCGGTGGTGAGTTCTTGCTCAATATGAAGAAAAACTTGAACTAATTCACTGACGATTACAGGCCACAGTGAAGTCGCGTGTTGTGGAGACATTCGCAGGAGCAAAACTCGAAAGCATAAAAAGACTTGAGCCTGGATTGACGGAATCACTTGCGGAAGACGCAAACTGTCCGCCAGTCGTTCTGAAAAAATTATAGAGAGAATAGATTAAAATTTATAATATAAAAGATTGTTTAAAAGTGCCAAAATTCAATTATAAATAACAAAATTTCGGATACATTAAAAAAATTTACTTTAAAAAATAATCTAAAGTTTGTTAAAAATAAAAAGAGGAAATTAAATTGACTTTAAAGTTCGAATCAATTGACATTTGAGGAAATTACAATTTTTGTCTTTATGGACAATGATAAAATGATAATTCTATTTTTTTAAAATATTTTTTTTGTAAAAAATACCTTGGATTTCTGGCATGTACTTGTGATATTGATCCATTTCACTGCAAAGTATAACGAAAGCGAGTCTCTTCAAAAACTGCGCTCTTTGTTCATATTCTTGTTCCTTCGATGAGAAAATACTTATACTACTGCTTTGTGCCAACGAGACTTTGTCTAGAAAAATAATTACAAATTAATGATAAAATTTTACATTAATAGACAAATTAAACAAAGTATTTTTATCAGGCTGTGTAGTGAATTATTATTTTTAAATTCCCATATTTCCCAGATTGCAAACTACAATTTTCCAAATTTGTTTTATTAATAACTTGAAAAAATAACTTTTGAATAATATAATGAGATTTAATAAAAACATTAAGAAAAGAGATTTAAAAAATTCGTAATGTGTAGAAAATAAACAAATTATTTAAAAAAATAAGAAAATTAAAAATATTTGAAAATTTATCAAAGCATGTAAAATATCTGCATCGAAAATTGGCAGTAATTTTTGAATTGAGAAAATGTAAAAATAAAAAAAATGTAAAACCTTACAAAAGAAATGAAGAAATTGTTCAAAATTAAAAAAAATAAGAATATTATTCAAAAAATAAAGGGAATGAAAATATTGAGAAATTGTGAAAAATGTAGAAAAAAGCTATAGTAGAGTTAAGCGTTTTGAAAAAATTAGATATTATAAGATGAAAATAAAATTAAATAATTTTTAAAGAAGGGAAAAATACAGAAATAAAAAAATGTTGAAAAAATTAGAATGTATTAAAAAGTCAAAGATTAATAAAAATATTATAAAAATTATTATTTTTATAATCATTTCTTGTATAAAATTATTGTAATGATTTTGTTTTGTTTTACTCTTTTTTTCAAATTTTTAATATAAAGTAAAAATTTATCTTTTAGATGATGTTTCAATCACAGGTTAGTTAAAATGATTTTTTTTCATACTCTTTGAGCTTTTGAGATAAATAATTATTTTTTTTTACGTTTTTAATGAATTTATTTTTCTGCTTTTTTTAGTAATTTCTTTCATACTATCATGAATAATAATAATGGAAATTTATAATTGATTTCTCTCTTAATAATCTTCTCTTCTCTTCTCTTCTCTTCTTTTTTTTAATTTAAAACTTTTTGCACTATTTTAAATAAAAATACGTTCTAAATTAAATTTCTCCAAATAAATTTTGTAGTTTTTATATGAAAATGTTTATTTTTTATTACGTAGGTAAATTTTTTAACTTATTTAACTTCTAATTATGTTGTAGGTTTAAAATTAGGATCAATTCTAATTTTAATCAGTTCAATTGCATTAACAAAAAATAAGATTGACTCATCACAAAAATGAGACACTAAAAATAACTACATAAAATTGAAAAAAAAAATAATATAGATCGATACATTTTTATTTCTCATTTATATTATTTTACCAAGTGACAAATTCTTATAATATAATTATTAATAATAAAAATAATAATAATAGTAATAATAAAAGAATAAACTTTTTTTTGAGTAGACTAAAATTTTGAAAATTGTAGATAAATTACAATTATTTAATTCAATTGATTTAAAAATTCCTTAAAAGTTTATGCGCAGAAGTTTAAATTTATTGATATTTAGATTTTTGTAAATTAAGATCTTAAAATGTTTCATATATAATTCTTTATTAATAGAAGTCTGAATAAATAAAAGAATTTAGATTCGATAAATTCAAGTATTAATTGATTAGATTTTGCATTAAATTTAAGTCTGAGTCGATTTAAAATTTCCAAATTTTTATAAATTGAAAATAATAGTTTTTCAATTTTCAAATGATTTCAAGTTTCATTAATTCCAATTTTTATTTATACAAATTTTAGTCTTTAATAGTTGAAATTTAATCATAAAATTTGGATTGATTAAAGTTTTGATACAATGCAAAATTTTTTATAATTTGAAGTTTTTATGTATTGGCTGAAGTTTGAAATTCCTAATATATGCAATGTTATAATTTGTAAATCTTTGATGCTTATAATAATTTAAACATGAATTGATTAAAATTTGAGCCATTAAAAGTTTTAGATAATTGAATTTTACTATTATTGAAATTTAAGTAATTTATAGTTTATACTAATTAAAGTTTGAAACAATTTAAATTTGAATCGATAGATGTTAAGAAGTTTTTAATTTGGAAAAATTAAAATTTATATTGATAGAAATTTTGAAGAATAATTTGTTATTTTGTGTATTGTTTTAAGAAATCCTAAGAATAAGGAATTCTTATTAATACAAGTTTGGAATAAATTAAGTTTCTATTGAAGTTTAAATATATTTTGTTCAAAAAACTACTTCAAAAAATATTCTTTTTGTTTTGCGAAAATTTTTGTTTTCGCAGAGTTACGAGCATTTGAAAATTTTAGAACAATTTCTAGGTTTTTGAACTAAAACGCTAAGAATTTTTTTTTTTAAATCTCACTATTTTTTTCAAAAACTGATATTTTTCAATTTTGTTTTCAGATTTTACTAATGTTTTAGATGCTCTTTCTTAGCAATTTTGAAAATCTTAAAAATTATGAAAGTGAACAAAATGTCGGTCATTTTTTGAAAAATTAAAAAACTACAAACTCGTAACTCTGCGAAATAACATTTTCGCAAAACAAAAAATATGTGTCTCTTTATTTGTTCTAAAAAAACAATAAAAAGCATGTTAAACATGACTTTGAAAATATTCGGCCTGTATAATTTGAAATGGAAATAGTCTTTATTAATTTGTAAAAAATTTAAATAAATAAAAATTAATTCACAAAATTTAATTTAAATAAGTTTATGGTTTCTTTTTTGCATTTAAACTACATTAGCCAATGGAATTTTTTTGTAGTGATATTTTAAAACATAGAAAACTTACTTAAAAGATCTCTAAATGTGGTATTGTCATGGGTCATTAAATTGTCAATTATAGTTCTCCAATAAGGCAAGCAGGCAGGAGTCATTTGGAAAAAAGAAGGATCCAACAGCAATTCGAGAACATCTTTTCGCCAAGCTTTTCTCGTGTATTGATATCCTGACAAGGAGCTCAAAAGCTGTGAGCAGGCAGTGAACGATGCAATATTTTTCGTCCTGTATTCAAAACAAATATTTTTTTATTTAAATATTTACATTTAACTAGTAGTACTAAAAAGAAAAAAATTGTTAACGATAGAATTTATCATTGGTTTAAATTTGGAGGACATATTTTAAGAGTGAATAATTTTTTACACCAAGGTACTAAAGTTAAATTTTACAGAATTATGTAGGTGCATAAATAACAGAAAAAATAAAGATAAAATATAGGAAAAATGTTTAACACTCACGTGTGAGTTTTGAGATATGGTGTAACGTTGTACATAAGATTCGTTAACAAAGTAGCGACTCTCTCCTTTTCCTGAGATCCGTAGCTAACATCTAGTAAGGGAGCCAAAATCTCAGCAAGGACAGTTTGCGCTTGAACACTAAAAGCCGCATTTGGTGGAGTTCCTGGAGTAACTAAAAATCATACTCAAATTAATCTTCAATTTTCTCTTGAAACAATCAAAATGTTTGGACGATTGTCAGGCGTCACACATTTTGAAATTTTTTTAAAACATTTTGTAATATAAGCTTTAATAATCTACGCACCAGCGCCGCTTTTTCCTTCTTTACCTTCGGAGCTTCCCTCAGAAACATCAAAAACATCTTCTCGTACTGCCAGATTTCTTCGTAACCACGTCGTTTGTTCTAGACACGCTCCTGCAATTTGCGAGCAGGATTCAATTAACTGCAAAAAAAGAAATCAAATATTAGGATTTTTTAATTAGATCAAATTCGGGGTGTCTAAAGAATCAACATTTTCAAATTCCCGAATTTCTCGGATAAACTAGGTGAAAATGATGTTCATTGCATGAACACTTTGGATTAAAATAATGAAAAAAATAAAATTTAATTTTTGTCAAAAATAAAAAATATCCTTAAGGACGTTTATCCGATCAAGCGGTTCTCATTCTATCAGATCACGATATTCAATATCTTTTTGATTTAATTTCTTCTTATAATTTGGTTTGTAAAACTTTTTAAATCGTATGATAATACCTATTCAAAAAATGGTAAAAAATATTTTAAAAAATGTTTAAAATGTAAAAGTAATCTAATAAATTATCAGAAAAATTGGAAATCTACAAATTAGAATCAAAAATTGTATTAACCACAATTTTATTTGTTGGGGTTTGTTTAATAATATTTTATTTAAAAGTTATTAAACAAATAAAATTTGTTCTTTACGTATTTTTTAAACAGAATATTATTTAACAAAATCCAACAAATAAAATTGTAAAGAATGTTTCGACGTGAAAAATGAGCTATTATTTGTCAGAATTGGATGAAAATTGCATTTGTTAGTTAAATTCAAAGAAAAAACATAAAATGTTAAGTAATTATTATTTGACAACAAATTTTAGCTGAACCTAATTTTTTCTGAAAAAAGTACAATTAGATCTTTCAAAATTTGGTGAAATTAATTTGAATAATATTTTTATTTGGGGTGAAAAACGACTTTCTAGTTTGAGGTTATGTAAATGGAGAGAACATTCTTAAAACAAAAAAAGTAAAAATTTTAATTTCAAATAGAAAATCATTGAAAAATTATAAAAAAAATGTACAGCAAACAAAAAAAAAATCTTTAAAAACAATCTAATAAATTATTTAAAAAAAGTAAAATTTAAAAATAATATTTATTTGAGCTTTTAAACCTATGAAAGAAAAAAAAAAAAAAAATTTTCGATAATTTACTGAAAAATGAGAAAATGTTGAAATAGAATAAGAGGAAATTATTTACAAAAAGAAGCAAATTAAAACACAATATGAAGACAATTTTAAAGTTTGAAAGAACAAGAAAACGTTAGAAAATTTAAGGAAAGCTCTTAACTTAAATGAAATAAGAAAATAAAAAAAAAATTTGCGATAATCTCCGAAAAAATGGTTAAATTTTTTAAAAACTTATATTAAACGTGGTGCACTTTTTTAAAAGTTGATAAATCCGCATTTTGTTATTTCGAGAAAATTAAATAAATTTAGTTTTCCACCTATGAGGGAGTTACGTAGTTCTTGATTTATAAAGGAGTTACGTGGTTCTAGAGGTAGTAGGGAGTTGCGTGGTTCATGATGTATGAGGGAGTTACGTGGTTCTAGAGGTAGAAATTAATATAGAAATAAAAAAATATTCAAAAATGTCAATTTCAGTAGAATCAGCCAGATAAATCTGAATTTCAAACCTTGGCAGAGATATCTTGTAAATCGCGGATATCTTTCTTCTCCTGCATTGGTGGGCACTTTTGCACGTATTCGTTTAAAATAGCAAGTAAAAGAAACTGTGCAGGCGCAGTAAGTGATAATCCGTCTTTTAATAATCCAAGTAACGAGGTCCAGGATTCAATGAGCGATTGTGAACTGTTGCTTTGCATGTAGACAAAAAGCAATTCCAGAACTGAGACTTCCAGTGAAAAATCTTGCTTTATTCCTTGAATTGGCGGAGGGCTCTTGACGACCTGTTGCACTGTTTGAACTAAAGTATCAAAAGGCATCACTCGAATCGCGCTCACCAAGTGAACTATCACTTGTTGATTTGGACAAGCCTCAGGTATCACCTTAAAAAACAAAGAAAAAAGTGTAATTTCAGTTTTAATAAAATAAGTTAAACATTAACAAAATGGGTAAAGCGAGAGACAAACTTTGCATTGTTGTTGGTCATTTAAAACTATAAATTTTTGAAATTTAAATAATCACAATTACAAAATTGAAAAATATATCTAAAAAATTACAAAAATAATTGACAGTTGAGAACAAAATTCAAAAAATGGCTACATAATTACACAATTGAAAATAATAGTTTCAAAAATTAAAAAATAAATACTAAATTTAAACAATGAATATTAAATTTAAACAAAATAGTTGAAAAATTATGGGAATAACTGTTAGAAATAATTGCAAATTGAACAATTGGATTGAAAATCTAAACAAAATAACACAAAAATGAGGAAATAAATTGAAAATTCAATTACGTCAATTACGTACCATACACTATTGTTATTATTAATAGTACCCTGTACAAATGGGCATAAATAGTGCCCGTATATATGTAAATAAATAAATAAATAAATAAAAATTTAAGAATAAACTTAAAATTTTAAAAAATGACTAGATTAATACACAACCGAACAAAATAATTTAAGAAATCATAGAATAATTATAAAATTTTAAGATAATAATTAAAAATTGTAGGATATACTTTGAAATTGCGAAAAATAATTAATAATTAAAGGAAATAGTTAAAAAATGACGAGAATACTTTTAAAAAATGGAAGTAAATTTTAAATTTGTGAAAAATTGTCAATTGAAAACAAAATTCGAAAAATGACTAGATTAATAGACAACTGGAAAAAAAATTGAAAAAATTAAACAAGAAACATTAAATTTAAAGAGAATAATTGCAAATTGAAAAATTAAGAAAATTATAGGAATAATTGTTGGAAATAATTTCACATTTAACATACTTACGGATTAAAAATCGAAAAAAAATTGAAAATTGAAGAAAACAATTAAAAATTGAAAAATTTAATTGAAATTTATTGAAAATACTTTAAATTTGAAACAAAAGAAATTGGAAAAAGCAGAGAATTAATTAATATAGAAGAACAAAATTGAAAACTGAAGAATATGTAAATAAAAATTGAAGAACTAAATTAAAAATTAAAGAAAATAATTGAACAATTGTATTTAAAATTAAAGAAACTTCATGATAATCGAAAAAATTAATAGAAAAAAACGATAATTTTTTAATATTAAAGAAAATAATTGAACATTGAAAAGTGATATTTAAATATGAAGAAAATAACTTAGAATTGAAGAAAACAGTTCTAGAATTGAATAATTGAATTGAAATTTTAAAACAATCTTTAGGAGTGAAAAAATAATTGAAAAAATACGAGAATTATTGAATATTGAGAAATTAATTGAAAATCGGTAAAAAGAATTGAAAATTAAACAAATATTTGAGAATTAAAGAAAATAATTAAAAATTGAAGAAATAAATTGGAAATTATAAAATTAAATGTAAATTCCAAGAAAATAATTAATAAATATTAAAAAAAATTCGAAAAATGCTAAGAATAATCAGCATTTGAACAAAAAAAATTAAATTGCTGAATAATCATAAAATTGAAGGAGAATAATAAATTGTCTAATTGAAAACTGATAATAATGGAAAAAATGGAAAAAATTGTAGGAAATACCTTAAAGAAATCAATTGGAAATTGAAGAATTGTATTGAAATTTTAAGAAAATATTTGATAATTGAGAAAATGCGAGAATTATTGAATTTTGAATAAAATAATTGAAAAACGAAGAATGCAATTGAAGAAAATAATTAAAAATTAAAGAAATAAATTGAAGATTAAAGAATTAAATTGAATATTTTAAAAAAATTAGTTCATAATTGAAAGAAAAATTACAAAATGAGTAAAATAATTAAATATGAAAGAAAAAAATTCCGAAATGAGGAAAATAATTGTCAATTGAAAGAAAAATTCGAAATCTGTCGAGAATAATCGACAAAAGAACAAAATAATTAAACAAAATTGTAGAATAATTATAACATTTAAAATGAATAATAATAATAATAATAATAATTTATAGAAAGAATTATAGATTTTTATTTATTAATAAAATTGAAATTATTTTAACTGATATTAATAAATTTTAATTTTAATCAATTTAAATGCATTTTTGAAAAAGTATATGATTTAAAACAAAAATATTTATGTGCCAAACTTTAGGTGTGGACAGAATGAAAGAATAAATGAATCTTGTGGATTATTATTATTGATTTAGTGGTTCCGTTTTAGATAAAAACAAATATCATACTCTTTTTGTGTTGACTGAAGGAAGTCGCCTCTCGTGCCAAGCAACAGCAACAGCTGCAAGGAAATTTATCCCGTGGTGGAAAGAAATAGGTGATAAAAGTTCAAGAAGTTGATGTTTAACAACTCTCGGACTTCCGACAACGCAACTTGTTTGTTCGCTGTAAAAAATTAAGACATTAAAATAGCAGAAAATCAAGGATTTATTTAATACTATTTTAAAAATAAATAAATTGAATTGTAAATTACTTGTCTTTTGTTGCAAGAACAGCTTGCCACAACGCTGACAGAGAAGCAATTATTCGCGGTAAATGACTCAAGGCAGTTCTTCTCGCATGAGAATGTTGCTCAGTTGATGCTGTTTTATTTGACGCTCCCAGATCCTGGTAAAAGAATAATGCACAATTTCTTTTGAAAATCGATCAAGAAATTAAATTAGCATTTATTAGAATTTGGATAGATTGTCAAAGTCTTTAATCTTAAAAAATCTCTTCTTTCTTATATTAAAATAAGTAACTACCAATAATTGACACAAGATTTTAAATTTCCCTGGCAAGTTTGTATTTTCCCTGACAATTTTTTCCCAACATTTTCCTGACTTCCATGATTAAATTTTTCTAAAACAATTTAACCTTTTAAAAAGCAAAATTGTGAAAAGTAAGTAAAATTGAATAAATTACCGGAGAAAGAGGACTTGGCATGAAAACATGCAGCAAATTGTTGAAGATCTGTCCTGGCTTATTAACTCCGGAGACGCCAGTTTGAATTGCGCCACTGAGAGGGTGATTGAATGAAAAGCCAATTTGTTGTGAAGTGTCCAACAAACAATAATGCAAAAGAAAGGTGAGAGCCTCAAGATGCGTAACAGTATAATCTGCTGGCAGACAACACTCGACGTTCGTGATACCTTCTAATTTTGTAACCGATACTGTTTCCTCATTCACGTAATAAGAGGCCAGTTGTTCAATGTTACAGCACAGTCGATGAATAACTGAAGTGACAATATGCGTAAGTGTAGGTCCCATAAAAGGGAGACTCGACGTCACGAGTGTTGTCCAATACTGATGCAAGTGCCTCATATGATCCTGCAAACAAATTATTATTCATTATTATTACTATTATTATTATTATTCTGAATTAAAAATTAAAAATAAAAAATATTTATTATTTTAAAAACAGAACAAAGGCAAAAATCTGCTAACAACTCAATAATGAACCAATTTTAACGTTATTTTTTTAAAAAATACTCATATGTAGATGTTTGTACTATAACGCTTGAGAATTAAAAAATCAAGACTTTTATTATTAACTAAAAAAAATTTTAATAACTTTTAAAAATGTAAAAAATTACTCTTTTTCTGAGAAAGTGATTTCAAGGTATTTTGATATAAGAAACTTTACATACACCAAAATAAATTATGTATTTTATACGCGAAACTTATTTAAAGTATTTTCAAATAGTTCTAGTTACTAACCAAGAATTTTAATTTGTTTAAAAAATCTAGTTAAACAAATAAATAACATCAAAAACCTTCCTTACTTAGATTTCGTTCCTTTTGTGAAATTAATTAATTACTATTGGCCTAGAGTTATAATACAGTTTAGAATGAGTTTACAAACAATTTTAGTTAACAATCAAATAACTTCAAAAGTTTTCGTTACTTAGAATTCGTTTCTTTAGTAAAATTAATTCATCACTATTAACCTAGAGTCCTAATACGATTTAGAATGTTTACAAACAATTTTTATATTATTTAAACAATCTTAGATAACAAGTAAATTATGGTTTTCATCTCAAAAGATTTCTTAATTATTAGTAATTAATTAATTAATTAATTCGTTCATTCATTTAAAAAAACAAACGAAATTTAAGTAAGGAAAGCTTTTAAAGTTATTCATTTGTTTAACAAAGATTGTTTAAAAAAATTAAAGTTGTTGGTTAGTAACTACAACTATTTAAAAGTAGTTTAGATAAGTTTTATGTATAAAATGAATAATTTACTTTAGTGTAGGTATATAAAGTTTCTGATATCGAAAAACCTTGAAATTACTTTCTCAAAAAATAATTTTTTACATTTTACGTGGTTCTAGAGGTAAAATAAAGTAACATGGTTCTTGATGTATGAGGGAGTTACGTGGTTCTAGAGGTAAAAAAGTTACGTAAATTACATATTTCGTAAGTATCTGAAAAATAATACTGACCAATTTTAAAGCACTAATGATACTGGCAAGAAACATCGGCTGTTGTGGAATTGGTGAACCGGTGATATACTTTAAAGTATTTCCAGTGAGATTGTGGGCAGTTCGCGACGGAGAAGGTAAAGTTGATGAACCTGATCCGATTTCCTCTCCCTTTTGGGCACCAATTTGATGTTCAAGCATTATTAGTGAAAGCATTAATCTGAAACAAAAAAACCATTTTTGAGCATTTTTGTAACCTTTCTTCTAAAATTGTACATTTCGTATTTAAAAAATAAATATATTATTTACGATTGATAAACGTTTACTTATTTATTTCCAAGATAAACAGAATCTAAATTTTTTCGTGAATTTTAAGAACAACTTTCAGTACCTAACAATTTTTATTTATTTATTTAAAACATAAACATTTTTGAAAAAAAATTTTGGATTCAAATTTCTTAAACACAAGACACCACACGATATTCTAAGAATTTAAAAAATAAAGAATTGCCATTAAGCAAAAAAAGGCATAGAACTAAGAAAATTATGGAAAATATTTTATGAATTTATTTAAAAACTTCTAAAAAATAGAAAAATGTAAAAAAGGAAGTATTATTTTATTTTTTTATTTATCTTTAATAAAAGCTCTTCGTTAAAAATTATTGATTAGATCAGGAAAATTTGCAGACTATGAATTGTTTACAAAGATAGTTAATTTATATTCTCGAATGGATCTAAATGGTGGAAAATAATTAAAAATGTTATTGTATCTTTTTTGAAGATTTGTTAATAAAAAAGTAAAAAATTCACCTAAGTAACTGCATCTGGAAAGCTTCAGTGTGATCACTAGCTCGGCATTTGCACTTATTTCCATCATTTTCTGATTGAGGATCGTTAAAAGCAACTATTTCTTCAGTAAACGTGAACGCATCTTCGTTATCCTTTTGCGCGTTTTTCATATTTAAAACGCTGGAGGCCAGGCAATGAAGAGCCACTTTCTGCACTTTGCATTTCGTTAAAAGATCTATGATATAGCAACTGAATCCTTTGCCTGATTCTCGAGCGATTGGTATCAATTCTGAGAAAATCAGCGTCAAAAGTTCGACACTTGATAGCTGAACCTGAAAAATAACAAATTAAATATTAATTTCAACTTCAATATAAATCAATATAAATTTCTATAACCTTAAATTTGAATTACTGACAAATTCATTTTATTAATTATTACATTACATTAGATATATTTTCCTCTTTGTCGGAATAATTAAAATTTAGCCGAATTTTTATTTAGTAATGAGAACGGGAATATAATCGACCAAAATTCTAATCGAGAATTTATGAGAATTTAGGATTTTATTTATTTATCAAATTAAATCAAATTTTCTCAATCAAAGTACGAAAATAGAATATCTAGTAATGATTTGAATTTCAATGTAAAAAGTAAAAAAATTCATGATATTTTACCTTTTTAGAATGTTCTCAAATTTTAAATTTATACCTAGCAATTTTAATTTCTTCAAGCTTCTGTTAATTGGAATTTGCATTTATTAAAAGTTTAATTAACCCACGGTTCAAATATTCTCAATTTGAAGTGATTTACAAATTTCTAAATTTTTTATTAATTCTTCTCTCTTATGATTTTAATCACTTATACTACATTTTTCAACTATTTTTATCATTTTCCAATTACTTTCTGCAATTTTTAATTATTTTCATTATTTTTCATTTTTTTCCCCAAATCTTAAATCTAACTTCTGCCAATTATTTTTAAAAAAATTTTTAATCTTTTTTAAGGAGATTTATCCGAAAATCAATTTTCTACAGATTGTTATAAAATTTTAACGACTTATTTAATGGACTATTTTACATGAATGGTTACAGTTTTATTGAAATTTACCGTTCTGTTTTTAAGATATAAATTTAATAAGTTGGAACTTTTACATGGAAACAGTAACAAAACGCACAAAATAAATATATTTTAATTAATTAAAAAAAAATTAATACATTTAAAATTATAATATAATACAACTTTTACAACAATATTAAATTAATTTATCGTACGTTTGTTAAGGCAATGTAATTTAAGGTTAGTAATTCTTGTCTTTTTTTAAATAACCAGGAAGGAGAAATTTTAATAGACTTGAAGTTCTCAAGGAAAAAATTGTTTTTAAATAAAATTCCTTTGTGTAATGATTTTAACTATAAAATCCTATTTAGAAACAAAATTATAAAAAGAAATGAAATTAGAAAGATATTGATATATATAATCCGACAGAATGAGAACCGCTTGAGCGGATAAACGTCCTTATTTTTGATTATTTTCTCTTCGACAATAAAACAATTTTATTATTTATTGCTAAATTTCATATTATTTATCGCAGAATGAAATTAATTTTCTTAATTCACCATTATTGTTTTCATTTTGCATTTATTATCTTCAATTTAGATCATTTTCATTATTTCTTAATTAATATCCTGAACTTTTAAATATATATATCTCAATTTTCAATTATTTTGGTAAATATTTTTTTTTTTTATCATTTTGCAATTATTTTCTCTATCTTTTAATTATTTTAATTATTTTTCAATTAATTTTCTAAATTTTCAGGTATTATCTCAAATATAGATTATTGTCTTCAATTTACAACTTTTTGAACGAGTTTACAATTATTTTCTTTTGCTTAAAAATACGTTCTGTAATTTTTTTATTATTTTCTCCAATTTCTAAATATTTTCACTCTTTTTGCATTATTTTTATAATTTTCAATTATTTATTTGAAAATCTAATTATTTTCATCATATTTAAATTATTTTAAAACAATTTTTAATTTTCTCATCATATTTCCATTATTTTAAAAGATTTTAAATTTATTTTCATCATATTTCAATTATTTTTTCCAAATTTAAATTATTTTTCAAGATTTTTAAGTATTTTTCTCAAATTTCTATTATTTTCTACAATTTTTAATTATTACAAAATTTAATTTTACAAAATTTACAAATTTTTTTATTAATTATCTTGAGTTTCAATTATTTTTAGCCTTCCTCAATTCTTTTTATCAATTTTCAATTATTCTCATTTCTTTCAATTAGTTTCTCAGATTTTCAAGTATATTTCTCAAATTTCAATTTTTGTCTATTTTAATTATTTATTCTTATTTATTTCATGACATTTTATTAATTAGGTTACACGCATCATAAATTTGAGAGTTGAAAATGACAAACAGATGTTTTAAAAATTTTGAAAAAAATATGCAATTTTTTCAATTATTTATTTCAAATTTCATTAATTTTTATCAACTTATCATTGTCTTTATCATATTTCAATTGTTTTCTTCAAGTTTCAAATTTTAAAATCATTTTTCAATTATAATTTTTAAAATTTTAAACGTTTAAATAATTATTCTATTCAATTTTCAATTATATCTACGATTTTCTTGTATTTTATGTAGCCATAGTCTGTATTTTTTGCAATTATTTCTCTTTTAAATTAAAAATTGTTCTTTTCAATTTTAAATTATTTTTATCTTTTTTTCTTTTTTCTTTTTTTTTTGCAATGAACTTCTAAAAGTTTTAAGTATTTTTCTGAAATTTTCCTTTATTTATGTAAATTTTACAATTATTTTCTAAAATTTTAATTATTTTCCTAAATTTTAAATTATTTATACTATTTTTTCATTATTTTCCTAAATTTTTAATCATTTTCATCAATTCTGAATTAATTCTTTAAATTTTTAATTATTTATCTCAATTTCAAGCATTTTTATCGATTTTTAATCATATTATTTTCTCCAATTTTTCATTATTCTAATTTTTTCATTTTATTTCCAAGATTTTGAAGTATTTTTCCTAAATTTAAATTATTTTATTTAATTTTAAAACATTTTCAGGGTTGCCACAAATATTTTATTACAATTTTCCCTGACCTTTCCCTGATTTCCAGACCAATTTTTTTCTTTTTCCCTGACCTTTTTTGAGTTCTTAAAACTAATTTTTCGTACATTTACTATAAAACTAGAATAATACAACGCGCGCTATTAATTTTTGGGACTTGTGTTTGCGTCAATTATTATTATAAATTGTAATTATAAATTATTTGAAGAAATGAGAATAATTAAAAATTGAGGAAAATAATTGAAAAAAATTAGAAATTAATTGAAAAAAATGAAAATAATTAAAGGTTTGGAAAAATAATTTAAAAATATATTAATAGTTTAAATTAAATGAAGTTTGAAGGAATTAAAATTGCTATAAGTATATAAATTGGCACAATTTTAAAAAGGTGAAGAATTATATAAAATTTGATAAAAAATTTAGTGACAAATTCCAGGTGTGGATAGTATGAATGAATGAATGATTCAATGAATCAATGAATGAAAGAAACTTGTAAATTATTATATAAATTGCGAATTATAATTATTTTTCAGATTGCAAACATCAATTATTTTTAGTAATGTTTAAATGACTTTCAAAAATTTGTTTAGTAATTTTTTCTACTTAGTAAATTTCAGCAAAATTAAATTTTTTTTCCATTTTACAGATTATTTGCATTTTTCCAGTACTTTTGATGGAAATCCCTGACTTTTCCCTGACTTCCCTGACCCATTTCAGTTTCCCTGACTTTTCCCTGAATTCCCTGAAATCCCTGACCTGTGGCAACCCTGATTTTTATGGTTTTTTAAATTACTTTCGACAATTTTAATTGTTTTCATTATTTTTTTTTCAATTAATTTGCAAAATTTGACATTATTTTTTTAAATATATATTTAAAATATTTACAATTGATGATAACAAGAACAATTTGATTTAATAGATTTACTCAAGCGTCGAATTTTTATTTTTTGGAAATGATTAAAATTCTTTTGAATAACAAACAGTTCAATAAACAGAAAATTTGCAAAATGATAATTCTGTTAAAATTCGGTCACCCAAAAATTCTGTTGAGTAAAAATTCGAATTTACTTAAATCCGATTGAAAAAAAATCAAAAAATTAAAATTCGTCAGAAAGGAAATTACAAATAAAAAAGTTTGAATAAATTATTACTTGTCTGTTTCCTGAGATTTCTTCCTGAGTAAGTCTCATTTGTCCGAGATTTGGATAATAACTTCGTGCGAAGTAAAGGCACACACTTATTAAAACTTCCAAATACATGCTGCTTCGATAGGCTGCCAAAAATTCAGTATTTGCAACATCGCCATAAAAGCTCCTTCCAAAGATGCTTTTTCTGTGTCTTGCTAATAAATTGAGCAAAGCTGTACTTTTGGCATTGTTGGCAATTCCTGTAGTTGCTGCCGCACAGAGAAACATTCTTGAATTTGTTAAAAGTTCATTTCGAAGAATGCGAAGTGCGTACAGAGTTCTTTCCGAGTCGTAAACACCACAATAAAGTAACATGTGCGAATGAAGATTGTGAACACCAACGCCCGCATTTCGTTTCACATCTGTATCAATTTGCATCGAATCATCCGACTGTAAATAAAATTTACAAATTAATGTTTAAATCAACAATCAAATTTGGACCACAATAGAGTAAAATTCGAGAAATCATTAAAAAAATTATTTCGAATCAACGAATTAATTGATTTCGAATTTAATTAAATATTATTTACTGTTAAGGAGTGTCTTCAGTTAGTACAATATTTGATTAAGTTAAAATTTTGGAAAATTTTAATTAAAAAAAAAAAATACATTCTTTGTCTAATTTCACCCCCTACCTGTCCATTTTTTGTTTCAACGAAAAAATTCTAAATAGGGGTCAAATTAAAGCTTGAAACCTTAATTTTTATTTGCTTTTTTTTTTAAATCCAAGATGGCGGGCTCGTGTATTTTTTTAAAGCAGTCGTGGTGCATAAAAAATTTTATTTGTTGAAAGAAATAAATATGAAAAAATAATAAAAGTAGTTCCTCTTTGCCGAAAACATACGTTCTTATGCATACTTTATATAGCCTTAATGACATTTGAGAAGTTTCAAAATGGCCGATCCAATATGGTCGACAAAATATAAATTTTTGTCAATCAGTTTTGAAAAATACAAAATGGCGGATCCAATATGGCGGACACATTTTTCAAAAATCGTACTATTTTACTTAAAAGTTGTTACTTTTTGGAGAAAATATACATTCTTATGTGTACTTTATACTTAATGACATTTAAGAAATTTCAAAATGGCCGATCCAATATGGCCGACAAAATATAGATTTTTGTCAATCTCTGCGAAACTCAGTATTTAAACGTTATTTGGGTCGCTGATTACAAATCTGATAACAGTTTAGAAAAATAGAAAATGGCGGATCCAATATGGCGAATACATTTTTAAAAAATCGTACTATTTTGCTTGAAAATTGTTACTTAGGGGGTTTTGGGGTCTCTTATTACGAATCTGATGTCAGTTTTAAAAAATTAAAATGACAGAGAAATTTTTGAAAAGTGTTAGATTTTGCTCGAAACTTATTTCTGGGATGTTTTTTTACCCCTATTTGGAATTTTTCGTTAAAACCAAAATGGACAGGCAGGGGGTAAAATTTGACAAAGAATGCCCCACAAATAAATAAAAGCTATGTTAAAAAAAAAAGATTACAAAATTGTCTAATAAATTTTTCTTCATTTTTGATGACATACCATAATTTCAGATAAAAAAGAATGCCATAAAAAAGATTGGCAACCCCCTGAAAAACAAGTTGATATTTCATTGGACTCTCCCCTTAAATATTGAACTTCTTTTACATTTCCACTATTTGCTATTGACAATTTTTTCACACGCTTTTTTAACGATTCGCCACAATCAATCGTGTGAAATTGAAAATGTTTATTTTTTTAAAAAATAAATTTACTAAAATTGACAAAAATTCAATATTCTATTTTTGACAATTTAAGAAAATATTTAAAGATTTGTAAATGAACTCAAAGAATAAAAAATTCGAGGTAAACATATTAAAAGCTAAGAAAATAAAAAAATACGATAAAATAAGTAAACAGCCTACAAAAAGAAATAATTAAAAATTGATTAAGAATAAGAAAGAGAATGAAATTATTTTAGAAATTAAGGAAATAAAAAACAAACTTTTTAGAAACAAAAAAAAACCAATTTTACAAATTAAATAAGGAAAATCAAATAACCATAGGATACTAACCTATAATAATGTACTACTGATTTCTTAAATTAGTCGTAATAAAATAAAACTGAAAATTGGAACTGTTCATAAAAAATACAAAATTTGACAGAAAAGTCTATTTTATTTCTATTTGTTTATAATAATTATTGCTCTTTTAAACAAATCAAGCAACTCATTAAATTAAATTTTTTCTTTAAAAGCATGATTATTGTGCATTACTTACACCAAATTTTATCAAAATCCATCAAATATAACAGTCAAAAAAATGTATTTCTAATTTAATGTTAAAATTTTTTGAAACAATAAGTCATTAAAAAATTAAAATTTTGCAAAACAACTTTAAAGGCATATTTCGAATCAAAAATACTTTAAAATTATTGATAAGACATATAAAAATCTTGTCATTAAAAAATTAATGGCCACTTCAGAAATTTTGAGCCTTAAATAAATTTTCAATCTTCAGATCAAAAAGTTATGCGGGTAAGTTTGGTGCTGTGAAAACGTTTCGTGACAAAGCTTTTCCTTCATTATTAAGAAAGTTTTTCTGAAAATTTGACACCTATATTGGTAGAAATAAAGAATTTATATGATAAATTGTGGAACGGAATTATCTATCCTTGTTCCCATTTCCTGCACCTTTCTCGAATGTCTGCAATGCTCTTGCAAAATTAGATGACAACATGTCTGATATATACCGCTTCACAATTTTCCTTTTCTTTATTTCTTTGTTCAACTTTCAGAAAAAAATTCTTAATAATAAAAGAGAAACTTTGTCACGAGAAGTTTTCATACACTGAAAAACTGTTGATGGAAACTATTTCCTAAAATGCGTGCAAACGCTGCGTTAAAAGAAAGCTTAAAATACTCTTTTATAAGAAGAAGAGTGTAGAAAGAGAGAAAATGAAAGAAGGTAGGACAAGGGAGCTAGAGGAGAATATGAGGTACTGGGAAGGAGAGAAAAAGAGGAGAAAAGAAACGGAAAGAGGGACGCAGAAGAGGATGCGGTTGGAGAAGAGAAGTTAGTAAAAAGGGGGAAAGAAATGGAGAGGGGAATGGAAGGTCTGTAGAAGGATAGGAGAAAAGCAAATATTGTGCTAAAAGGATTGGAAGTGGATAGGAAAGTAGGAATGGAAAATTTGATAAAAGAAATAGGAGTAGGGCCCAAGAGGGACGGAAGGAAAGAATAGGGGAAAACCGTCGGTGTGAATAGTGGAATTAGAAAGTGGGGAGGAAAGATGGGAGGTAATGAAAGCAAAAAGCAAGATGAAGGATAGAACAGAAAGAGTAGAGAAGGACAAGACGTGGAGGGAAAGAAAGATTGTGTAGCTTTTGGAGAGGAAGGCGTGAGAGGAAAAATACAAGGAGGAGATCAGTAAAATGGGGAAGAGATTGTCTTGGGATAAACGGAAGAAAATGGATAGTAGAGGAGGAGTCAGAGAACGTAATTAAAGAAGATAGAAATGTGGGGTATGGAGAAAATAAGAAGAGGGAGAGAAAGAAGACGGAGGTAAATGAAAATTAGGTAGGTGTAAAAGTAGTCTTTTGGAATGTGACGAGAATAGGAGAATAAAGATGAAGGTTTCTGAAAAGCGTTAGAAAAGTTGAACGTAGTATTTTTGGGTGAGACATGGATAGAGGACAAAGTCTGGGTGAAAATAAACTGAAAGTTGACGAAGGATTTTGAATGGCTTATGCAAGAAGTGAAGGAGTTCAGCAAAGGTAGGAGCGCAGGAAGAATATCAGAAGTAAGGAAAGGTATAGAGAAGAGTCTCAGGGATGGGAACGTAGAGGCCGAGGGATGTATCGTGAGGAGGTCAAAAATAGGAAAGGAGTGTATTTCGATAGTAGGCACATATAGAAAAAGAGAGGAGGAGGCAGGGTACAAAATGTTAGAGAACTGGATGAAAATGGGGGGAGAAGAGAAAATTTTGCGTGGACGGGAAAGCTAGGAGAAGAATGGTGTGAGGAAGAGGAGAAATTCCTGAGAAAGTCGAAACACAATGAGGTAGATGGAGATGGAAGGAAGATATAAGGCATTTTAGAGTAACGGGGAATAAAAGGACACGAGGAGACGAGAGAAAATTTACATTTAATGGTAAAGGATTGATGATTATAGATTACGTTTTGAGAGACGACAAGGTTAGAGAATCAGTGTAGTTATTAGAGATAGAAAAGGAAATAGGATCGGGGCATTTCCTAGTAGTTGCAGGATTAGAAAGAATACGAAATAAAAATGAAAAGAGGAGAAAAAATAAAGCAGAGTGGTGAATAAAGTGAAGATGGGAGCTGGGGAGAAATTAATGGATTTTGAGAAAAAGATGCAAAATAAAAGTCTAAAAATCGGAGGTGAAGGAGAGACGGAAATAAACGAAAGGCTAAGAAAACTCGTAGTTGGTAAAAACAAAGTAAAATAAGAGAAATGTAGGTGGTGAAGTGGGTACTGAGAAGAGTAGAAAGGGATAATGGGACAAAGAGTGTGAGAAAAATAAGGAAGTGGTACGCGAATATATTAAGGCGTAGAGAAAGTATAATACAAAACGGGAAAGGTATGAAAAGCTAGAAACGAGAAAAGGAAAAAAAGGATACACTGAAGAGCTAGAGAGGACAATAGCGGAAGGGGAAAATGGCAGATAATCAATAAAGAGAGAAGAAAAATGGAGGGTATAAATAGAGAGATAGAAATAGAGGAGTGGACAAGTTATTTTAAAGGCATCAGCGGAGGGGTAAGTGAGAATATCAGGGGAGAAGACAGGAGGAAAATAGTAGAAGATGATCAGGGGATTAGTATAGAGGTGAAGGAAGCAATAGGAAGTATCAAGAGAGGAAAAGCGGCGGGCTGGGATGAAGTAGAGGGAGAAAGTTTCAAAATCGGAGGCGAGAGAGTAAGAGAAGAACTGTAGAAGATAGTAAACACGGTGTTGGAAGGACAATGCTGGCCGAAAGAATGGAAAACGGTACTGGGATTATACTAATGTCGATGAGCTATAAGATATATGCGGATATATTAAAAAGGAGGCTGAGAAGAAGGGTAGAAGAATTAGAATGGATTCCAGAAAATCAAACCGGATTTAAAAGAGAAATGGGGACCGTAGACAATATATATATATCTTGAACTTTTTAGTGAATAGGAATTTGAAGAAGAAGAAGAAGAAGAAGAAGAAGGGCAACCTGATAGCGGTGTTTGCCGATTTTAAAACGGCTTTTCCATAGTTAAATACAAGGATCTTACGGGAAATTTTAAAAGAGAGAAGGATAGAAGAGGGACTGATAAAGAGGATTAAGAAGTTGTGTATGGACACAAGGAAAAAGGTTAAGATAGGAGAGAAGATAGGTGATATATTTTATTTAGGAAGAGGTTTGAGGCAAGGCTTTCCATTAAGTCAGATTCTGTTTAATCTGTCGATAGCCGATTTAGAGGAGAAGTTAGCAAAAAGAGGGAAAGGAGATGTAATAGTGAAGGGTAGAGTATTCTAATTGGCGTATGCGGATGATTTAGTACTAATGGTGTATGACGAGAGAGGAATGAAGTTCCTATTGATTGAATTTGAAAAGTTTGTGGAAGAGAAAGGTTTGTGTGTGGGTCTGGAAAAAACAATAGTGACGAGGTTTAGAAAGAGTAGAGAGATATAAGGAATGAGTCGTGGAAATTAAATGGAAGGGTGGTGATGGTAAAAGAGGTGAATGAGTTTTGTTATCTAGAGTACGGAATTCAGTACAACGGAAAGCAGAACATGAATGTGGTAAAAAGAATGGAAAGGTCCGGGAAAATAATAAGACAAAGATGGGGGATAGGGGTGAAAAGGTTTAAGGATGATTGGAGAAAGAGACTGTGGTTATTTGATGATGTGAAATGGTCTGTCTTAAATTTGTAACGATTTAAATCGTCAACAATTATATTTTTATTTTACCTTCCTCTAAAAAGAACTTCCTTTTATTTTTATTTAAATTAGTGGCTAGAATAAATGGTTGAATTAGTATATAAGAACTGGAAAGGAAAAAATTGGTGGTGATTCAGAGAAAAAGGGCAGCTGATTTCGAGGATAAACTGGAGAATAGAAGGGGAAGGATGCTACCGAGGAATGTTGGGAATTGATAAAGATGAAAGAATGGAGAAGAGTTTGAAGGGTTGAGAAAGAGAGGAAAAATGAGCATAAAGACACAGGAGAGGTAGAAAAATGGAAAAAGAAACAGATAAAGACAAGGAGGATAGATGGGCGATCCTGAACTCGAAATATAACAAATGGTACAGAGGGATGAAGAAAGAAGGATTACCGAAATACTTGGTAGAAAGAAAGAAATAAGGAAGAAAAGTAAAAGGAATAGAGTGCTGAGGTTTAGAACGGGAGAGGGAATGCAGGAATGTAAGCACTGGATGAATGAGATTGACAACAATTTATAAATAATAAATCTTACAATTTTTGCAGTTTCCGAATCGTCGCAGATCAACATTACTCGATCCATCACGTCGTTGAGAACCTCTTCAACAACACTGACTGAACTCCAATTACTGAAATAGTCCTCGGCACTCGTACTAGCTTCAAGTTCACCCTCGTCATCTCCCATAGTCCAACTTGGAATTTCACTGGTCACTTCGAAACTGCCAACGTCATTAATGTCATAGCCACTGAATTCAGTCGAAGTATTCTGATACTTTCCCTTCAAAATCGTCCCTGCGATTTCCTTATCACTGCCAGGAATAATCATCAGTTCCTTTTTACTTTTCGTCTGTTTAATCGTAACTTCAGGACTACTCGATTCGAAACTATTAGCCAGAGAATCCAAAGACGATCCAATATCGCCATTGCATTTCTTCAACTCTTCCTTCTCCGTTGTTTTTGAATTCGAATTCGTCGTATCGAATAAACTCTCGTCCAAACTGCCAGTCGAACCTTTGTTAAACTTGGGTTTCCTAAATCTCTTGGCATGCTTCAGCATGTCAGAAGTCGGTGCATTAACCTTCTTCACTGCTAACAGGGAATCCTCTTCGGTCAAAGAATCATTGGAATTTTCATTGCCATTCATCGACAAAGGATTAACAAACACGGAAATTCTCCGATTCCCGGAAATACTGGAGGGGACCTCGAGTTCCTTCATGGTTTGATTTCTCTCGGTAATATACCGATGGCCATTCTCCCCCGAAGTCAAAGTAGTAACGGCGAAAATCCTCTTTACTTTAACAGGATTGATGCTCTTCTTTTTCTTCTTTCCTTTCCGATACTTCTTGTCCTCTTCAGAATTATTGCTAACGTGGTAAATAACATTCCCATCTACTGAGCTGATTGCGTAAATATTCGTCGCCCCTTCGGCATCGTCTTGAAATTCTGACTTTTCCTCGATGAGATCGCTCCTGGTTAGGACGATGTTGCTGTGCTGGATGCTGACATGAAGAACACTCATTCTACAAGTGGACGGGTCAAGAAGCATCATGAGAACCGGAGTAACAACCCGGGAAATGTCCCCTCTCACCAGACTGTGCAGTAGCCAAGACTGTGACTGAAGTTTCAACGGGGAATTGTCAGCGAGTTGCAAGTTGTCCAGCATTTTTAACAAAGATTTATCAAAAGTTCGGAGACATCCCCTGAGTCGAGGATTAGTCTCTATTTCCCTGCCCAGATGCCAGAGCATCGAGAACCTGTCGAAAGCCTCAATTTTCTTCTCCATGCTGTCATTCATCAAAGCCGATCCAATCACGTCCTCGACAGCATCGCAGGACTTTTCTAAAGTATGGTGCAGTTCATGGAGTAGTTCAACGCACCTGATTCTGTACTTGTGAGCCGGCAGTTCTCCCAAATGATGCCAGAGCGAATGGGCCAGAACTTGAAATACATTCGTGTATTGCTCAAGGTAGGAAATGTGCCACTGTTTCAGTAACGGCAGCATCACCACTGACGTGACTCCTTCTCCAGAGTGCTGATGGGGTTTAAAATCACTGTGTGCTCTTGACAGTGCAATCAAATCCAATAAAGTGGCGATGTTGATCATCTGGAGTGTCGGCTGCTTTCCTAACCAGCAAGAACACACGACCAGAACTTTTAGCCACTCAGGCAAGACAATTCTACCCTGCGGTTCGTCTTCAGACAGAAGTCCATCTCCGGCTAGATAGTACGTCGGGAAAGTCGAGAGTTCAACAAACAGACTGCAACCAATCTTCAGGACTTCCTCCCAAGCAGATTGCGCGACCGAGTCCACGTGCAAACACGAAACATCCAGTTTCTTTGATCGGGTGAAATCGACTTTTACTAATTCTTCTTCTGAATTAATCTGCTCTTGTCCAAAGTATCCAGAATCCTGATGAGTGATTTTAGAAGAGAGCAAAGCTTCCAAAAGCCTCGTTTTCTCCTGGAAATTGTCCTTGAAGCAGGTTACCTTTAGATCCTCAAACATGTCCTCGACCGATCGTTCCTTGTTGAGAATCCTGGACGTAATGAGCTTGATGTAAAACTGCTCGTATTGACGCAGGCATTTCTCCAGCATCGAGTGTTGCGCTCTCAATCCAGGAGAAGGTCCTCTGCTGAGCGATCCGTTCGATCCCATAGAATTATTAACCGACGAGTCTAGACCACTTCGATTTCCATGAGACGGACTCTCGGCTTCTGGAAACTCTGTTTTGAGATTTTCCATGCTTCTGTTTCTGGGGAGAGCTTTCGCATCTTCACTAACCACTACGGAAATATTGCTACCATCCGCTTGAGTCGTCACATCATTGAGCTTTGAGGAGCTCTTGCTCGCCTTCTTTTTCGCTTTTTTGTCCTGTTTTTTGGCCGCGCCGCTCGAATTTGCTCTTCTCCTCGGACTGGGACTTCGGTCCAGATTATTGCTGACTTCCGCTTTGTTGAGTTTACTGTCAGACTGACTTTTCTCTAGGGGAATTGTGGACAAGGTGTTCCCATTGGGAACTGAAACGGAAAAATTGACAGCCTCTGTTTTTGGTTCTAGGTCCCGCTTTTCTAAATGAGAAGCAGTTTCGGTCGGTTGAACTTTCGACAAAATTCTGGCGCAGAGACTGAGACTTCTCTCAATTTCCATTGGGGACAAGATGTCTGTGTGATTGGAGAGATTGGTTATAATGTCATGAAATAACTTTGGCAAGTGCTCAGAAGGCGTGTCTATAAAAGCATCAAGGGATACGGTTTCAAGAAGAAATTCCGTGAGTGTGCAGACTTCCATTAAACCTGGACTTCCACTTCCAACAGATTTTACTGATTCATCGGGTACTTCACGATTGTTGATTCTTAATTTACAAGACTTTTCATAAAGAACACCACAATGAGTCCAGACATAAGAAGGCTCCAGAGTTGAGAACAGGAGATTTGCTGATTTTACTACTTCGTTCGATTTTTGAATCTTGTCTTGCTGATCACAGGCGTTGTAAAATGTCCTACAAAATTTTAGTTATCAATTTTAACTTCAATCTCGTGAATATAATGAACAGATAAGTTATAAATTAATATTAGGGGGAGGTTTTATTTTTAAAAAATGCGAGAACTTATTTAGGGTATTTAGAGAATTATCGTTTTTCAAATTTCTTGATTTTCAGGATTTGCTCTTTTAATAATTAATAAGTATAAGACGAATAATGAAGAAATAAGAAAATTACAAATAATTGAAAATCGTATGAATGAATTAAAAAATAAGCAAGTTGGGAAAAATGTAATAAGAAAGAATATAAAAATAAAATTAATAGAATACAATTTAATTTTTAAAAAATAAATTTTGAATTAGTGCGATTCCAAGTGAAATTGATGTTATTTTTAGGCAAGTTAACGGCGAGCAATGAACCCTTAAAATTTTATTATATTTAATATGACTAATGTTTTACATAAATATTTAGGTCAAAATATTAATTAGTTTACGAGAATTGAAATTTCGAAAAAAAAAATTGAAATAGCAATATCTTCCGTTTCTATACTCGGAAAATATAAGGAATATTTCTATCCAAGAGTAATTTTTTATAATTTTAATATTAAAAAAGTTATTAAACAAAAATTATATAACTTTTAAGCAGCAAGATAAAATTTAGTGACCCAAATGCTTAAACAAACTTACCTGTGTTCTTTTTAAGATTCCAAAAGAAATTAACTTCACAGTTGCTTTCTTGATATTTAATTTGATTAAATCTTCAATATTTACATTTATAATTTATTAAAATTAAATATCAAGAAAGTAACTGTGAAGATCATTTCTTTTGGAATTTTAAAAAGAATACAGGTAAGTTCGTTTTAGCATTTGGGTCATTGAATTTTGTCTTACTGCTTAAAACGGAAGATATTGTTATTTCCATTTTTTTTTTAATTTCAATTCTCGTAAACTAATTAATATTTTGACCTAAATATTTATGTAAAACATTAGTCATATTAAATATAATAAAATTTCAAAGTTCCATTGCCCACCGTTAGCCTGCCTGAAAATAACGTAAATTGCACCTGGAATTGCACATTATCTTTGAGTTATTAAAGAATCTATAATAATAATAATCCACAAGATTCATTCATTTTTTTATTCTGTCTATACCTGAAGTTTGGCACCTAGATATTTTTTTGTTTTAAGTCACATAATTTTTAAAAAAATGCATTTAAATTGTTTAAAGTTTAAATTTATAAATATCAGTTAAAATAATTTTAATTTCATTAATAAATAAAAATCTATAATTCTTTCTATAAATTATTATTATTATTAATATTTCTTTTATATTGAACTATTTTAGTCATTTTGTAATTTTTCTTTCAATTATCAACTATTTTCTTAAAATTTTCATCTTTAATCTTCAATTCATTTCTTTAATTTTTAATTATTTTTTTCAATTCTCAATTATTTTTCTGAATATTAAATTATTTTTATCGACTTCTGAATTTTTCACTCCCAAAAATTATTTAAAGCTTTTCAATTGAATTATTCAATTCTAGAACTATTCTCTTCAAAATTCTCAGTTATTTTCTTCGAATTTAAATTCCACTTTTCAATTTTCAATTATTTTCTTTAACATTAAAAAATTATCGCCTTTTCTATATTATTTTTTCCGATTTTCATTAAGTTTCTTTAATTTTAAATACAATTGTTCAATTATTTTCTTTAGTTTGAAAATTCTATTCTTCAATTTTTATTTCCATTCTTCAGTTAATTTTTTTCTTCTATATTAATTAATTCCCGGCTTTTTTCAATTATTTTCTTTGAATTTAATATTTCTTGTTGGATGTTTTCAATTTTTTTTTAGTTGTCTATCAATTAAGTCATTTTTAGAATTTTGTTATCAATTGACAATTATTTTCGCATTTATCACATATTTTCTTCAATTTTTCAATTATTCTCGTCATTTTTCAACTATTTTCTACAATTATTAATTATTTTCCGCAATTTTCAATTTTTTTCTACATTTTTTTCAATTTTTCAATTATTATCTTAAAAGTTTATAATTATTCTTTGATTTTTTCAATTACTTTGTTCAGTTGTGTATTATTCAATTGACAATTAATTATTCTCTGTCAATTTTATTATTATTCATTAATTTTAAACTTTTTTTTCTTCACATGGCGATTATTCTCACCATTTTCCGATTTTTTTTTCAATTGTAATTTTTTTTTTTTAATAGTTAATTGTTATCGTCAATATTCAATTATTTTCGTCATATTGTAATTTTTCTTTTAATTGTCAATTATTTTCTTAAAATTTCCATTTAATTCTTTAATTTTCAATTTATTTCTTAAATTTTTAATTATTTTCTTCAATTCTAAAATATTTTCTTTAATTTTCAATTATTTTTATCGATTTTCAATTAATTCCTTAATGTTCAATAATTCTCGGATTTTTTAAACTATTCTTTTCACTCATAAAAATTATTTTAGAATTTCAATTCAATCATTTAATTCTTGAGCTATTCTTTTCAATTCTAAGTTATTTTCTTCTAAAATTTAAATTCCACTGTTCAATTGTCAATTATTTTCTTTAATATTCAAAAATTATGGCTTTTGTCCATTAATTTTTTCGAATATCATTAAGTTTCTTTAATTTTAAATACAATTGTTCAATTGTTTTCTTCTATATTCATAATTTCTCGAATTTTTTTAATTATTTTTTTTAGTTGCCTATTAATCTAGTCATATTTAGAATTTTGTTATCAATTGACAATTATTTTCGCATTTATCACATATTTTCTTAAATTTTTCAATTATTCTCGTCATTTTCCAACTATTTTCTACAATTATTAATTATTTTCCGCAATTTTCAATTATCTTAAAATTTTAAAATTATTCTTCGTTTTTTTAAATTATTTTGTTCGGTTGTGTATTAATCTATCCATTTTTTAAATTCTGTTTTCAATTGTCAATTATTTTTTCAAATTTTAATTTACTTCTTAAATTTCCAATTAATTTCCTCAGTTTTTTATTATTTTCTAAAATTTCAATTATTTTTTTCGTCATTTTTCAGATATATTTTTTAATTTCGTAATTTTCATTATTTGAATTTGCAAAAATTTGTAGTTTTAAATGAGGAAAAATAATGCACAATTTGCCGCGCGCTTGAGAGCGAGTTAATGTTGCTATTACAAGAATATAATTGAAATTTTTAAGATGATTCTATAAATTCCGGGAATTTGTAAGAAATTCCTGAGTTGCTAGACACTCTGAATATTAATCTAATAATAATAAATGAGTGGATATTTAAAACATTTATTTCAATCGATTAAAAGTTAAAATCTTATAATTTCAGTATAAAAGAAACAAGATATTGTCTAAACTCATTAAGTATAGTTAAATTATCACAACGACTTGTTTTTTAAAATATATGTTTTTCCTCATATTATTATCTAAGAGAGCATGTTTAGTATTTATAGTGAAGATAAATTATTATTGTCATTAACAATATTCTTTTCGGTTATATATTTTCTGCAATAAATATAAATTTAAAAAAAAAACTGAGGTTGAATTAATTTATAAACTATTTTTATAATTTCTAAATATCAAGACTCAGATCAGAGTTTAATAAAAAATTCTTAAAGAGATGATTAAAGAAAGAAAAGAAACGTCATAAAATACAAAAGAACAATAAAACACAATTAACACAGCTATGCAAATTTTAGTTTAATGTAAAAATTTATTCTAATTTCTCACCTAAAAATTTCGTAGAGAATATCGTCTAAAATCACAGGACCAATGTCTGGTTTGTCAAGTAAAGAAACGAGAATTCTGTAAGGTTTTAGTTCTTGTGGAGCATCCAGGCAGACAGTTTTTAGCATAGCTTTAATAGCTTCGATTAACATGCCTTTCGAGTATAAATCAAAATATGCCGCAAAAGTTTCGGAGGCAACAGGATCTGCCTTTTTTTTAAGGATTGATTTATTCACCTCACTTCCCAAAAGCCAGGCAAATAATCGTCTGAAATAAAAATAAAAATTTTTGAAAATAGAACATTTTAAAACAAAAATTAATTTTTATAAAGACAGGGTGTCTAGCGAATAATCATTTTGAATATTCCCGGATCTTAAATTTTTCCGGATTTTTTCATAACAATACTATTTACATATTAAGTGGTTTGAATGAAATGTTAAGTTTAGTTTTAAAAATAAAAGCAAAAAAATTATTTAAAAATTGTAAAACATCAAAAATACTATGAAAGAAAATGAAAAAAATTAACAAACAAAAATAAAGAAATTACAGAAAAAGTAAAATATAATGAATAAATAAAAAAAAAGTGATAACATTTAATGAACAATGAAAAAATAAAAACCTTTAAAAAAAAGTTAACAAATTATGAAAAAACGATAAAATTAAAAAAAACTATTAAAACGAATAAATAGAAAGAAAATTAAAGACATTTAAAGTGAAGTAAAAAAGTTTTGAGAAATGAAAGAAACTATGAACATCAAATAAAAAATAATAAAACAATATTTTCAAAAATGGAAACAGTTTTTTTAAACAAAATTTAATAGGCTATGAACTATTATTGCAGAAAATAAACTAAAAAAATAATAATCAGTAAGAATAAAATAAGAAAATGTAAAAGAAATAAGTTAAAAGTCTAGAAAAAGAATAGTAAATTCCTTTAAAAATAGCCATTTTTAGGAAATTATTCCCAAACTGAAGAAAATTTAAAAATAGTATAGATACTTTATAAAGTAAAATAAATAAAATTTAAAATAAATTTAACCTGGATTAAAAGTTCCTTTTTAATTATAAAAACTCAAAACCAGTTTTTTAATATTTTTGATTAAGTCTCTTTCTCCATATCGCATCACAAATAAATTTCGAAAAAATAAACAAAATGTAAAAAAAAATCAAATAAATTTACAAAAAGCGAGTGAATTTAAAAAAAAAATTAAATACAAGGAAAAATTGCATTTCCCACCAAAATAGAAAAATAAATAAAATTTCCTAAATGTTTTAAAAACAAAATTGTATAAAATAAGCTGAAATAATTTGCTTAAGAAGAAAATTAAAGAAACTCTGTAACATGAAAAAAAATGTTTTAAAAAAAAATAAAACGATAAAGTTAGAAAATTAGAAAAAATTTGAAATATTTGAACTAAGACAAAATGAAATGCAAGAATATTAATTTTTGATTACTGGGATTATTCAAATCATTTAAATTAGAATGACTTGGGATTATTAAAAATTTAATATTATTTTTTACTTTCTTTCTAACCAAGATTTTTAGATCTTATTTTGATCGTTTCAAATTCAATTCTTAAAATTATTGAAACATACAGGATTGAAATTTTTAGGATTTATCTACGAATTCTCGGAATTTCTGAAAAATTTGTGGATCGTTTTTAGAATTGCCGGATCTTTTCACAAATTTGCGGCATTTTTCCGGATAGCTAGACACCCTGAAAGAATAAAGAAAAAAATTTTACCTGTTTAAACTCATATCCCTTCTTAAAATTGTGACTAGAGCAGCCGTCAATAAAGAAACCATGTCGTCCCGACATAATTGACTGTTATGGACAGGAAATCCAACTAATAATAAATCTAAAGCACTTCTCTGAACCAGTACAGAACTGTCCTGTACTCCTGCACAAATTGCAGTAATCTTTAAAAAAGAAAAACAATTATTAGTGATTAGTTTTTAAAAATTATAATATAGTTTATTACTAGACTTAAAAGTATAAAATAAATATTAAATTATAATTAGTAGATACAAATATATTTGTTTCTAAATTTAAATGTTTTAATTCAAATAAATCTTTAATTCTACTTTTTTAAAAAGTTAAAGATTTGTTAAACAAATTTTAGTAATTATTTTTTAAAAACAATTATCAAAATCATTTAAAAATTACGAAATATAGATGTCTGTAAATGATTAATTATTAATTCAAATCATTTTGTAATGATTGACTTTTTTAAGAGAAAATAGTCTGATTTATTGTATTAAATTAATAATGTCATTTGTGATGAGTTTTAATATATTTGGAATTTTGATAACAGTGACTCAGTTTATCAGGTTTATTGACTTTGATGATTAAATGAACGCTCACATGTAGATAAACCCGGGAACTTGACTGTCAAGGAAAGAAGATAATAACGAGACTTGAAGTCTTTAAGATAATGATAGAAAGAATTAAAAACACAAACAGGGGGGTAATTTCTCGAGACAATTACAATAAACAATAAATTATTTGAGAAAATAAGATCATACCATTATTTCGACTTTTGTTCCCATAATATAAAGCTGTTCTTCCATTGGCAGTTTTTTGTTGAAATGAGATAAAACGAATAAAATTGCTGGCAAACGAATTCCAGAATTTGAAGCCAAACAGTGCCATAAACACGCATAAAAATGTTCAGCTCCTACTCCTTCACACACTTTTTCTAGCAGGGAATTGGTCCTGAAATTTTAATTTTATCAATTATCTTCTAAAGATATAATTTAGAAAAAAAAAACTTTTTTTTTATAAAAGGGATATTAAAAACCAAGAGAAGCTGGTAAAGAACTGGAAAATGTTTAAAAAAACATAAAATTAATAAAAAATATTAAAACAGAACTATGAAATAAAAAGAAGATTCATTAAAATAAGTATTTAATAATCTATAAGGAATGAAAAAATTAAGAAAAAATAAGGAAATTTAATCAATCATTTAATAACAATAATTTAAAAATAATTGAAAAATGGAGAATTTTTTTTAAAAGAATCTAGGAAATTATACAAAATAAGAAGAATACAAAAAATATTTTGAAAGAAAAAATTGAGAAAAATTTATTGAGAAATAAGAAAAAGTAATTAAATTAAATGAGATATTGTAAAAAATTCTAAATATTCAGCAAAATAAATTTAAAAATTCTTTAAAATTAAAAAAATTAGAGGGATTATTAAAAAAATGAAGAAAATCTACATATATAAAAAAGCAAATGTAAAAAAGTGATTATTATTACGTATTTTATTAAAGCGTTATTACTAGACCATGAATAAATAAAAAAGAAATGAAAAGAAAAAAACCGTTGGTACATGAAGAAAATGAGAAATTATGAAAACATAAAAAAAAATACTGAATGGAAATTTGAAAAAATATTGAAATATTTTGAAAAAATAATAAAATATCAGACAAAAATTAAACTATTTTGAGAAAAGAAAAAAATTGAAAAATGATACTGGAAGAAAAAATGTATTAAAAAGTAAAAAAATTATATTAAAAAAAAAACAACAAAGAAAAGGGAAAAACAAAAACAAATGACGGAAAAAAATGGAAAAAATATGAAAAAAGTTGAAAAATGTCAAATTAAAAGAAAGCGTTTACTGAAAAATAAGAAAATTTACATTAACACGCAAAACAATTAAATTTGAATAATTGCAATTTGGATTAATTAAAAGTCGAAAGTTTGAGAAAGTTAAAATATTTATTAATTGGGATTAGAGTTTTATATAAATTATAATGAGTTGAAATTATTAAAATAAATTAAATTTGTAATGAAAAAAAAGTAATTTGATTGTCAAATTCTCAATAAATTAGACATTTTATCAATTGTTGATATTCGGGAAAATGTAGAAATTATTAAAAATTAAAATTGTATACAAGATTACAAAAAAGAATAAAAATTACTTGCGCACGACAGAAAACCAATTATATTGATGTTTTTAGCTTTTTTTAGAACAAAATAAAGATTTAAAAAAAAACTCAACCTCGAATAATGAAAATACGCTGCAATTATGCGGATATTGAATCATACTACTTTGAACCCTAAATTATGTCTCATTATGTTTTTGAAAATTTGAAAAATTTCACAATAATCATAATTTTTTGCAGTTATTTTAACCTTGTGAAGTATTTAAAAAACGTAAGCTTTTATGTTCGATCATAAAACTCTGCAATATTCAAATTGAAGAATTTATTTTCTACTCAAATAATAAAATTTTAAATGAAATTGAAATTAATAATATTATTTTTAAATAAAAAATACCTATTATTATACTAATTATCCTTTTTCTGAAGAAAAAACTTAAGATTTTAGCACTAAAAATAACGTGCAATATAAATATCATCAAGATAACTTGAATAATTTAAAAGTTTTCGCGTTTACAAAAAGCGTGACACACGCATACAATCACACACCCACACACACGATCAATAGAACAGGAACTGATAACTGACTTTTATAATAGATAGAAGAAAATTTGTTTAAGCATTTTAAAAAGTTTCAAAATTTACAAGATAACAAAAACACTTCATAAAAATGAGAAAAAAATGTTTAACTTAATTTTTGTTGGTGAAATAAAAAGAAATAAAATAATCAAGTGGGAAATAGATAATAAATAAATAGGAATATTACCAGTGGATAATTATAACTAATTAAATTATCTTTTAATTAGATTTTTACCTGTCAAAATGATCAGAACCTTCCTCTAAGCCAGGAAGTACTCCACTAAGAAATCCGCTGAGTCCTGGTCTCAATCTTTCACCAAGAGGAACAAAATGTGTTTCGTAAACAGTCAACAATGATGGCCTCACATTCATAGCAGCATTACCAAGCAATGGAAATAGTCCTGAAAATAATTATTTTAATTAATTCTATTTCATTTTTTAAAAATTTATTTTTTACATTGTTTAATATAGATTTCAAAAAACAATTTGCAAAACAAAAAAATATTACAATTTTTCCGGATTTAAGGTCAATCAACTTGTTTTGAAACAAGGAACACGATTTGATATAAAGTTGAATTTACAGGTTAAAAAATATTGTTTGGATAAAAACGAATTTTTAAAAATCGAAAGAAAATAAAAACTTTTTAAATGCTAGATTAATACACAACCAAACAAAAAAATTGAAAAAATCAAAGAATAATTATACAATTTTAAGAGAATAACTGAAAATTGAAAAAATTGTAGAAAATAATTGAAAAATTTCGAAAAACAATTGAAAATTTAAGAAAATTATTATTAATTGTAAGAACTAATTTAAAAATGACGAGAGTAATTGAAAAATTGAAGAAAATATGTGAAAAATGACAAAAAAAATTGACAATTAAAAACAAAATTCGAAAAATGATTAGATTAATAGACAACTGAAAAAAATAATTGAAAAAATTAAACAAGAAATATTGAATTAAGAAATTGAGAAACAAAAAAAATTAAGAAAATTATAGGAATAATTGTTGGAAATAATTACAAATTGAACAACTGGATTGAAAATCGAAAAAAATTGAAAATTAAAGAATATAATTAAAAATTAGAAAAAGTAATTAAAAAAGCAGAGAATTATGGAATATAGAAGAAAATAATTGAAAACTAAAGAATTCTATAAGAATTTGAAAAAAATGAAGAAATAAATTAAAAATTTAAGAATTAAATTCAAATTTGAAAAAAAAATTGATAATTAAAAAAAGTGAGAATTATTGAATATTGAATATTGAATAAAATAATGAAAAATTGAAGAATTAAATTAAAGGTTAAGGAATTGAATTACAATATTGAGAAAATAATTGACAATTGAAAAAAAATTAAAAATCTGACGAGAATAATCGACAACAGAACAAAATAATTTTAAAAATTAAAGAATAAAGATCAAATTTAAGAAAAATAATTGTAAATTGCAAAATTTGTTGAAAAGAATTGAAAATTGCGGAATAAACGTTAATAGTTGAAAGAAAAAATTGAAAAATGACGAGAATAAATGAAAAATTGAAGAAAATATCTGAAAAATGACGTAAATAATAGACAATTGATAAGAAAATTCAAAAAATGACTAGATTAATAGACAACAAAACAAAAAAATTGTAAAAATTGAAGCATAATTATAAAATCTTAAGAGAATAATTGAAAAAATTGTAGGAAATAATTCTAAATTGTGGAAAATAATTAATAATTGAAAGAAATAATTGAAAAATGACGAGAATAATAATTGAAGAAAATATTAAAAATTGAAGAAATAAATTGAAGATTAAAGAATTAAATTGAAATTGTAAGAAAATAATTGATAATAAAAAGAAAGTTACTAAATGACTAAAATAATTAAACATTAAGAAAAATACTTGACAATTAAAAAAAAAAAGTAAAAAAAGTTCGAAAAATGGCGAAAATAATCGATAATAGAATAAAATTATTGAAAAAATTAAAGAATAATTATAAAATTAAAGAAAAATAATTGTACATTGAAAAATTTGTAGAAAATACAATAAAAATCTCATAAAAAGAGAAATTAATTAAATTAATTTTTTAAAACAACATTTTATAAAATTCCCTGACTTTTCCAGGTTTTCCCTGACTACAAAAAAATTCCATGATAATATATTTATATATTTCTATCGATTTGTTTGAAAGCAAGAAATATTATTTTTTACATATTAAATTGAATTTATAGGTTAAAAAATTTTTTTTTTAAACAAAATTTTCACAGAAATTAAAATTCAATAAAAAAATGATTAATGGTTATTTTTAAAAACCCTTGTGTCTGATTCAAGATTTTAGTAGTAAAAATAACCATACCAAATTTCATTTAAAACCGCGAAAGAGTTCTCGAGTTATCGTATTCACAAGAAAAAAGTACACCCACAAACACACACACACACATCCGGATATTTGATCAGGGTCTCATATAACACATTTCTAGATAGAGTTAAGTTAATTTGAAGCATTTTGAAGAATTTGTAAATTTGAACGAATACAAAGCTTTCTCCATGAGGAAGAAAAACAGTAAGAGTAAAATAAGAAAAGTCATTTATTTATTTGAAACATAAACGGGAAAAATCCTCTTATTAGATAAAAAAGAACAAAGACTAACTAAAGTTAAAAATTATTTGGCGTTCCAAAAATTTTTTTTTGAATCATAAAATCTACAAATTTATATAAGAGTAAATAAATTTGCGACAAAATGTAACAAAAATGTAAAGAAAATTAAATAAATTTACAAAAGACGAGTATAAATTTACAAAAATTATAAAATTGACAAAAAAATGGAACAGAATTCTTACTTTGCAGAGTTTTTTTTTCGAACAAACTTTTGATTTAAAAGAATTTAAATTTAACCACTTGTTAATTTAGCCTTTTGGTAAATCAAATTATTAAATATACCAGAATCTCTTTTTCGTCAAATCTTTATTTTTCTAAATTGATATTTGACATAGAATTCTTAAAATTACAATTTTTTGTTCAAAAATTGCAAACATCCAATCATTTGTAATTTCAGACAAATGGAAATTCGGCGTTATAAGAATTCTATTAATTAACAATTCGTGCAAATAAAATTTCGGACAAATGAGACTTCGGTGATATTTTAACATTTAAAAATTCGAACTACCTAAAATTCTATTCAATGAGAATTCTGCTAAATAAAAATTCGGTTAAATTGGAATTATTGAATTTTGATTGAAAGCGAATTCGAAAATTGAAAATTCAGCTAAAAAAACATCTATCTAACGAAATTATGTGAAATGATAATTAAAACTAATAAATTTTAGAATTATTTATTTCCCGTTTCCCGATCCAATCGCCACCTTGATTGATAAAGTTAGAAAATGAGAAAAAGTTGAAAATATTTGAAGTAAGGCAAAATTAAAAGCAAAAGAATTAATTTTTTTGGACTAAATAGAAATAGAAATTTAAATTAATTGAAATTTTAAAAGTATGAATAAATTCAAGTTTAATTTAATCCGCGTTTGGGATTTATTTAAAATAGAATGACTTCAAGCTATTAAAAATGTAATATTATTTTTTTTCCAAGATTTTTAGATCTTATTTTGACCATTAAAAGTTCAATTTTTAAAGTTATTAAAAAATACAAGAAAGAAATTAAAATTTTCCGGATTTCTCTACGGATTCTCGGAATTTCTTAAAACTTCTCGGACCGTTTTAGACACCCTGGATTTAATTATTTGGATAAATTGAAGTTTCGATTGATGTGATTTGATTTGAATTTGATGAAATTTAGTGTCGATTGAAATTTAAAATGTCCAATATTTGGATAAATCGATTACAAATTTAATTATATAATAAATGTTTCGACCACTGAAAATTAGGATTACTTGTAATTTGGATCGTTGGAAATTAAAATCCATGAAAAATTGAATTTTGAATTATATTAAACAAATCAATTTATTTTTAGATAAATTCAGTTATAATCTCTTGAAATTGAGTTTAATTAAAATTGTAATGAATTAAAATTTAAATAAATTAAAATTCGAACACACAGATATTAAGACTTGAATAATTTGAATTGATTAAATTTACGTTTGATTAAAATTCGAATAAATTATTTAGTTCGAGTAAAGTTTTTAGTCAATAAATGTTTCAACTAATTTAAGTAAAAATTGATTGAAATTTGAACTAATAATAATATTTTGAATCGATAAGAAAGTAAAAAATTTTTTTCTGTCTCGTAGTTACATCAGCGAAAGATTTTTAAAAAACAAATTGTCTCTGCAAATTTATGTTCAACCATAAAATCTGGTATTTATAAATTTAGTTAATTTAGTAGTTAAAAATATTCTTTGAAAAAAATTTGTTTTTACCAATTTTCAATCGACTTTTTAAAAATAATTATAATACACGTTTAGACATGCAATATTCGATTTTTCAGATCTAACTTACCAGCACTGTAAATAAATAGCTCATGGCTGAGTCTATTTGTTCCCATACATTTGAAAATAATATCATACGTATCCAAGGCTTTAAGATGAACTCCAGAGGGCAAAGCAGGATGCATGCATTGTGCCAGTCTTTTTGATATTTTTATTCTTCTTGGAATAACAGGAAATTTCATATGACTTAGAAGTACCTTATTAAGTTTCCCTAAGGCTGATATCAAATCTGCCCATTCGCTCGTGTATTCGAAATTTTTTAACGCCTTGTCCACGGCTGATACATAGCTGTAAAAATAAAATTATAAATTAATAATAAAATCTCAGATTATTAATTAAATTAATTTATAAAACTAGAGGGACGTATGATTAAGTTCTAAAATTAATTATTTAGAATATTAAATTTATTTCATAGAATTTCATTAGAAAGAATCTTCTTTTAAATAAATAACGAGTTTTAGGCAATTTTTCCTTTTAGTCGAAATTTCACATTTTCAAATATGTTTTCAATCAAACATAAATTAATCCGAATTTTCACCTAACAGAATTTTTAGATCACCAAATTCATATTTAACAGAATTTTCATTTTACAAAAATTCTTTTAACCAACATTTCATTTAAAAGAATTCTAATTTAAACTATGTTTAATTTAGAAGAATTTTTATTTTACAGAATTTTAGCTTAATCGAATTTTTAAATACCAGAATATTCATTTGTCCGAAATTGTAAATGGACGAAAAAGTATCCAACAGAAATATTTTGGCGCGAATTTTGAAATTGACCAATTGTCAAATGAATATTCTGGTATTTAAAAATTCGATTAACCTAAAATTCTGTAAAATAAAAATTCTTCTAAATTAAAATTAGTTTAAACTAGAATTCTTTTAAATGAAAAATTGGTTAAAAGGATTTCTGTAAAATGAAAATTCTGTTAAATATGAATTCGGTGACCTAAAAATTCTGTTAGGTCGAAATTTGGATTAATTTATGTTCGATTGAAAACATAAATATTCGAAAATGGGAAATTTCGACTAAAAGAAGATTTTTCCTAATGAAATTCTAGGAAATAAATATTCCAAATAATTAATTTTAGAACTTAATCATACGTCCCAAACTAGATTCTAAAAAGTTTCTGCTTTTTTCTTTTTATCAACAATTATTTAAATATTTTAAATTTAAATAAGACAAGTTTAATAATAATAATTTGTTCAAATAAAAAGAAGATTATCAATAAAAAAATAAATCTACTGGTCTTTAGGAAATATTTATATTTCTACGGAAATTTATATTAGTAGGAATTTTTCATTTTTCATTAAATTTTAATTAAGACAATTTTATATCCACTTTTCATGACTTGAAATTTAAAGAAAATAATTTTAAATAAGAACAGTATTTATTGAGCAATAAAAAGCATAATTTAAAACTAATTGTAAGAAAATAGTTTAAAATATAGTCCAAGTTAAAATATCATTTAAATTAAAGGAAAATAATTATAAATTGAAACAAATAACTCAAAATAATCAAAGAAAAGTTATTTACGGAAAATAATTGAAAATTAAAGAATCTTTTTGAAATAGGTAGAAGAAAGTAATTAAAATGTAATAAAATAATTGAAAGAATAGAAATACTGAAAAATGAGGTTTAAATTTGCAGAAAACAACTAAAAAGTTAATTTAAGAAACGAGAAAAAAAATTGATGTAAATTAGAGGAATGTAATTGTAATTTGTCGAAAAGAAATAAATAATTACAAAAAAATAGAAAAAGAATTAAATATTTAATATTGAAAAAATAATTCGAAAAATTAAAGTACATTATTAAACATTGAAGGAAAATTTTTTAAAAATTGCATAATATAATTGAAATTAGAGAAATCAATTTAAGATTAAAAAATTTAATTGAAGATTGATAAAAATAAATTAAGGAAAATAATTGAAAATTGAAAAAAATAATTAAAAACTAAAAAAAAATAATTTTAAAATTGAAGAATATATATATTTTTTTTTAATAATAACGCATTTAAAACAAAAAGACAAATTTTAGCTGTGAATAGAATGAATTAATGAATGAACTCTTTAAACCTGAATTAGTTAAAAATAGCTAATTATTAGTAAAATCGTGTCTGAATTTTTATTTCATCAATTAATGATATTTTTCACTAATTTCTGATTCACTAATTATTCATCCAAAAATAACTAAAAACACTTCCTTTATAAGGAAGCAATAATTAAAATTTGACTAATTGAATTAGTAAAGAGAATTTTAATAAAATATTAGTCAATTCTCAACATTTTTAAACAAAATATCTAATGTTTTAAGTATGAAAAATTAAATTAGTAATAAATCATCTAAAATACTTCCTTTATTCTTAACGTGAAAAAATATTTCTTTGTTTAAATCTAGATTATTATCATGTTAAAAAAAATCTTCGATTGACACCTGTCTCCTGAAATACGATTTATGTAACAATGAATTCATTGTCACATATTTCATGACACTGGACAATAAACGCTTCACTGAGCAGAGCTTTATTTATTTGAATAACATACTTTTTTCAGATATAAATGAAATTATAACTTTTTCTAATTTCTCCAATTTAGTTTCAAGTTAATAAACAAATATTTTTACGCAAAAGAAGCATTCTTGTAGCAATAATTTATTTATTTATTTTTTTTAGCAAAATGTTCAACTTTAATATAATATAACAAATTAGGAAGTTTTACAAAACTAAGTTTTTTTTAATTATTGTAAATTAATAAAAAAAAAAGTTTCATATATTAATTTGAGATTTTGTGAAATTCCTAAATAATTGTTTATTATTAAAGAAAGTCTGAATCAATAGTATTTAGGATCGATTAAAATTTAGATTAAAACTTTAATCGATTTGAAATTTAAATTCTTTAAATATTGTTTTAAACGTTATTATATCTCATATATCTTGAAATTATTATTATTTTAAAAACAAAAAAAGTAAATAATACGAAAAGAGCTTTAAAATAATGTTAAAATCTTGGAAAAAATTTGAAAAGCTTAATTCAAAATTGAGAAACGGTAAAATTAAAAAGAAAATTTAAACTACGCAAAAGTAACAACAAAAACAAAATTTTAAAAACGTATAAAAACAGAAAAATTTTAGAGTAAAAACTTTATAAATTGGAAAAAAAATTAAACAAAATTGTCTTAAAATTCTGAACATTCAAATGAACGAAATTATTATTTTAACATTTTCCAAATTCAAATTTGACCAAAAATAATGTTCTGCGTACCAAAAAATGTATTTGGATATTTAAAGAATTGATTTACTTTTTTATATTTTGCGTTGCAAAAATTATTTTTAAAAATATTCACAAGATACAAAAATTAACATTTAAACAAACAAAAAAATGACAAAAATGAAAAATCTTTAAGATTATAAATAATTGTATAAAAAATTGGAAATTTCCAAATAAAGAAAATAAAAAAATTAAAGAATTGTGGAGTTTTTAAAAATTAAGAGTTGGAATTATAAAAAATGATTACAATTTTAATGAAAAAAATGTTGGGGGAATGAAAATTAAATGAAGAAAAATCTTTAAAACAAAGATCTTTTAAATAATCTCTTTAGGCAATTTTTTTTTTAGTAAAATCAAAAATATTAGGGGGGGAGGGGGGAAAGTAAATTTTTTTTGTTACAGTTAGAAAAAAATTACTTTGTTTTATTATTTTGTAAATTTATAAATATTAATTTTGTGAATATTTAAAAAATTAAATCTATTAATTTTTCAAATTATCTAAATTTAAATTTAACTAAATCTTTATATTATTGATGTAAATTTTAATCGGCAAAAAATTAATTTATCCCAATTTTAAAGTACCTACTTATTATATTATATTATATTATTTTATATTATTTTTTTATTATTATTAAAAAACTAAAACTTATTAACATGTTAAATTTCTAAATTTATAACACGTTGGTAAAATTATCGACATTAATTAATTAAATTATAATTATATTTTAGAATAGTCAAAAATCAGAAACCTTAAAAAAGCAAAAATAAATATATAAATGGAAAACAAAAAAGTCAGAAAGTTGGAAAATTTAGAGCCCACATGAAAAAAATTAAGAAATAGAAAATTTAAGAAATAAGAAACTCAAATAAACAATTTTTGAAAATGCCCTCAATAAAGTAAATGTTTCATCACATTAAATATTACAATCAACAAATAAAAAGTTGCCTTATTATCTACATCCGTGAACAAGTGCGAGATTAATTTTATTTTAAACTATACACAAATTTAATTTAATGGATTTAGAAAATATTTAAAATACCTGCAATTAAGAATATTCAATGTTTAATTTTATCTAATGTATATCTCATTTTTAAAAATAAATTTTATAAAAAAAAAAGAATCTTCACATCGAAGAGTGTCTTGAAATATTTTCTTATCTTTATCTATTCTAATGTATGAAGAATTATTAATGAAAAAACAATTACCAGTGGCTTTTTGAAATTCCAGAATCTTGAAACCACATTTTTCCGATAATTCATTTTTATGGCACTCAAAAGCTTTTCAAATTTTACGATCAACATAAATATTTAATCGTCTTTTGATTGCAAAAAAAAGTTATGGATTTTTATTATTTGCTTATTTTCGGAAAAATAAACAATCATTTTAAGGAAATAATTATTGAAATGGAAAGCAACTTGAGAAATCGTAATTGAAAGTATTATCAAGGCTGACAAAAAAATCCTATTTTTGGATTTAAATCAAAAATTGATTTTTTTTTCAATACATTAAATCAGTACGTAAAATTTTCAAATGTTTATTTTTGAGCAGTTGGTTTTTTAAACTAAGAACATTTACTAAGAAATAATGGAAAATGGAAAAAACATTTAATAAAAATCAAACAAATTATTATGAATAAATGAGAAATTTTTTTTTAATAAATTTAATAAATTTAAAATTTGATTGGAAAAAAGAATGAAAAAAAAATGTTGGACAATTTGAAACAATGAGAATTCAAAAGAAAAAAATTTTATGAAAATAAGAGATTCTAAAAAATAGAAAAATTATGATAAAATAAGAAATTAATTAAAATATAAGTCATTTGAAAATTAGAAAAAAAAAGTTTTTTTTTATTTAACAAATTATAAAGAATTGCAAAAATTACAAAAAGGAAAAAATTGGTAAGAATCTACTAAGAAATAAGAAGTAATAAAAATAAAATTAAAAAACGTAAAAAGATAAATAAAAAGTCCACAAAAAATGTAAAAACAATGTAAAATAAAAAAGTTTAGGAAAATTAAACCAAAAATATTTTAATAATATTAGACTTAAAATAAGTCCAACAATAATTTTAGAAAAATAAAGAAAATCTAGAAATTCTATAAAAGAATAAGTAAATTTGCAAAAAAAAATAGACAAGGGAAAACAAACTGAATAAATTTACAAAAAAATGAACGTACTTTTTTTTAAAAAATCAAAATAAATTATTTTTGTGTTAAGGCGGTTTTCTCTATGTACATAACCTCAAAGTAGAAAATCATTTTCCACCCCGAAAAACAATTATTTGAATTAGTTTCACCAAATTTTGAAAGATCTAGTTGTACATTTTTCAGAAAAAATTAGGTTGAGCTAAAAATTGTTCTCAAATAATAATTATTTAACATTTTATGTTTTTTTTTTTAAATTTAATGAACAAAACTGCAATTTTCATCAAATTTTAACAAATAATAACTTAATTTTCTCGTTAAAACATTCTCTACAATTTTATTTATTCGGTTTTGTTAAATAACAATTGTATTTAAAATTAAAGAAACTTAATGATAATCGAAAAAAATAATAGAAAAAAGACGATACTTTTTTAATATTAAAGAAAATAATTCAAAATTGAAAAGTGGAATTTTAATTTGAAGAAAATTGTCTGAGAATTGAAAACGATAGCTCAAAAATTGAATGATTGAATTGAAATTCTAAAATAATTTTTATGAGTGAAAAGAATAATTAAAAAAATACGAGAATTATTGAATATTAAGGAATTAATTGAAACTCGATTAAAATATTTGAAAATTAAAGAAAATACTTGAGAATTGAAGAAAATAATTAAAAATTGAAGAAATAAATTGGAAATCAATTAAAGAATTAAATGGAAATTTCAAGAAAATAATTGATAACTAAAAGAAAAATTGCAATATGACAAAAATATTTAACTGTTAAAAAGAATAATTAACAATTGAAAACAATTTTGAGAAATGGTGAGAATAATCGGCATTTGAACAAAAAAAAATTAAATTAATGAATATTTATAAAATTGAAGGAGAATAATAAATTGCCGATTAAAAACTGTCGAAAATTATGGAAAAATTTGTAGAAAATAAACGAAAATTAAAGAAATCAATTGGAAATTGAAGAATTGTATTGAAATTTCAAGAAAATAATTGAGAAAATGCGAGAATTATCGAATTTTTAAGAAAATAATTAAAAATTTAAGAAAATAATTAAAAATTAAAGAAATAAATTTAAGATTGAAGAATTAAATTGAAATTTTGAGAAAATAGTTGATAATTGAAAGAAGAATTACAAAATGAATAAATTAATTAAATATTAAAGAAAATAATTGACAATTGAAAGAAAAATTCGAAAAGTTTCGAGAAGAATCGACAACAAAACAAAATAATTGTAAAAAATTAAAGAATAATTATAAAATTTAAAGAGAATAATTGTATATTGAAAACCGTTGAAAAGTATAGAAAAAATTATAGATTTATTTATTAATGAAATTAAAATTATTTGAACTGATATTTATAAATTTTAATTTTAATCAATTTAAATGCATTTTTGAAAACAAAAAATATCTATGTGCCAAACTTCAGGTGTGGACAGAAAGAAAAATTGAATGAAATTTTTAGATTTTTGTTATAGATAATACCTATATATTTTTAAAAAACATTTGAATATTATTAGAAAATATATTTTTATTATCGTGTTAATTACTATTAATGGTAAATACATATGATAAATAAAAAGAATTTTATTTATTTAATATATAAAAATAAAATTATTATTGAGGGGGGGGGGTCATAATTTGCAACCAATTGCAACATAAAAGGTTATGGATGATACTTAAGGAAAGAAAAAATCTTTAATTTTGAAAAAATAAGAAAATTTAAGATAAAAGTTAAACAGTTTTGAAAAAGTGAAATCTCTTATAAATCTTTTAAAAAGAAAATTGTGAATGTCAAATAATTAATATTAATTTATGTGTATTTAAATTTGAATTAATTGCAATTTGAAGGTTTGAATAGATTGAAATATGAATTAATTGACGTTTGGAACGTTTTGAACTTTTAAATTTTATAATTTCTGTTTTTTTTTAATTTCCGATTTTTTACATAGTATTAGATAACCGTCAAATTACTCAGTTTTTTCTTTTTTTTTTTAATTTAAATCCTGATTTTAATACAAATGACCCGATGATTTAAATCAATTGGTCCTGTTAATAATAATAAATGTAATAATTTCTACTGTAGATTGACAATTTAATATTTGAAAACAACGCAAAAGGAAGGGTACAGAAATTGAATAAAAAAGAAAACCAATAAGTCTTGAAGTAAAATTTTTTTTATATGGAAAACAGAAATAATTAATGAAAGAACCGTTACTTACACTCGATATTTCGAGTCTTTCATCAGCTCGAACTCTTCCAAAGCAATAGAACCCATTTTGCTTGTTGACACTAAAAAATCTCGTGGAATTGACAAATTTCGTTATTTACATATTAACGCAATTGAAATTATTTCCTACTAAATGTCTAAAAAAGCATTATAGTCCCGAGAACATTCACTAAATTGCAATTTAAAACAAGAGTGAAGCAAAGATGAAAACACGAGCTCCGATTTTTCCATACGTTGCGATTAGTTCCCAATTCAGTATCATTGTTTTACAAAAGTCAATAAAACTTGCAAAATATCACTAAAATTGAGTCAAAGGCGTTCCTAACCAAACAATTTTCTTTCGATGTTGACATTGAAAATAATGAAAGTTCAAGGCATAATGCCATTAGATGGGGATAATGTTAATAGAATTAAGATCAACTCCGATAGACGAAGGTTATCCGGACAATTAGCATCTTATTAAAAATTCAATTCACATTCAAGCAGGAGATTCTGTAACACTCGTAACACTCGAAAATCGTAACAAATTCACCAAAGAACACTCTTTTTCTTAGTTCTAACACTTTTAACACTAACTGGCTGTCTACGTGTATTTTTAATCTTGTGCCACGCGCTCACCGAAATACATAGAAAACTATACTGCTGCTGCTAATGAACATCATATTTTTATGATTAGGTTGTATGATATTTATGAGCTTTATCATATACAAGGGACACAAGACGTTAAACAAAGTGAAACAAAAGATGCGACGTGGAAGGGGTTTTTAAAGAGCTGGAGCTGCTGACCTGCCATCTTCAACTCAATTTCCCATTTTCCACGTTATTATTAAATTATTTACAACTTTATCTATTTAATGATTTTTATTTATCAAATTTGTTCGTAAGAACTTTATTATTATTTTATATTCTGCGTTAATTTCTAAAATTAATTATATTTAATTTTCGGAAAAAATAAAAAACATTGTGATTGATTACTCGATGGGCGCGAATTTCAAATCAGTTGTAATATAATTCTGAAAAATAAATATAGTGTATCATTACTCGAAATAAAACAAGTTTGTGAAATAAATCGTAGAATAAAATATAATTATATGAAAAATATTTATTAAAATGGCACAGTTGCGAACATTTTTGCAAAAGGCCACCAGGCAAAATGCACCTAACCTAAAAATCAGTGTGTCGTCTGCTATTATTTCATTTCTTCCGAGCTGTCAGATCTGTCAAATTATTATTATTAACAATTGAATGGAACGTTAATTTATGTTTTATTAAGTCATGTATGAATTGCGAGTAACTTTTACGGGTTGAGAATTGCTAATTTAGGGAAAGGGCTCTTTCTCTCGATTCTCTAATTTAAAGACAAGCCGGAAGAATTGGAAAACATGTGATGGGATCTCAGAGACGAAAATAATTGCAAATTACATAAAAATGCAATTTAATTTTGGACATGGTCTGACCGATATCATTAGGGTTAATGAACCTTCTTCTTAGCGACTTAACGTAATAAACCATGCTACGGCGAAGCAGGTGAGACTTGAATTTTACGATTATGTAACTTTGAGATGCATGTTTCGAAACTGTATATATTTTATTGTTTTTGATGAGTCAATTTTTTAACATAAAAGGTATTCGTCATTTCATTATCATAATAAAGAGTTATCTCCTGACATCATTGATTACCGAAAGAGTTTCAAAATAGACTCAGGAAATGAAACAGATAATTATTTATTGTTTCTCTGTATTTTTGTGAATTATTTTTTATTCCTATACCTATTTCCTATTTTATGATTTTTTAAAAATTAAGACAGAAATATAATATTAATGGATAAAATTTATATTTGTAAACAGATTTGTGTTAACAAAAAATGTTTATTTATAAGTAGTTCATTTTTTAAACTGAGAACATTTAATAAAAAATAATGAAGAAAAAAAACATTTAATCAAAATCAAATAAATTATTTCCAATAAATGAGAAAATTTCGAAAAAATATCTTCAAATTCATAGGATCGCAAAATTAAAAGAATTAGGTAAAAGTAATGAAAAAAGAATAAATTATAAAAAAAAAACAAATACGTAAAAAGATAAGAAAACAGTCTATTAAAAAATGAGAGAATTCTTTTAAATAACAATATCATGGACACTATTAAACAAATAAAGAAAAAAATTTTAAAAAACAACAGAAGAATGAAACAGTGACATAAAAATATATAAAATTTATATATTTATGGGTATTTTGTTTAAATTCAAAAATAAATAAGAAGATAATTAAAAAAAACGTTAAAATATATTACTAAAAAGAACAAATTGAATCAAAAAAGAATGAATAAAATTTTGGAAAATTTTTAAATTTTTAAAAGAAAAAAAGTTCTGTGACATAGAAGAACTATGTTAAAATGAGAATTTTAACAATGAGAATCTAGTATTAGATTAAATTTACATAATATAAAATAAAAGAATAAAATTAAATATAACATTTATTATTTTTTAAAAGAATAAACCTTTTCAAAAAAATAGAAAATTTAAAAAAATTGTGAAACATCAAGTAAATTAAAGAAATAAGAAGAATATGGAGAAATATTTTTTTCCCTAATCTAACAAACTGTACAAAAAATGTAAAAAGAACAAAAATTAAAAAAATTTGGTAAGAGACTACTAAAAAACTGAAATTAATAAAAATAAAAAAAAAAGGATAAATAAAAAGTTCACAAAAGTAATTTAAAAATCCTTTAAAAATAAAAAAGTTTAGAAAAATTAAACTGAAAATATTTCTATAATATTTCACTTGATACAAGTCCAACAATAAATTTAGAAAAATAAATTAAATCTAAAAATTTCATGAAAAAATAAGTAAATCTGCAACAAAAATAGGCAAAATGTGAAAACAAATTGAATAAATTTACAAAAAAAATGAGCGTCTTTGTTTTTAAAAATATAAAAATAATTTTAAAAAATCAACGAAATAAAAATTTTAGTTAATGTTATAATAACAAAATTATGTAAAATAATATTAAATAATTTGCCTGAAAAGAAGAAAATTAAATAAAATCCTACAATAAAAAGACAAATGGGGTACAAAAAATAAAGTATCAAATGTAAAAAAAGAAAAAATTTTAAAATTTTGTAAAAATAAGAAATTATAACATAAAAATTAAAGTTCCGAGAAAATGAAATCTTTTAGAAATCTTGTAAGAATTGAAAAAAAGATTATTGTGAATATGGATAATAATTAATATTATTTAATTGTTGTGCATTTAAATTTGATTTCATTGAAATTTAAAAGTTTTAACAAATTGGAATATGAGTTAATTGAGATTTGGGATTTATTTAAATTGTAATGATGTAAAAACAAAAATTTTTTTTTTTTTGCCATCTTCATACAAAAAATTTGTAGATCGTAGATATTTTCATCATAATTTTTTAAATTTTATAAATAAAATATTAGAAATGAAAATTTCAAGATTCATCCACAAATTTGTGGTAATTTTTTATGGTTTGAGATTTTTTACATGCAGTATTAGACACCCGAAGAAATGTGAAGTTTTTTTTATTTAAATCATGATTTTAATGCGAATTCCTCATTGATTTAAATCAATTACAGCCCTGACTTAAATTTATTTTTATTCTTTTACAATCCAGGATTTTAAACTTCGAAAAATTGTTTATCGAAATTTAAAAGTGAAAATTATTTCTATCCACGTTGATTGCAATTTGTTCTAAAATGTAAAAAGTAGCACATACTCTCAATTTTGTAAATTTAAAACTTTATTGATTTAGATTTACGTATTTAAATTTAAACGGTTAACCTTCAATTTAATCCATTAAAAATTCAATTTATTCAAATTTTAATTTATTAAAAGTTTATTTATCTTAAGTATCTACAGAGAAATGAAAATCTGAGAATTTGTGAAAAAGATTTTAAAAAAATGTATCATAAACCCACGAAAACAAGAAAAAAGATTCTAAAAAAAAATTGTATTAGAAACTCAAGAAAATTGTAAAATCCAGAAAAACATTACATTAATTTTTAATAAGAAATAATTGCAAAAATAATAATAATAATAATATTAATAATACATTTTTATCACTCATGTTTTTTTAACACATGTAGAAAAGTTTTCACTTTTTCTTGATTTTTTTTTTTTTTTTAATTATTCTGAAAAATGTTCCCATAAATGTTTTAAAGACTTTATTGTATCCTATACGTTTTTTCAATTTTCTTATTTTTTGACATTCTTTTGTAGTTTTTTGTTTTTATTTTCAATTAATTTGTCATTTTTCGTAAATAATTGCAAGATTGATTGATTTTTATTTTAATTCCAGTTTTTAGGATTTTTTCTTAATTTTTCAAATATTTTTAGATTTTTCCATTATTTTAAAGTTCTTTTAACACATATTTTAATGTATCATCATTTTCAGAATAATTTTCTTATTTTAATTGTTTTTTAAAAACTTTTTTTATTTCTTTTGAATTTTTTCAACTTTTTGTTTTACATTTTCTCAATATTTAGTTAATTTTCTTTGTTTTTTCAATTTTTTTATTAATTCGTAATATTTTAAATATTTTTTTCCAATTTTCTCAAGGTTTCATAATTTGGTGGATTGTTTTTAAAAAAAATTTTAATTTTTATATAGTTTTTTAGACCTAAAAAATGTCTTTATATTTTTTTCATTTTATTTTTTCGTAGATTTGGTATGACATTGTTTCCTTCTTTTATTTTCAGTTTCTTTATCCTAAAATTTAAAAAAAAAATTAAATTTTTAAAGATTACAGATTTTTTTGTTTCTTAAAGCTCCTTTCATATATTATTCTTTTTAATTTCCTCATATTTTTAATGAATTTTTGTCTTTTTTAGAATTTTTACTTATCTCTTTATATTTTCATATTTGATTTTTACATTTTGTCAATTTTTAGTAGTTGTTTTTCAATCATTGATTTCTTTATAAATTTTTGATATTTTTTTGTAAATTTTTCACATTTTTGTTAGACTCTTTTTAAAAATCTTTTTTACCATTTCTTGACTTTCTATTTCACATTTAGCTTTATAACATTTTTTCTTAAATTTTCCTATACTTAAAACTTGTTTCATTCTCTCAAAATTCTTTTCTGCATTTAATTTGAAAGGACTCTTTTAAAATAATTTTCTTAGTGTTCTTATTTTTTAAACAATTTTTTCATTTCTTCTGTAGAAATGGTAGGAATTTTCCTTACAGTTTTTTGTTATTTTCGTACTTTTTAGTTCATTTTCTTCGTTTCTACGTTTTTAAATTTAACCGTAAACTTTATTATATTTTTGGCAATTTTTTCATTTTTTTTTTTTTTGTTAGATTCATTTTAAAAATTTTCTTGTTCTAATGTTTGTCATTTAATTTTTTTACATTTTTGCGTAGTTTCATTATTTTTTTTTTTTATTTTCAATTTTGATTATTTTTAGGATTGTTTCTTAAATTTGAAAAAATTTATCAAATTTTTCATTCTTTAAAAGTTGCTTTATTTAGTTTTTTCTCCTCATTTTTTGAATAATTTCCTTAATTCTTTTATTTTTCTTTATTTATTTTGATCGTCTTTTACTTAACTTTTTATATTTTCTGATTTTATTTGTAAATTTATCAGTTTTTAGCAGATTTCCCCTGATTTTTCTATTTTTGCATTAATTTAAAAAGTTGTAATTATTTTTTTAAATTTCTTATTTCTGTATTTTATTAGATTCTTTTGAAATATTTTCTGTTTTTTCAATAATTCTCCTTTTTTCTTTTTTTTTTAACTTTTAAGTCTTTTTGATTTTTTAGCTCATGTTAAATTTTAGAATTATAATTATTCAATCTTTTAATAATAATAATTCGGAAAACAAATTACATTCTTAATTAAATTTTGTACGTATATTGACTTTTGGTGAAATTGAAATTGAAATAAATTTAAATTTGTGTAAAAAATTAAAATTTGAGTACAATTAATTTTGAATAAATTTTTATAACAATTATTATTTAGATAGATTCAGATTTCAATTATTTTAAATTCCAATGGATTGAATTAAAATTTTTAAATTGGAATAAATTGAAATTTATAATATTTAAAATTTTGATAAATGAAATTTGGAGTCGATAAAAATTTTAATTAATAAATGTGTTAACTAATAGAAATTACGATTGTCTTGAATTTGAATTGATTAAAATTATATAAATGTTAAATTTAATTTTCTAAATTTTAAATATTTTTTCATATTTGAACAAAAATTACAATTAAGAAAAAACAGAATGAACGAATAAATGAATAAATTATGAAGATTATTATTTTATTATAAAACGACTTTTATAATTTAAATGTTTTTTGTTACAGGGCGAGATCAAAACCATTTATTTTTTCTCTAATCTTAGGTTCTGTTATTTTGTACAACGAATTTATTGTGTACGAGATACAAAGTTTAAAATGGACTTTGTTAGAATGCACCGATTGCGTGAGAGTTTTACTTGTCGCAGATCCTCAAATATTGGGTATTCAAAACGAAAATTATTTAGGAGCTTCCTTGGCAATTTGGGACAGTGATAGGTATTAGTTACTTAATTATAATTAAATTGACTTTTGAAATTTTCAAAGATTTTTGAAAAATTCAAAAAGTGACAAGTATGTTAGCTAATTAAATAAAAAATTAATCCAAGTACATATTTACACCTTCTTAAATTAGAAAATAAGTATATTTTTTACCGAAAGTTTTTTAATGTTTGTTCTCCAGAAATAGAAAATTTTCTGTCAGAATGTCAAAAATTGTTATTTTTTATCTAAATGTGACTTTTAATGGCTGATTTTTAATTAGAAAAAATGTTATCAATGCTTTTAATTAAAAAAAATTTGGTACATTGAATGATTAATTATTCATTAATATTATGTATATTTTGCTATTCACTGAAATTTCATTGATTTCGCTGTTGTTCCACATTTAGATTAATATTTTTTTAATTTACAATTTTAGGTACTTAGAAAAGACATTTTCAAGGGCTGTGAGACGAGCGGATCCTCATGCGATTGTTTTTCTTGGAGATCTCATGGACGAAGGACACATTGCCTCAGCTGAGGAATTCGAAAAATATAAACGTAGATTAAATTCTATTTTCTCTACCTCTGAAGATATAATGGTAAATGAAGTACAATTTTCTTAAAATTTAATTTACAGAAAAATTATCTGAAAACAATTTTTTTAGATAACTCAATGACTTTAAATAATCACTCTGTTTAATTGATTTTAAATATATGTGACGCTTTACGAAAAAAGGGACCTAAGAGACTAAAAATGTTAGGTTATGTTCAGTGATAGTTTTACCTTGATTAAAAGTTGCTTTTTGATTTTATTCCAAAAAACACAAACACAAAATTTTTTGCTTCTTAGGTTCCTTTCTTCGTGACGCATATTTAAATTTGTATTTTATGTGCGTATATTTGTTTTTAACAGAAAATTTACTTGCCTGGAGATAATGATATAGGAGGAGAAGAAGACATGGTTTCGAAACGTGTTCATCAAAGGTTTAATTTCGCATATACTCAGACTGATACTTTAATTTGTAAAAGCGTTAATTTCTTCAAGGTAAAAAATAAATAAAAAATCTTATTGATAATTGGTTAAACTTGATTAATTGTTGAATATTATGGTTCTAGGTTAACAGATTAGTTCATGACATGCCTTCAGCTCCCAAGGATGCGTTTTTAAATGACTACGCTGAAAGAAATACAACGAACGTTGTACTTAGCCATATGCCTCTACTTTTCATGCCTGGTTCTTTTGTGCAAAATGTATGTAAGATACTTTATTTTATTAAAATACTAGCAAAATAAAACGCGCGATTAGTTTTTCGTACATTTAAAAAATTATAAAATACAATAATAAATATAAAAAATCGGTAAATACTATTTATCTAATAAGAAGAAATAAATATTTTAAATATAATATTTAAAAATCAATTAATATAAATAAAATAAATATTTATTTAGGACAAAATTTATAATATTTTAGAATTAAAAAGAATTGCAAAAAATAATTGAAACAAAATAAAATAATTGCAAATTTTGCAAATTAATTGAAAAAAAAAATGAAATCAATTAAAAATTGGAGAAACTAATTTAAGAAGAATCATAAAAAATTTTTAAACATAAAGAAAATAATTAAGATTTGAGAAAAATACTTGAGAATGTTAAAAGTAAATTAAAACAAAATTGAATAATAAAAAATTAGAGAAAATAATTGAAAATAGAAAAAACATGGTTAGAAATTGAGATAAATAACTTAAAATTAAAAAAAATTAAAATTTGAGAAAATAATTAAACAAATTACGTAATACATTTTAAATAAAGGAAAGTTAAACAAAATTTGAGAAAAATACTTAAAACTTTCAGAAGTTCATTGAAATAAAAGAAAATAATTAAAAATTAGAGAAAATAAATAAAAAAAGAAAAAAATAATTTAAAATTGAACAGAACAAGTTTTAATTAAAGAGAAATAAGTAAGAACTTTTTGGCAATTTTAAAAAAGAACGAGAAAAAGAACGAAAGTAATTGAAAATTGAAGAAAATAATATAAAAAATAATATAAATAATGAAAGAATTGAAGTCAGATAAATAGTTAACAATTTTTGAAATTATGAAACAAATGTAAAGAATTAAAAATTGAAGAAAATAATTGAAAAATGTTTTTAAATTTTAAAACTTGACGAAAATTATTAAAATATGATACAAACAATGATAAGTTGTAAAAAATAAATGACATTTAAGTGTGACAATTAAAAAAACTACAGAATTTTTTTTACATAAAGAAAAAATAATTGAAATTTGAAAAAAATACATGAAGATTTTAGAAATCAATTAAAAAAAAAAATAACTAAAAATTAGAGAAAAGAATTGAAGAAATAAGCTAAAAGTAATTGAAATTTACGATAATTAATAAACAAAATTTGAAATTATGAAAACAAATAAAAACAATTGAAAATTGAAGAAAACAATTGAAATTTTAAAAAATTCTTAAGAATCTTAGAAAATAATTTTAGAAAATGAGAATAACTAAAAATTGGAGAAAAGACTGGAAGAATGCTAAAATTAATTGAAATTTACGATAATTAATACATTTTTTTTTTAATTATGAAAACGAATAAAAATAATTAAAAATTGAAGAAAATAATAGAAATTTGAGAAAAGTACTTTAAAAAATATTAGAAATTAATTTTATAAAATGAGAAAAACTAAAAATTGGAGAAAAGTCTTGAAGAAAGATAAAAAGAATTTAAATTTACGATAATTAATAAAAAAAAAAGAAATTGAAGAAAATATTTGAATTTTCAGAACTACTACTTAAAAATCTTAGAAAATAATTTTAGGAAAAGAGAATAATAATTAACAATTGAGAAAAATAGTTGAAAAATGATAAAATTAATTAAAAATTGAAAAAAATAATTGAAACATACTGAAAATAATTTAAGATTGAGAAAGAAAAGTGAATTATGATGAAAATAATTTAAATATGAAAAATTGAAAAAATTCAATAAAATTTGAGAGAAATAACTAAAAAAAATCATAGAGTATATGTTTAGAAAAAAATAATAATTACAAAATTACTTAAAAAATGTTAATTAAAAAGAATAATTAAAAAATTGCAGAAATAACTAAAATTGATTAGAATAATTGCAATATCGGATTTAAAAAAAAAAAAATTGACGTAAATCAAGAAAAATTGCAGAATTTATTTGTAAGCAACAGAAAATATGTAATTAAAAAATCGTTATATAATGGAAAATTGATGACAATAATCTAAATTTGAGATAATAACTGAAAATTTAGGAAATTAATTGCATGTGTATATATTTTAAACTTCTTCAAAAACCATACTAAATTTTTAAAGCATTTTTCGAAACTTTTCTTTTACACAAATCACAATTAAAAACCAGCACAACAAAATAAAATAACAGGGACTAACTTCAATCTGGATTTTAAAACGGGGACAGAAAAAGATGAATAAATATTAATGCTAACTAACTTTACTTCAGACTTTAAACCGTGGACAGAAAAAGATGAATAAATGTAAATACTAACTAACTTCAGGAGGTTACGGAGATTATTATTATTTAATTAATAATTAATTAGTAACTATAAATAAGCGATTTAGCACGCTTTTTCAGTGATTTTATTTGAAACCATAATATCAAATAGAAAAAAAAACCTAGAAATATTTTGAAATATTTTTATATCCATTCTCAGCAAATTTAGAAACTTTTCCACTTTCCCTGAACTATCGAATTTTCGAAAAAAAATATATTTGTTTCCATTTTTTTACAAATTTATTTACTATTTCATAAAATTTCTACTGCTTTTGGATTTCTTTGAATTTAAATCGTTGAGATTTCTTTGGATATTCTAGGTAATATTTTAAAGTAGTTTTAATTTTTTTTTCTTATAGTTTTTTCAGAGAGAAAACAGTTTTTTATTTTTCCAAAATGTATAATTTCATTATTTTGTATTTTTTCATCTTTTTCATATTTTTAGGGTCCTTTCTTTATCTATTTTAGGAGTCTCTTTAATTTTCTTCTTTTTAAGCAAATTATTTAATAGTATTTTACACAATTTTGTTTTTATAGCATTTAATAAAATTTTCTTTTCGTTGATTTTTCTAATTATTTTTATATTTCATAAAGAAAAATATCTGTAAATCTTTTCATTTCTTTAAAAACTATCTTATTTTTTAAAAATTGTTTTATTTTTCTTCTTTTTTACATCATTTTTTAAATTTTTACGTAGTTTATTTTCTTTATTTCTTCATTTTTTATGTAACCATTGGTAAATAATAAAATGGTTTTTTAATTATAATTTGCTGGAAGAAGAGGAAGAAGTACAATATTTTGGCAATGTTCTGATTTCTTTCAGATTCGCTCATTTTTTTTTGTAAATTTATACAATTTATTTTCACATTTTGTCTATTTTGCCGCAAATTTACTTATTCTTTCCCAAAATTTTTTATTTTTATATTTATATAAAAATTATTTATATTTACTTATTTATTTTTATATATTTTTATTTATTTATATTTATATCTTTTTACATTTTTTTAATTTGCCCTTCCTTTAAATCGTTGAATTTTTATCCTATAATTTCGAATTTTTTAAAAACATTTATTCGATGCTCTTATCTACATTTTTTTATAATTTTCTCATTCAAAGAAAAGTATTTTCTTCTTTTATTCTCTTTTATGTAAATTGAATCTTGCACCAAATATTCTCATTTTATCATCATTTTTCTATTTTTTAGAAATTGTTCTTTTTTATTTTTCTTTTCTTTAAAATTCTTATTGTTTCAAATTTTTAAAAAATTGTATTCATTGTTTTTTATTTTTGTGTTTTAAAATAATTCCTTAATTTTCTAATTTTAAAATGCTTTTCTCTTTAGTAAATCTCTAACGATTTTTTATTGATTTTCTTAATTTAGAAAAGAATGTGCTCATAAATACTTAAATCTTTTTAAAAGATTTTCTCCTTGCTATTTTTTTTTAATTCTTGTGTAAAGTTGCTCTGTTTTTTAATAATATCTATAACTTTTTTTATTTTAGAGAATTTTCTTATTTATTTTGTATGATTGTTTACTTATCTTTTTACATTTTGTTAGGTTTTCATAATTTACCCAATTTTCTTACTTTTGCCTTCATAATAATTTAAAAAAAAATTTGTATTTCTCTTATTTATTTATAGTTTGTTTCATTTTGATTGAATGTTTTCTTTTTTTCTCAGTATCTCTTATTAAAGGATCTCCTTTTTTTTCTTATTCGCTGAGAGTTTCTAGCTTTTTTATAAACATTAATTTTTCGTTGAAAATTGTAAATAATTTTTTAATATTACCTACATCTTTTCATAAATTTTCTATTTTTTTCTCTTTTTGTTCTTTTCAATTTAAGTTTGGTTTTTATATATGTTTTTCTAAATAAAAGTAACGTAGTTCTTTTTAATATTTCTTTTAAACTAATTAATATTTTAATAATTATTTGTTAATCATTGAAAGAATAAATCCGGGAAAATTGTACTTTTTCATCCGGGAATTATCATTTATAATATGTATAATTTATTAAAAAACATTTGAATTTTTATAAATAAAAATAAATAATAATAATAATAATAAGAATTATTATTATTATTATTATTCAGCATATGATTTATTGCAAAGCATAAGGAAAATTAATAAAAATTGTTAGAAAATTAGAATTAATATTTAATTTATCATCGGAATATTAAAAATATTAAAAATGAATAAAACTATTTTGATTACAGGTTATTAAAGAATTATCACCGCAAGTAATATTCAGTGCTCATGAACATAAAGCAATGCATACGAGTTTAGATACGGCAACAGACCAACTGAGTGAAATTCAACTTTTTCCACCCCAAGAAGTTTCTTTCTATCAATTGCGTTTAGATTTGGGCGACGTTCACGAAATACAAATACCGACGTGCTCTTATCGGATGGGAACGCGAAATATGGGCTATGGATTAGCATATATTAGTAATTATATTAGTTTAATAAAATTTAAATTCTCACATAAATTTCAACTTATACGTAATTTTTTTCTTTTTTCCTTTCTTGCAGATACTCAAGAAAAAACTCTGGATTTTACAGTTCTGTGGTTGCCTGAGAGATTTATATTTTTAAAAGTTTATATTGTGGTTGGGTCACTTGTGGCAACTTTTTCCATTATCATGATTATTAGTATTCGACGATCTGCTAATCATATTTCTTACTCTAGAGCGTCGATGCTGTAAATTTTATTTTTGTTTTAGTTACAAAACCCAGTTTATTTTTGTAGAGACAAACACATCTTAGAACTTGAACTTTTAGTTTACAATTTTAATTTATTACCCTTTATTACTTAATTTACACTTACTTTTTTAATTTTTTATCTTTATTTTCGACTTTTGTGAAAGGTTTTATATTTCTGTTTTGAAGCGTGTTTTTATAATTTTTTTCTTAACTAGTTTTGAAAACTAAGTCTTTTGAAGTCTGAAAATTATGTTTAAAAACCTATTTTGTACGAGCTTTAAAATTTTATTTAAAGCATTGATTATATTTAAACTAAGTGAATTGGTACTTAGAAGAATAATAGCCGGTTCGTTGAAGTTTATTTATTGAATAATAGGAAAGAATCTCTTAAATTTTAACTCTTGATGAATTCTCCATTTTTGAATCTTAGATTTTGAATTTGTTAAAGTTACTTAATATATAAGTAGAAAGTATTTTAAAGACTTTTTTCTACCTAATCTATTAGAAAGTAAACATTGAATTTTAATAGAATTTACCATTAATTTCAAAAATATTCTATTAATTTTGCGAATATGTTTATACTTATTATAAGAATTTAAAATGATAGAAATATTGGTTATTTAGTGAAATATTGGAATATGATATTTTGTATTATGATCTTATGGAATGTTGATGATATTGTATTTAATTAAGAAACAGTATGTATAAAGGACTGAAATTTTATTGGTTTGTAAAAAATTTACTTTATTATTATAATAAAGCCTTAGTACAGATTGAGCGACTCATGACTTAATAAAAATACTTATAAAGTTGCCAAAAAACTATATAAAATAAGCCTATTAATGTTAATAAATATATATAATAAAAAAGTTTTAAAAATTCTAATTTATTTAGGTAATTCTATTTTATTACGATTCATTATCTAATGGAACAAAGTTTACATAAAATAAAATTAATAATAAAATTTAATTTTAAATTTCAGCTGAAAAAAGGACAAAAAGTTGTTGACTCGTTTGAAACTGTTTAAAACGCTTTTCAAATTTAGATAGTTTTTTTTTTATTTTATTATTATTAATATTTTTATGTCACACAAAATAGAAATATTATTAAAATTTATTAAATTAAATTTTGAAAGGCCTAGTTTTACATTTTTCAAAAAATTGGGTCCATACAAAATTGGTTATCGAATAATAATTATTATTTATAACATTTTGTGTTTTTTCTTTCAATTTTGTGAATAATTGTAATTTTTATCCAATTTTAACAATAATAATAGCTCATTTTCCTCTTTGAATAATTCTCTACAATTTTATTTGCTCAATTTTGTTAAATAATATTTTGTTTAAAAAATATAGAAAGCAAATTTTATTTATTAAATAACTTTTGAATAAATACAAATGTTATTAATAAAATTGAATAGTAGAGAATTTTACAAAGGTCAATGAGCTATTTTGTCAAAATTGGATGAAAATTATACAAAAATTATTTACATACAAATGTTTTTAAAGAAAAAACACAAAATGTTAAATAATTATTAATTGACAACAAATTTTGTCACAGGAACTAATTTTATTTTCTGATAAAAAATGTATTGGTAATTGAATGTTTCAAAAAATGGAAAAATAATTTTATTTAGGTGAAAAACTGGAAAAATTACTTTTTCGTTTGAGGTTATGTCAACATTCTTAAGGGCATGTGATGGATTATGATGTCACTGGTATAGGCAAAATTTGTCCGTAACTGTTCTCTTAAAATATTGAATATTTTTTTATGAAACTTGGTAGAATTACTTAAAATGTCATTAGGAAGGTCTCTCAGGCCCGAATTTGTTTAAATTTTAGCCCAAAATTAATTTTGGGAAATTTTTGAAAAAATGCAAACTTTTATAAAAATCAATTTTGAGACAAAATTCAAACAAACTCGGGTCTGAGAGACCCTCCTAATGACATTTAAAGTAATTCTACCAAGTTTCATAAAAAAATATTCAATATTTTAAAAGAAGAGGCGCATGAATTCTTCCAAAATGACATTTGATCGAATGGACATTCGATCGAATGCCATTTGATCGAATGGTCATTAGGTCGAATGGACATTCGATCGAATGGACATTTGATCGAATGGACTTTTGATCGAATGGACTTTCGACCGAATGGACTTTTAATCGAATGGACTTTCGACCGAATGGACATTTGATCGAATGGACATTTGATCGAATGGACATTTGATCGAATGGACTTTTGATCGAATGGACATTTGATCGAATGGACTTTTGATCGAATGGACTTTTGATCGAATGGACTTTCGACCGAATGGACTTTTAATCGAATGGACATTAGATCGAATGGACATTCGACCGAATGGACATTTGATCGAATGGACATTTGATCGAATGGACATTTGATCGAATGGACTTTTGATCGAATGGACTTTCCACCGAATGGACTTTTGATCGAATGGACTTTTGACCGAAGGGACGTTTGATCGAATGGACTTTTGATCGAAAAGTCATTCGGCCGAAGTGTTTTTTTAATGTGAGTTTACTCTCTATTATACAGCAGTCTATGGATACTAATTATCGTGCGTTCCAAGTGTTTACAGTGTTCAATTTTTTGTCGGCAGATGGAGCTAGGAGTACTCCATCAATAAAATACACACACAAATAAAATTTCAGTACTCCTAGCTCCATCTGCCGACAAAAAATTGAACACTGTAAACACTTGGAACGCACGATAATTAGTATCCATAGACTGCTGTATAATAGAGAGTAAACTCACATTAAAAAAACACTTCGGCCGAATGACTTTTCGATCAAAAGTCCATTCGATCAAACGTCCCTTCGGTCAAAAGTCCATTCGATCAAAAGTCCATTCGGTGGAAAGTCCATTCGATCAAAAGTCCATTCGATCAAATGTCCATTCGATCAAATGTCCATTCGGTCGAATGTCCATTCGATCGAATGTCCATTCGATCTAATGTCCATTCGATTAAAAGTCCATTCGGTCGAAAGTCCATTCGATCAAAAGTCCATTCGATCAAAAGTCCATTCGGTGGAAAGTCCATTCGATCAAAAGTCCATTCGATCAAATGTCCATTCGATCAAATGTCCATTCGGTCGAATGTCCATTCGATCAAAAGTCTATTCGGTCGAAAGTCCATTTGATCAAATGTCCATTCGGTCGAAAGTCCATTCGATTAAAAGTCCATTCGGTCGAAAGTCCATTCGGTGGAAAGTCCATTCGATCTAATGTCCATTCGATTAAAAGTCCATTCGGTCGAAAGTCCATTCGATCAAAAGTCCATTCGATCAAATGTCCATTCGATCAAAAGTCCATTCGATCAAATGTCCATTCGATCAAATGTCCATTCGGTCGAAAGTCCATTCGATTAAAAGTCCATTCGGTCGAAAGTCCATTCGATCAAAAGTCCATTCGATCAAATGTCCATTCGATCAAAAGTCCATTCGATCGAATGTCCATTCGACCTAATGACCATTCGATCAAATGGCATTCGATCGAATGTCCATTCGATCAAATGTCATTTTGGAAGAATTCATGCGCCTCAAAAGAAAAGTTACGGACAAATTTTGCCTATACCAGTGACGTCATAATTCATCACATGCCCTTAATAAATAGAAAATTTTACAAAAAATTAATTTTGATTCGAAATCCAAACAAACTTAACAGACAAACCTTTTTAATGATATTTCAAGCAATTTTACAAGATTTCGTGATAAAATATTCAAAATTTTAAGGGTAATTGCGAAATAAGTTTACAGACGAATTTTGTCGATATCAGTGACGTCATATTCAGTCACAAATACCCTTAATGTATATTTTCTCTCTCTCTCTCTCTCTCTCTCTCTCTCTCTCTCTCTCTGACACACACAACTTTTCGCTCTTTTGCACATTCAGTCCTTTTAATATTTAAAAACACCGGCTGCAGAGTTGATTTAAATTACTGTTTTCTCCATTAAAACAATGGGTAAAAGAAAAGCATCGGGAAATTCCGAAAATCCAAATTACGATATTTGTGATTTTTTGACAGGTAACGATTTTTAATATGCAACACATTTAATATTTTTATATTTATAACCTTAAAAAATTCAAGTTTTAAAATATTACATGATTTACCAAGGTTGCTATGGTTCTGGAAAACCTCATGGAATTTTATAAAATGTTGTTTTAAAAAATTAAATTAATTAACTTTCGTTTTATGATTTCAATCAGTTATATTTCATTTGAAATAATAAGTTGAAAACTGCTGAATTGTTGGTGAATTTTACCTGATTGATCAATAGAAAATAATTGAAATTTTCAATGATGTTATTGAAATTGAAAATTATTTTCATCTAATATCAATCAGTGAAAAATTACTGACAATTTAGTCATTCTAAACTCATTTCCTGTGAAATTTCATTGATTGAAATGATTGAAATCATAAATAGAGAGTGATTTTCAATATAAAAATTTTCTCCTTAAATTTTAGAATTATTTAATTTTTTTAATTATTTTGTTTTGTTGTCGATTATTCTCGACAACTTTCGAATTTTTTTGTCAATTGTCATTTATTTTTCTCATTTCTCTATTATAGTTTCTCTCTGCTATTATTTTCTTTAATATTTAATAATTTTAGTCATTTTGTAATTTTTCTTTCAATTATCAACTATTTTCTCAAAATTTCAATTTAATTCTTTAATCTTCAATTTATTTATTTAATTTTTAATTATTTTCTTCAATTCTCAATTATTTTATTCAATGCTCGATAATTCTCGTCTTTTTTCAATTATTTTTTTGAAAATTCAATACAATTTTTTAATTATCTTCTTCAATTTTCATTTATATTCTAAACTTTTTTTTCTAGAATTTTCTTCAGATTTCAATTGACAACTTAATATTCTCCTTCAATTTTATAATTATTCTTAACTTTTTTTAATAATTTTGTTCTATTATCGATTATTCTTGCCATTTTTCAAACTTTTTTTTCAATTGTCAAGTATTTATCTGAATGTTTAATTATATTTTAATCATTAAGTAATTTTTCTTGTAATTATCAATTATTTTCTTACAATTTCAATTTAATTCTTTAATTTTCAATTTATTTCTTCAATTTTTAATATTTTCTCCAACTATTATTCTCGTCATTTTTTAATTATTTTTTTCAATTATTAATTATTTTCCACAATTTACAATTATTTCCTACGATTTCTTCAATTATTCTCTTAAAATTTTATAATTATTCTTTAATTTTTACAATTTTTTTTGTTTTGTTGTCTATTAATCTAGTCATTTTTCAGATATTTTCTTCAATTTTTAATTAATTCTCGGCATTTTTCAATTATTTCTTTCAACTATTAATTTTTTTCCACAATTTTCAATTATTTTCTACAAATTTTTCAATTTACAATTATTTTTCTTAAATTTTATATTTATTCTTTACTCTTTAAAATTATTTTGTTATGTTGTCGATTGTTCTCGACAGTTTTCTAATTTTTTTCAATTGTCAATTACCTATATTCTCAAAATTGTAATTCAATTCCTTAATCTTCCATTTAATTCTTCAATTTTTAATTATTTTATTCAATATTGAATAATTCTTACTTTTTTTAATTATTATCAATTATTTTTTCAAATTTGAATTTAATTAAATTTTGAATTTGAAATTGCGTCTAAAAATTTTAATTATTTTATTCAATATTCAATAATTCTCACTTTTTTTAATTGTTATCAATTATTTTTTCAAATTTGAATTTAATTCTTAAATTTTGAATTTATTTCTTCCTTTTTTTATTATTTTCTTCAAATTTCAATACCATTCTTCAGTTTTTAATTATTTTCTTCTATATTCCATAATTCTCAGCTTTTTAAATCACTTTTTTCAATTTTTAATTATATTCTTTAAATTTAAATTTCATTCTTTAATTTTCAATTTTTTTCGATTGTCAATCCAGTTGTTTAATTTTTAATTATTTACAACAATTATTCCTATAATTTTCTTAATTTAATATTTCTTGTTTAATTTTTTCATTTATTTTTTTCAATTGTCTATTAATCTAATCATTTTCGAATTTTGTTTTTGTCATTTTTCAGATATTTTCTTCAATTTTTCAATAATTTCTTACAATTATTAATAAATTTCTTCAATTTTCAATTGTTTTTCGAAATTTTTCAATTATTTTCTACAATTTTTTTCAATTTTCAAATATTCTCATGAAAATTTTATAATTATTCTTTAATTTTTTCAATTTTTTTGTTCGGTTGTGTATTAATCTAGCCATTTTTTTAATTTGGTTTTCAATTGTACATTATTTATTTTTGAAATTTTGAAACCGTAGCAACCCTGTTTACATTCATGCATTTACACATAACAGTTGTCAAATTTATTTAATAACAATTTTATATATCTTTATGACAAACTAAAATTAATTTTTTATCTTTTTGTAAAAATCAAAGAATCTAAAATCTATAAAGTGTTTAAACTATTTTTGAGTGCATTTTAATAGTAGATCTTTTTGTAAAATCTCAATTATTAAGAAAACTATCTAATTTAGTTAAAACAGAATTTTATTGACGTATTATTTCAGAACTTGCAGATTATGAGCGAAACATCACTAAAAATATTTATAAATGTAACGCTTATCGAAAAGCAGCCACGACTTTAAGTAAATTACCTGAACGAGTAAAAAGCGGAGAAGAGGCCAAAAAGCTTCCTGGAATCGGGGATAAAATTTCGAAAAAGATAGATGAATTTCTGGAAACTGGGAAATTACAGAAACTCGAAAATGTATGATATTTAAATAATTAAAACGATTAAAACTCATTGCGATGAAAAGATTGTACTTTACTTTTTTTAAAAGATGGTTTCAAGATTTTACATTTTAATTATTACAATTTTTCATTTTTAGATAAAAAAGGATGAAGGAAATGTGGCTATTAGTCAACTCACTAAAGTCTCTGGAATAGGACCTTCAAAGGCAAAAGAATTATTCGATTCGGGAATTAAAACTCTGGATGATTTGAAAAAACATCAAGACAAGTTAACACATCATCAGAAACTCGGTTTAAAGTAAAAAATACTTTTTTTTTTAATTTAATGCTTACAATTTACGTTCAATTTCTAAAGAATTAAATTGCAATAAATTCGAGTCTAGTGCAATTTAAAAATTTTGAATTAATAATTAAATTTTTATTCTTACTTTTAGATACTTTAAAGATTTCGAGAAAAAAATCCCTCGCAAGGAAATTGAAGAAATGGAGAAAATTTTGAAGGAAGAAATAAATAATCTCGATGATAAATACTTGATAACGATATGTGGAAGTTACAGACGCGGAAAACAGGAAAGTGGCGATATTGATGTTTTGCTAACTCATCCAAATTTTACTTCTTCTAGCAAAAAATCAAAAAAATCTACTGAATATTTGAAATCTGTCGTTCAGTGCCTTGAGAAAGTGGGACTAATCACTGATACAATTTCTCTTGGAGAAAATAAGTTTATGGTATCACTAATTTTAGTTAAATGAAATAATTTAGTTTCTGCTTCCTTCTGAAAAATTAATTCTTTCTAGCAATTAATTTATTCTATAAAAAGTATATTTTAAAAAATTTATTTTGTCATTTTTACAAAATTATTCAATAACTTTCTATTTTTAACATCATTATTTATTTTTTGATATTAACCATTTACAGGGTGTTTGCAAACTTCCCACAGAAAAGAAAGCATCATTCAAAAGATTGGACATAAGACTTGCTCCTTATGATCAATATTTTTGTGCAGTTCTCTACTTCACAGGAAGTGATTTATTTAATAAAGAAATGCGAGCTCATGCTTTGGAGAAAAAATTCACCTTGAATGAATACACCTTAAGACGTTTAACTCCAGAAGGTAAATAAAAAAATAAATTATAAATAGGAATGAAATCAGTACTTTTTAGTTTAGAATATAAAAGAAAAAAAATACCCACTGGGAGTTTTTACTTATTTTTCATGACATGCTTTCAAAAAGTATAAAACAAAAAGCGGACAACTGAAAATATTGAAAATGAAATACAAAATTTACAAAGAAACTTTTCTGTTTGTAAAATTTTTAAAAATAAAAAACTAATTTTTTTTCTTATTTCTTAAAAGCTAAACAATTCTCCAAAGAATGAGAATTTGAATGTAATAAAGTTTTTGAAATTCTGATAAATTTAGCACTGGATTATATTAGTAAATTTGAATCAAATAATATTTAAAGAAATGAAATAAAAAAAGGGAAAAAGAAACAAAGAAATATATTGAAAAATGGGAGAAAATCTTTAAAAAAAAAAGTTTAACAAACTATGAAAAAATAAGAAAAAATATAAAAATAGCGAAAAATGAACTACAAAATAAAAAATAGTTAGAATAACATAAGAAAATTTAAAAATTGTATAAACGCTTGTAAAGCCTGTAATAAAATTAATAAAATGTCAAAAAAATTTATTTAAGGTATTCCTGGAGAAGGAGAAACAATCACCAGCGAGGAAGATATTTTCAAGATTTTAAATCTCCCTTATAAACCACCAGAAGAAAGAAATGAATAAGTTTCAGCAAGTTAAAAAAATTCATAAGTTACTCCTAAAAATGTTAGATAACTATGAAAATAAAATTAGAAATTGTTATGTGAGATGAAAATTTTTCGGAAATTTTATAAAATTTCATGTAAAAACCAGAATTTGTAAATCTATTTGTACGTGTTATAATCTGGATAAGAAATTTACATAATAAGAAACATAATATGAGTTATATTTAGAATAAAAAAATATTTATTTTCTTTAAATTTATACATTAATTTTTTGTACCTGAACTTTACTTTGTACTTAAAAGCTATTAAAGGATTATTTTCTACAAAAAAATGAAACTGTTCAGAATTTTATTTCGCTGCATTTTATTAAAACATATCAATAGTTTAAAATACAGATGTTTTATATTTTTCGGAAAATATCTATTTTATGAAAGCAATCGACGCCAGTTGATGCTCTTATTAACAACACTAATTGAAAGGGTATAAAATTAACGTAAATAGTAAGTATCACAAAATACTGTTTTTTAGTAAAAAGCACTTTAACTCGAAAATTCGTAAAGCATATAAAGAAATAGCAAAATTTTTCATATAAATAAAATAAAAGTATATAATATAAAATAAACTATAAAATAACCAGATTTATAATTCTCTTTTTTAGACAAAGTGCTTCTTGCACTTTGATTTCTCTTTTTCGGATAAAGTGCTGCTTGCACTTTGAGTTCTTTTTTAAATACTCATAATGATTTCTTTTTTATAGAGACCATAGGCGATAATACCCCAAAGAACCGTTGTCCATAGATTCATGAGCAATAGGGAAGAATGTGTAGGTGTTCCAGCTATTCCCCAAGCCCACGGAAACAGTCCTTTTGTCAGGTAATGTCCAACGTATAATAAAATTGGATTCGCTCCTAAAACATCATTTAAATGTATTAAACTTTAAACATTTAAGAAATTTGTCTTTTATCATTTTTCTAAACTTGGAAACCATTTATTTTCTGAAAATTGTAGGTTTCCTGGAGATAAATTTTAATTTGCAAAATTTTATATACGTATTTAATATAAAATTAAATATTCTACCACATGTATTAAAAATGTTTCCAAACTTGAAACAATCCTCTTGTTTTGCTAAATATAATAATTACATACCTGCATAAATAAAAGGTGCGCCAGTCCAATACTTTTTGTAATCAATTAAAAAATGCAGAATGGTAAACAGAAGGAATGCGAAAGAAGATGTGGCAAGAACATACGACAAAGACATCATATTTTTGCTTACTGGAATGGTTCCATTATCTTTTTCAAAATTACACAAAATTCCAGCAATCAGACCCTAATATAAAAGAAACAAAAAACATTAAATGGAATCTTATAAACAAGAGTTTTTATGAAATGATAATTACAGGCTTTGAAGGGCTGTAGAAGACTAAAAAAAGTGTGAAAAGTATCCTTGAAGTTAATAAAAATAAAGTCAGCTTTTAAGTAAGAAATGCAAAAATAAAACTCAAAAGGTACAATGGTACAGATCTAAAATTTGAGGAGAGTTTTTGCAAAAATAGAGTGCAAGATTTAGAATCATGTGTAAGATTTAGAAAATATTTTTAGGTTATTAGATTAAAAGTTGTATTATTAATTTATAATTATAGATGACTTTTGAAGAGGACACGAGCGCATGTACCAAAACGTTTTATTTATGTTTGTAATTGTTCTCTTTGGAGAGATCAATTTAAATAAAATAAACTTAATTTATCCAGAAAATTCCTGAGGAGGTTGTTTTTTTAAAAATAAAACTATTTACTTCAATTTAAGAAAAATAAAAAAAACGGGCGCATGATTAAGTTCTAAAATTTATTATGTAGAATTTTAATATTATAAAATTTCATTAGATACAATTACTTTATTGTGGAATTTTAATCTTCCGAATTAGGTTTAAAAAACATCTAGAAATTGCAAAAAAATCACAAGAGACTGAAAAAAATAATTAACAATTGTTATTATAGAATTATTATATTTAGAAGAAACTAACAAATGAAAAAAATGACTAAAAACTAAAAAAGTAACAAGGAAAGGAAAAAAGAATTGATAAATAAAGATAAATTACTAGAAAGTGACTAGAAATAGAAGAAAACAAATAAAAGCTTATAAAAACTAGACATAACATTAAAAAAAAATAACTTGGAAGTAAAGAAAAAAGAAAAAATTCAAAAATTGTATAAATAAGTGAAATTAAAAAAAATAATAACAAGAAGATGAAGGAAATAACTAAAGTTTTTTGAAAAATAAGTATCTGATTCGAAAAAATGACCGTAAAGAAAAAACATCTCTTATTATTAAAAATTGATAAAACAAAAAAAAAAATTTTAAAATTGAAGAGAAGGTAGGCTTTTTTGAAAATAAAGTACAAAGAAATGTAAGAAACATTACTAAAAAATTTTAAAAAATAATAATAAATTAAAAATAACTGGGAAGCGAAGGAAATAAGAAAAAATTCATTAAATAAAAGAAAAATATTTAAAGAGAAAAACACCTTAAGGAAAGAAAATAATAAGAAAATGAAGAAAAATTAATGAAATTAATTTATTTTGAAATTTAAGAAACCACTTGAGAATTAACAAAATAACAAGTTTAAATAAGTTTTAAGAAATTAGGAAAAAAAACTATAAAGTAAAAAAACCGAGTTACTAAGTAGAAAATAAAAAAAAACAACTTGATGAAAATAACAAAATAAATAAAATAGAAAATTTTTAGAAACTGAAAAAGAAAAAATTTAAATAAATAAAATTCCTAGACAATAAAATATTAACTAGTGGAAGAATAAAAGTAACTAGAAAAGAAGGATCAAAATTTCTGAGATTTTATACTAGGGATGTTAAAAAATTACTAAAAAGTAAACAAACTTCCTTATAAAATGAAAATAATTACTGAAAAGTAAATAAAAAATACTAGAAAATTTCAAAATGACTAAAAAGTGAAAAGAATAATTATAAATTGCTCAATTTTTATTTTAAAAAAATCACTGATAAATCAATAACTACCTTGGGTTTGAAGATAAATAAATAAAAATTGATAAAAAACATTTAGAAAATGAAAGAAATTACTAAAACTTAAAAGAAAAACATGTAAACGATGAAAAAAAATTATAATGAAATTAAGAATTTTAAAAATGATTTAAAAATCAACGAAATAACTAAGGAAAAATGACTAAAAACTTAAAAAAGAAATAGTATGTAAATAAAAAAGACAACTAAAATAAGGGAAAGATTACTAGAAATTGACTAAAGATTAACTATAAATTCTTTAAAAAACTTTGAAATAAAGATAAACTCTAAAAAGTTTTTTCTAAAAAGTTATTTAACAATTAAAACTTGAAGAAAAAAAACAGCAAAAAACAAATAGAGCGAAAAAAACTTGAACATCAAAAATAGTTAATTTATTGAAAAATATAAATTTTTGTTTTTAGATTTAACTTTATTTATTAGAGCCCCTCTTCCCACTTCGAAGAGGAAGTAACGAATTTGTAGTCACTGAATAAACGGTATTTTTCTTTTAAGAATTATTCTTGGCGCATATTTAAGAATAAAATATTCTTATTTAAAAACTATAATATTCTTAAAATGAGAAGCATATTCTTAGATTAAGCATATTTTCTCATTTTTCTAAAAATAAAGATTTGATTTAAGAATATGCTTCTTATTTTAAGGATATTATATTCTTAAAAATGTTGAAGCCTAGAATAATTTTTAAAATTAGGCGACTTTCAGTGATTAAAAGAATTATGACCTTATAGAATTTATTTTTAATAAAGTTTTTATTTAAAATAATTCGAATTTAACCAAATTTTATGTGAGTTTAATTATGAACTTGCAATTAATAATTTTTTGAATTATTAAATTATTAAAAATTAGAAAATTATTAAAAAAATGAATTCTTCAGTTCATATCAATTATTTTACATTTTTTTAGAAGCATTTAAGTAGTAGCTTTTGACTAGAATTAGTTGTAAAAAAGTAGCACAAAAAAATTTTAAAATTGTGTTATTTCGAAGCCTGCAATTATATTAATTAATTATATAGATATATTATTATTGTGCAAAAGAAAACTCACCGTCACAATAGACCACGCGAGCCATCGGATCAATTTTGAAGTACATTGGTAATATGTGAAGAAAATTCTGCCAGCGTGAACACCCAAATAAACGATTAAAACCGCTGATAATGTGTTCATTATTCCTGCAAATTTAAAGAATAATAATCAATTGTTTTATAAATAGAAAAAATTCTGCAATCAAGACAAAAACAAGCAAATGGTAATTCTAAAACAGATTTTCTGTTACTTTCTCGAAGCAAAGACACTGTTTTTTTTAATAAACAGCACAATTATATATCTAAAGAAACACATTTTCTAAAAGCATATGTAAGCTTTCTTGTTTCTTTTAGCCACTGTGTTTATTTTAATAAAAACCTTTATAATAAACTTTGATTTTCCTTAAAAGGGTGTCTAGCGAATGATTATTTTTAAATTTCCCAATTTTTCAGATCGTGAACCACAATTTTCCTGCGTTTGTTCATTTAATGATAGTCTTTTTATAAAAATATTGATTGGTTTAAAATAAATATTGAGAGCAGTTTTAGGGAAAAAGTAGACAAACAATCGGCAAAAAAATTTGTCCAATAATTATTTTCGTATATTTTAAATAAAAAAAACCATCTAAATTTGAAAAGTGTTTTGCTGGAAAGGTAAACAATTTTATTTTCAAAACTTTCATCAATTCAAAGCTACATTTGAACGCTTTAGATAAAGTTTACATAAATTATTATGTAAAAGACTTAAAAAATTGATGGTGTTTATCAAAATTCTAAAAATAAAATTAAAACAATTCTGGAATTCAATAAATAAAATAGAATTTTCTGAAATTTAATTTAAAATCTTAAATATTCTGGAATTTTTTTTTTTTTTTTGATATCAAATGTTCTAGAATTCACTTTAGAAACAAAAAATTAGAGAGAAAATATAAAATACTTTAGAACTTGTTAATAAATAAAAAAAAAATTTTGAAACTTATTCTATTATCTAAAAAAAACTCGAAAATAAATCTATAATAATCTAGAATTTATTTTAGAATCGAAAAAATTCAGAAGACAATTTAAGATATTCTGGAACTTATGTATTATAATAAATCCGAAATTTTCTAATGCAGTTTATTTTATAATATTCTTAAATTTAGTAAAGAAAGAATTGTGAAATTTTAGCTAATAAAATCTAAAAATTCGGAATCTTTTGTACGTCCTTATTCCTAATATAAAATATTACAAATTTAAAAAAAAAACTGCACCTTCAACTTTACTTTAACATAATTTGCTTAAAAAGATAATAACAATTACTTAGATTGATGATTAGTAAGAGTTCATTAACTAGGTTATGTTTTCAAAACATAAATTAGGTTTTCCGTGTGTGTATTATAACAAAAAATAAAAGTAAACTACAGTATTGGTTAGAAATTGGTATTGATAATCAGCGACCCCAAAAACCCCCGGGTAATAAGTTTCAGACAAATTGGATTAATTTTTAGAACAGTCGTCCGCCATATTGGATCCGCCATTTTGAATTTTAAAAAACTGATTCTAAATTCGTAATTAGCGACCCCGAAAACTGTTTGCTGTATAATATTCAATAATATTGCATTGATTCATTGAATCCTTTACATTTTGACCATCATTTTTGCGTGTTGGACCACTGAGGATTCTTCTTCTTATTTTCGAAGAAGAGCTTCATATTCTTTTTCCATAGAAAAAATACTTGATATCTTAGATACTGAGGTGTCATTTGAATGAACGAACCACGTTGATTATTATATAGGATTCAATTGCATAATTAAAATTAACTTTAAAAAAACTCACCTTCAGGATCATATGGCATCACATGGCCGAAAAGAGGATTTTCCGTTTTATGGTACATGTGTTCTCCGAAAACTTGTCTGTCTATGTAACCAGCTGCACCTGCAGTGCAATTAGCATATTTTCCTCTACGATGCAATCCACCTGGGCCCATATATCCAGTAGGACAACCCGGGACCGGAAGTAAAAATAGCAACAAGGTGTGCAATGTAGAGAGTCCCAGGATAATTATCCACTGAGCCCAACTGTCAAAAATATCCGAAAGGAATACTAATCGGCCGTACTGCAAAAAAACCTCCTGAAATATTACTAATTCACTTTCTTTCCTTATCAATACCCCAATACAACTGATTTTTTTTTACCGACCTGAAAACTTCTCTGAGGCTTTAAGAAAATAGTTTCTACCCCCGCGCAAATCAAATATGTGATAGCTAAGAGTTGCAAAATTCCAGGGAATCTGAGATCAAACAGAGTGTAATTGTCTTGTGCGTAAGAATTGATGAGTAGTCCCAGAAGAATGAGAATTACAGTTCGCCGCAGTTGTTTTAGCATAATCCGTTTCCGAGAAATGGATAATTGTAGACTCACTCGAATCGATTTTACAATCATGAATCCCATAATCCACGCAAACCTGAAAACAACAATATTTACAGTTTAATTTATACAAATAATGAGGATTAAATTAATTGTTTAAACGTAGAGAAGAGTAGAGTAAACTCCCGTTGATAAAATGCTTATTGAAAGTTCAGTGCAACAAAATGCCAACTCAGAATTCACTGAAATATGAAGTTACCTCAGAGATTCGTGTAATAAAAATCTTATTTAATATTTCGTGCAATAAAATGATTTCTCAAAGATGCTATCATAAAAAGCCAAGATCAACTAGCGTGATATAAAATTCTTTCTCAAATTTCAATACAATAAAAAGCTAACTCGATTTTACTTGTGATAAAAGCAAAATGAAGCCAAATAACTGAAATGTGATTTTTCGTTTTAGCTTATCATAATTACTGCTTTTATTGTTAATATTATAATATTATTATTATGGTTGTTCTTGTTAGTATTGCAGAATAAATTTTAATATTCAATAATTGTTTCACAGGCAATTTATATTTACATGTGTTTTCTGTTAAACAAATCACGTATTTTATTCTTGTAAAAAGTATAAGTAATTTAAAGGTTTTAATTAAATGTTTGTAAGCAAGGAACAAACTTAAAATCATACTTTCCAATTTTTAAAACAAAAATTATCTCTAATTATATTTCATCATTTGTCGGTGATTAAATATATTAAAAATTAGATTACCAAGGAAAGACAATATCTGCAACAGTAAGACCATTCCAAGGGCTGTGCTCGAAGAAATAGTATTTTCCTCCACCATTGTTAAAAAATATCATGAATAGAATTGCAATCCTAAAAAATATACAAAATTAAAAATTATAAATTACAAATGTTAAAAATAAAAAGATAAAATAAAAATACCCGCGAAATGCGTCTACAGATTTCATTCTCGACGTGGTTTTTGATACATTGATAACCGTTGGTCCAGCTTCCGAATCTTGTAGTCTTTCATGATCCTGCGAGAAAGAACAAAAGTAATTTTAGAAATTAAATTGTATTCTCTATTTTTTGAAAAACTTTAGCTCATCATTTAAATTATTGTACTTACAATTTCTACAGCATTTTCTCGATTTCGGAAAAGTTTCACTGTTCTTATGATTGTTTTTGAAGTGGTAAAAATCGTGGCAACGAGTACATACATCATGAAAGCTGCTAAGATTGCTGCAATCCACATTTTACGATACAACTTATTACAAAGTAATTATTTGTTAAATAAAGCTCATTGAAAATTCAATTAAATATTTTAAATAATTAAAATTTAATACTGATAAAATTATTTAGTTATTAAGTTACTTGTATTTAATTTAGTATTTATAGTTTTTAACGTATTTGGTAAAACTGGAGCGTTATAATTTCAACGATTTATTCGACTTACGCAAATAAGGATTCCAAGATTGATATAAAGTATATATTGAAGAACATCCTCCTCTTTCGGAAGTTATATTCCAACCATAGTGTCCATATTGTCTAAAGTTGTGAGATGTGCTAAAAATAAAAATTATTTAAATAAATAGCAATATTAACGCGCACCCAAGCGCTCGACAAACTTTGCATTGTTGTTGGTCATTTAAAAATATAAAATTTTTGCGAATTCAAATAAAAAAAATTACGAAATTGAAGAATATATCTGAAAAATTACAAAAATAATTGACAGTTGAAAACATTCGCAAACTGGTTTCATAATTACACAATTGCAAAAAACAGTTTAAAAAATTAAACAATAAATATTAAATATAAACAAAATAGTTGCAAAATTATAGGAATGACTGTTGCAAATAATTGCAAATTAAAGAAAATAATAAAAAATTGAGGAAATAAATAGAAAATTAAAGAAATGAATTCAAAATTTAAGAATTAAATTAAAACTTGAAAAAATAATTGATAATTGAAAAAAAATTACAAACTGACGGAAATAATTGACAATTGAAAACAAAATTCAAAAAATTGCTAGTTTAATACACAAGACACAACCGAACAAAATAATAAAAAAATAAAAACAAAGAATAATTATAAAATTTTAAGATAATTAAAAATTGAAATAATTGTAGGAAGTAATTGAAAATTGCGCAAAATAATTAATAATTGAAAGAAATAGTTGAAAAATGACAAGAATAATTGAAAAATTCAAGAAAATATGAAAAAAATGACGAAAATAATTGTCAATTGAAAACAAAATTCAAAAAATGACTAGATTAATAGACAACTGAAAAAAATAATTGTAAAAATTAAACAAGAAATATTAAATTGAAAGAAAATAATTGCAAATTGAAAAATTAAGAAAATTGTAGGAATAATTGTTGGAAAATAATTAATAATTGAAAGAAATAGTTGAAAAATGACAAGAATAATTGAAAAATTCAAGAAAATATGAAAAAAATGACGAAAATAATTGTCAATTGAAAACAAAATTCAAAAAATGACTAGATTAATAGACATCTGAAAAAAATAATTGTAAAAATTAAACAAGAAATATTAAATTGAAAGAAAATAATTGCAAATTGAAAAATTAAGAAAATTGTAGGAATAATTGTTGGAAATAATTGCACATTTAACAACTGGATTGAAAATCGAAAAAAATAATTGAAAATTGAAGCAATTAAAAATTGAAGAATGGAATTGAAATTTATGGAATATACTTGAAAATTTAAAAAAAAGTAATCAAAAAAGCCGAGAATTAATAAGTATAGAAGAAAACAATTAAACATTGAAAAATGGAATTAAAAATTAAAGAAAATAAGTGAACAATTGTATTTAAAATTAAAGAAGCTAAATAATAATAAAAAAAAAACTAATAGAAAAAAGGCGATAATTTGTTAATATTAAAGAAAATAATTGAAAATTGAAAAGTGGAATTTAAATTTTAAAAAAATAACTGGGAATTAAAGAGAATAGTTCTAGAATTGAATAATTGAATTGAATTTTTAGAACAATTTTTATGAGTGAAAAAAATAATTGAATAAATCCGCGAATTATTGAATATTGAAAAATTAATTGAAAATCGATAAAAATAAATGAAAATTAAAGAAAATATTTGAGAATTGAAGAAAATAATTAAAAAATGAAGAAATAAATTAGAAACTAAAGAATTAAATGGAAATTTCAAGAAAATAATTGATAATTAAAAGAAAAATTACAATATAACGAAAATAATTCAATATTGATGAAAATAATTAACTGATAAAAAAAATTGACAATTGAAAAAAAAATTCCAAAAAGAGTGAGAATAATCGTCATTCGTACAAAAATTTCTTTTTAAAATTGATAAATAATCATCAAATTGAAGAAGAAAAATAAAAAAAAATAGTTGATTATGGAAAGAAAAATTACAAAATGACTAAAATAATTAAATATTAATGAAAATAATTGAGAAATGAGGAAAATACTTGACAATTGAAAGAAAAATTCGAAAAGTGTCGAGAATAATCGACAACAGAACAAAATAATTTAAATAAATTAAAGAATAATTATAAAATTTAAAGAGAATAATTGTATATTGGAAACTGTTGAAAATTATAGAAAAAATTATAGATTTATTTATGAATAAAATTAAAATTATTTGAACTGATATCAGGGATCACAGTTCAATTTTAGGTAAAAAAGGGGATTTTCTTTAATAAAAAGGGGATTTTGGAAATTAAGAAAAAAGGGTTATATTAATAATTCAAGTTTTCTTTTACAAAATTTTATTGTTTCTTTTTTTCGAAACAGTTTTATTAAGTAATTTAGTCTTTTTTTGTTTAATTTGTTAATGAAAATTTCAAAAGAAAGAGCACTTTCGGAAATACAAAAATTTATGTTTTAATAGGTTGTCTGTTCAATGACGAGAATATGGTTGTTGCAATTAAATATTTTTAAAAATAATTTTCAACTTCAAATAGTATTTTAAATTATTTATTTAATAATAAGATTTTAAACAGGAAACATAAAAATCTGTGATGTAAAATTTTCTGATATAATGTTAAAGACTCTCTAAATCTGAATTAGTGGTTTTCTACTAATGAATTAGCGAAAAGTGAGCTACTATTAAAATAGTAAGAATTTTACTAATTCTTAGTAGAAAACTACTAAGAATTAGTAGTTACTACTTTTTTTAAAAGTAAAGTTTCACTATTTCAATTAGTAGTTTTCTACTAAGAATTAGTAGTTTTCTACTATATGAATTAGAGAAAAATGAGCCATGAATTTGACTAATTCATAGTAGAAAACTACTAATTCAGATTTAGAGAGGAAATTAAATTAAAAATCTTTCAACGAAATATAACAAAGTCAATTCAAATTATTTTTATTAATCTCTTTTATTGTATTTTTATATTTTCTAATTCAAAACAATTAATTTTTGTTTGAAATAAATAAATATACTTCATAAACAATTTTTTTTCACCCAATAAAATAAATTTGATGTATTTCAGCAAGAATACATGGTTTTATTTTATGATGCAAAACTAGTAATATTTGTTTAAAACGAGTAAAAAATATTTATTAAAAATTTTTTTATCCAATAAATTAATTTGCTTTAATTAATTAAGAATACATGGTAATAAGAAAATTATATAACTTTTTAAAATAAGTTTAATTTATTTATGATTTTTTTATGTTTCCTGTTTAAAATCTAAATAACTTCAATAAATAATAATAAAAAACCATTTCAAGTTAAAAATTATTTTTAAACATTTAAATTCAATAACTAATTTCTCATCATTGTACAGAAACCCTAAAAAAGGATAAATTTTTGCATTTCCGAAAGTGAAAAAATAGAAACTTTTTTAAAAAAAGAAGGTTAAAGAAGAGAAAAATGTTGATTTTAGGTGTTTTAGGTGATTTTTCTAAAAAAAGGGGAAAATAAGGAGAAAAGGGGAAAAAAAGGGGATTAAGTGAAAAAGGGGAGAAACTGCGATCCCTGTGATATTTATAAATTTTAATTTTAATCAATTTAAATGCATTTTTTAAGAAATATTTGATTTAAAACAAAAAATATTTATGTGTCAAATTTCAGGTGTGAACAGAAAAAAAATGAATGAATCTTGTGGATTATTATTATAGATTCTTACATTCTATTTTTTTAGAATTAAAAAATTATTCACTTATCTAATAATAATAAACTATACTTTAAATTTAAAAGTCTTTAATTTAATTTATTTTAATAATTAAATATCCACTTAATTAACTTAATTTCTTTTTTTAATGTCTTAGAAAAAAAAATAAATAAAAATATGATATTCGATAAGATATAGTATAAATAGAAAAAAATAAAATAACAAACTTAAATTTAGGTTTCAAATTTTTCGTAATGGACTAAATGGAAACATTGAAAGAGTTTAGAAAAAGAAAGGGATTAGTTGATGTTCAACGTAGCTCTTTCGAACAAGATTTTCAATTTTAATGGGAACTTCTAAGCACCTACATAAAAAATTCACTTAAATTTGATGGAGTTTTCCTATTTTTTATTACAATTTTGTTAATAAATATTAATTTTTGCTTTAATAAACTGTTAAATTTTTAAAATATATTATTTATATTAGTTTTTCCTATTATTTGTTACTAAAACATTTGTTTTCAATAAAAAAACATTTTTGGCAAAAGAATTTTTACTTCAGACTACTGTGCAGTACTTCAGATGCATTAAAAATGTAATTTTCAAATTTCTTCAGGATGTTTTATTGTAGAAATAAAAATTTCAGTATACTTACTGACACCACTGATAACCTTCTGGATCCACAAAATACATGTGCAAAGGTAATTTTGCTTCAGCAACAATCGTCGTGTTACTATTTGGAAGTAATTCAGCCCATTTTGATGCATTGCACTACAAATTTTTAAGGAAATTAAAAAAATTTTGTTAAAAAATTTAAAAAAAAAAACAAGTAAATTAGAACTAGAGTAATAAATTTGAACTTACATTTACCACGTAACAATCATCGACGACTGAATATAATGTTAATTTTTTAGGAGTTTCATTAAGTACACTGAAACAAGCTTGATCTATTCCAAGAGACAGACTTTTATTAAGACAAGCATTATTTTCAACTGAAGTTAACATTTTGAATTCCTTTTAAAATCAGCTTTTGTCAATTTCAAACAATTGCAAATTACGTCGTATAAACCTGCATCGTTAAATTAAAGTAGTATTAAACAATTAGCAATGTTATTTATCAACAATATAAATAAAAAAATTAATTCTAGAATACATGTAATTTTAATACATCAATCATGATTATCAAAGAATTTACATTATCACAAAAATTGTAAACTGATAATAAATGATGAACTTGTTGACGTTAATGGTGACGATCTTTAGGGAAAATGCGAAAAGAAATTAATTAGCAAGATTATTTATATACTTTTATGCAAAAAGAAAATTTAATAATATAAATATTATATACTATAATGCATCGAAGATGATTTTACATAAATATCTAATTATGCCAGTTATTTTTAAACTCTAAGATAGAAAAAGATTTTTAAAAAATTGTTACCAAAAATTTTTCAGCTGAGATGCAAAATGTTTCTGGGAAATCAAAATAAAGATTTCTGTATTTTAAGGTTGGAATACAATAATTGACTCATGTATAAACAAAATAGAGTTATTTCGTAAAATAATCTTAAATCTAAGGTAAAAAAATGAGAAAGAACTGTTCACCTCTTTTAAAATCATTACGCTGCTACAGTGTGAAATTTTTTTTTTGAAAATTGCGAATTTTGAATGTCAAACGTCACTTGTCGCCGCCATCATAAATTGAAAATTGCAGAAAATTGCGATGTTGCCATAAATGGGTTAGTGGTTATAGAAAAATTACGTAATTAGTCGTAACTCCAATATCTTTACATAAAATTACGTACTTAGCTTTATGCAGGCAGGGATAGGTATGTAAATGTAGAACAACTCGGGGGCTGTCAATAAATTACGTAGGATGTTTTTGGACCGTTCTTGCCCCCCTCTCCCTTTCGTAAGATATCGTAAGATTTGGCGAACCTCCCCCTCCATAGAAAGTATTACGTAAAAAAAAAAAATTAAAATCACTGTAAAGACGACTGTGTCTTATAGTAAAGTCAAGTTATTTCATTGTTTAATAATTTTGTACAGTCGAACTTCCCATAAGTTAATTTCGGTGGGGGATTAACTTAAGAGAGAATTGCCATGCAAGGAGAAATTCTATATACATTGTCGCCATCTTGTTCCGTTTGCGCAAGTCAAAACATATGGAAAGGGAACACGAGAGCCCAGGAAAAAAATCTATTATTTGCTGCTACAATAGCAGGGTTGTGTACGTAACATACCAGAGGTATGTTACATAGTTTGTTACTGTATGTTACCTAGGTAACTTACCTACCAAATTTGTTACATAATGCATTTTTTTGATGGTGGGGGGGTAACATACCTAAAACAGGTATGTTACTTGATGTAACATACCGGTAATATACGTAGAAAACCTCGAGTGACGCGTCATTACCCAACCCTGTTACAATAGGCATTATACCTTGTGACGTCAGAGGTTGATGACGTCGATCGCTGGAGGGACAACAAACCAATTCAACCAATAAACGACGAGAATGATTTCAAGCTAACCTCAAAAACTGATGTTTGACAGCTACCTGACCAATGATGTTGTTTGTTGTCCCTACAGCGATCGACGTCATTAACCTCTGACGTCATAAGATATAATGCCTAATTACATGCCTGCGTCGAACGTTGCGTTTTTGCGTGTTGAATGGTGAGAGTGACAAAGATGTGACTATATTTCTGTCTTTCTCTCTCTCAACTACAACGCCAGAACGCAGCGTTCGTTCGACCCAGGCAGATGACATTTTTTATTCTTCTTATTTCAACCAATGAGAGAGCTTCTTTCAAAATTATTAACCAATGAAATAACTTGACATTATACGCATAACTTTACATTCTTTCTACCCATCCCTGAAGTCATAAGAGATGATTGCATGTCTGCAGGGTTGTGTACGTAACATACCAGAGGTATGTTACATAGTTTGTTACTGTATGTTACCTAGGTAAGTTACTTGCAAAATTTGTGACATAATGCATTTTTTTATCACACTTACACCAAAAGTTAGATTTTACGGCTTGTTTAGAAACCTTTAAGAGCTCATTTCACGGCCTAGGCCGTAAAGTAAATGAACTCGCAATCTGATTGGCTGATGCTGGTCAGCTGACCTTTACTTTATGGTACAGCTGCCCAAACTGGCCCAAACGTCACGGCTGTTCATGGGTTTCGCCGCCCTCCGGGGGCATTTCTAAGTCTGTCGACCTACTCCCACCTAGAAATGCCCCCTGAGGCCGTTTTTTACGATAATCACCTCTCCCTAGGTTCGAATTCTCAGTTTTTTGTGTGATAAAAAATGTTATATGACACTTGGACCCTTTCGGCACTTAAGTTCTCGTGTATCGTACAACTCGCCACAGCCACATCAGAGCCTCGGCTACTTTTCGGTGGAGCCTCGGCTTCATATCTTCACTTCACCTCGGCTTCGCCTCGGCTACGTTCAATGAAGCCTCGTCACCACCTCTACTTCGCCTCGGCTGCGATTGGACTTAGGCTCGTATTACGATACTTACTCGTACTATAAAGTGCCATTTCAGGTCCTTGTGTCATAAATAACTATTTTGGTGGTGGGGGGGTAACATACCTAAAACAGGTATGTTACTTGATGTAACATATCGGTAACATACGCAGAAAACCTCGAGTGACGCGTCATTACCCAACCCTGCATGTCTGACTACACAATCCTGAACTGAACGCAACGCAACATCGCGTAAAGTTAACGTTGTGTTGCACACATGCATAAGGATGAGTCTGCATGTGTCTGTTTGTTCATAAAAATATATAAATACTGTCAAAATACATGATTCTTTATAGTTTACTCTTTAGTGTTTTACAGTGTTATATACATCATTCTTCGGGGTCAAAAAGTTCGTTTTTAACTATATATATTAAAATATAATGCAAATTTTCTTTCAGTTCGAATTTGCGATTAATATACGGAATATAAAATTGTGAAAATGCCAATCTTAGATATCATTCGGAGTATTTTTGGCTTTAATAATAATAATCAGGATCAAATTTGTAGGTAAGAGTAGAAAACTAGAAATTTTAATCACTATTTTGACTTTTATCACGCATGTCAATAATATTTTTATTACTTATGGTTATAAAAATATTTTGTTAAAAAATCAGTATAGAATACAAAATTATTCAATATGCTAGACTGTAATAATAATGTTAAAATATTCAAAGGTTATCAATTACTAAAAAGGATTTTAATATATTCTGTTCATCCAAGTGTTTCAAATGTACATAAGCATAAATAATTAACATGATGCAATATTGTTGAGTTTATTTATTTTCAGACCTGAAAATCCGAGGCAGGAGAACAACTTTCGAAAACCTATTTGGGAAAACGAAGATGATGATGATGATTACAACAGTGATTTCAGGTAAAATTTTGCTAAAAACAAGGCAACAATTTTACTTTTTTTAAAAGTTACAAGTTTATTTCTACTTCAAGTCAAAACCAAGTGGTCGTCAACTCAATTTTAGATCGTACGAAGAAAATATTCTTAAAAGAATACTTGAGAATACTTGTGAATATTTGGAATAGAATGCAAAATATAAGAATATACTTGAAAATCCGAGAATATTAGCTAATATTTAGGAGAATCTTTATACTAATAATTCGCAAATTCTTTAATTCCTTCATTCATTTTGTCTGTCCACATCTAAAGTTTGGCACTTAAATATTTTTTGTTTTAAACCAACTGCTTTTTAAAAAAATGTACTAGTTGAAATAATTTTAATTTCATTATTAATAAATGTATAATTTTTTCTATAATTATCAACAGTTTTCAAATTACAATTATTCTCCTTAAATTTTGTAATTATTTGAGAGATCACAGTTTCTCCCCTTTATCACCCAATTCCCTTTTTTCCCTTTTTTTTAAAGAAAAATCACCTAAAACACCTAAAATCAAGATTTTTCTCCTCTTTGACCTTCTTTTTTTCAAAAAGTTTCTATTTTTCCACTTTCGGAAATGCAAAAATTTATCCTTTTTTAGGGTGTCTGTACAATGATGAGAAATTAGTTATTGAATTTAAATGTTTAAAAATAATTTTTAACTTGAAATGGTTTTTGTTTTTTTTTTATTATTTATTGAATTTATTTAGATTTTAAACAGGAAACATGAAAATCTTCAACGTAAAATTTTCTGTTAGACTGTTAAATAAAAAAATGTAAAATCTTTCAGCAAAATATGATAAAATTAATTCTAATAATTTTTATTGTACACGAAAAAAACAGATTAGCAGCTTTAGCTAATTTTTAGCTACCGTAGCTGAGAATTTGATATTTTTATAATAATTGACTAATTTTTTATCGGTGTTTTATTTTATTTTATGATTTTAAATTATTAATGTTTGTTTGAAACAAGTAAACTATATTACATAATAATTTTTTTATTTAATAAAATACATTTTCTGCAATTAAAATAAAATACACGATACTAATAATATTATTTAATATTTAAAAACAATATGAATTAAATAACTTAATTTAGTCATTTTTAGTTGCATAAACATAATTAAAATAAAATTATTTTAACATGTTAAATAATGTTCTTTTTACCATGTATTCTTAATTAATTACAGCAAATTTATTTATTGGATAAAAAAAAATTTTATTAAAAATTTTTTCTCGTTTTAAACAAATATTATCAGTTTTTCATCATAAAATAAAATAATAAAAAGGTTAATAAAAAAAATATTTACTTATTTCAAACGAAAATGAATTGTTTTGAATCGTAAAATAGAAAAATACAATAAAAAAGATTAATAAAAATAATTTAAATTGATTTTGTCATATTTCGCTGAAACACTTTCCATTTATTTTCTTTAACATTATATCAGAACCTATTGATAAATATCATTTATATATTATTTAATATATTAAAATTTAAATTTTAAAAGATAAAGTTCTGTATTTCCGAAAGTGCACTTTTGAAATTTTCATAAACAAATCGAACAAAAAAAGACTACTTTAATTAATAAAACTGTTTTGAAAAAAAAGATACAAAAAAATTTTGTAAAAGAAAACTTAAATTATTGATATAACCTTTTTTTCAAATTTCCAAAATCCTCTTTTTATTACAGAAATTCCTCTTTTTCACCTAAAATTGAACGAAGAAACCACTGTGATCCCTGTTATTCTTTAATTTTTTTAATTATTTTGTTCTGTTGTCGATTATTCTCGTCAGTTTTAGAATTTTTTTTTCAATATTGTCAATTATTTTCCTCATTTCTCAATTATTTTCTTTAATATTCAATTATTTTCGTCATTTTGTAATATTTCTTTTAATTATTATCAATCACCTATTTTTTTAATATTTCAATTTAATTCCTTAATCTTCAATTTATTTTTTAATTAAAAATTTTTTTCGTCAATTCTTAATTATTTTATAAAATAATTCTCGACTCTTTTCAATTGTCAATTAACATAGTTGTTCTTTAATCTTCAAAAATATTTCTTTTTGATGCCCATTAATCTCACCATTTATCGGATTTTTTATCAATTGACAATTATTTTCCATGATATTTATTTTTTTTTTCCATTTTGTAATTTTTTCTACAATTATTAATTATTATCATCATACAGCATCAATTTAATTCTTTAATTTTCAATTTATTTCTACAATTTTAATTATTTGCCTCAATTTTTAATTATTTCCTTTTTTTCAATTATTTTCATCATCAATTAATTCCACAATATTTAATAATTCTCGAATATTTTTAATTATTTTTTCACGCATAAAAATTATTTTAAAATTTCAATTCAATTGTTCAATTCTACAACTATTTTCCTCAATTTATTCTCAATTACTTTTTTCCAATTTCCATTTTTTACTTTTCAATTATTACTTCAATACTCCTTTTTTTTTTTAAATTTAATTTAATTTTTCAGTTTTCAACTTCTTTTTCGCTACATTCAATAATTCTTGTGTTTTATCAATAACTTTTTCGATTTTTTAATTATATTCTTCTAATTTAAATCACATTCTTCAATTTTCAATTATTTGTACGATTTTCAACCAACTCTTCAATATTAAAAAATTCTCGGCTTTTTTCAATTACTTTTTTCAATCATAAAAATTGTTTTAAAATTTCTTTTTAACAATTTCCTTTAATTTTCTTCTTCAATTTTCTACAATTATTGTCGTTAATTCCTCATTATTATCTTCATAATTCAATTCCATTTTTAAAATTGCAATTATTTTCATTAATAATAAAAAATTCTCGACTTGTATCAACTATTTTTCTCTACATTAATAAATTTTTTTTACTTAAGATACATGTGTTCAATTATATTCTACAATTTTAATTCCATTCTTCAATTTTCAATTATTTTTTTTCAATTTTCATTAATAATTCTCTGATTTATAAAATTTTTTTAACAATCATAAAATTTGTTTTCAATTGTTCAATTCTACAGTTTTCAATTATTTTTCTTTTGCATTTAATATTTATGTGATTTTTTAAATTACTTTTTAAAATTTTTTATTATATTTTTTAAATTTCAATTACATTTTTCAATCATCAATTATTTTCATCAATTTCTGTTTTTTTTTATTTTTCAATTCAGTTGTTCAATTTACAATTATTCCTAAAATTTTCCTAATTTTTCAATTACTTAGTTTAAATTTAATGTTTAATTTTTTAAATTATTTTTTTAAATTCTTTATTATTCTAGCCATTTTTCGAATTTTGTTTCCAACTGTCAATTGTTTTCTTCATATTTCAAATATTGTTTTCCATTTTGCAATTGTTCTCGTTATTTTTCAATTATTTCCTACAATTTTCTCAATTTTCATTTATTCTCTTAAAATTGTAGAATTTTTCTTTAATTTTTGTTTGTTGATTTTCACTCTTGTCAATTATTCTTGACAGTTTACGATTTTTGTTCAATGTCAATGATTTTCGTCATTTTAAAATGTTTTTTCAATTATTTTTCTAAAATTTTAAATTACTTTCTTCAATTTTTAGATATTTTGATTAATATTTTTAAATTCTCGTATTTGGTTTTTTTTTCGATTATTAGTCTTTAATTTTAAATTTAATTGTTCAAATAACTTCTGCAATTTTCAATTTTTTTCCAAATTTCAATTCCATTTTTCAGTTTGCAATCATTCTCTTCTATATTCAATATTTTTCGCCTTTTTTCAGTTACTTTTTTCAATGTTTTATTATATTCTTTAAATTTCAAGTTTATTCTTAAATTTTTAATTATTTTCTTAAATTTTTAATTGTTTGCTTTAATTTTCAATTATCATCTTCAGTTTTCAATTATTTTCTACTTTCAATCCAGTTGTTCAATTTACAATTATTTTCAACAATTATTCCTATAATTTTTTTAATCTTTCTAGTTGCAATTATTTTCTTGAAATTCAATTTTTATTGTTTTATTTAAAAAAAATTTTTAGTGTATTAATCTGGTTATATTTCGAATTTTGTTTTCAATTGTCATTTATTTTCGTCTTTTTTTTTGTATTTTTTTTCAATTATTAATTATTTTTTCAAATTTCAATTTAATTTTTCAATTTTCAAGTTATTTCTTCATTTTTTTATTAATTTCTTCAATTTTCAATTATTTTTAACAGTTATTCCTATAATTTTCTTAATTTTTAGATTACTTTGTTTAAATTTAATATTTATTGTTTAATCTTTTTATTTATTTTTTTCAATTGTGTAATTTTCTAGCCATTTTTCAAATTTCGTTTACAAATTGTCAATTTTCTTTGATTTTGCAAATTTTTTAAATTTTGACTTCAACAATTTTTTTATTAATTAAAAAAATTTTTTCACTTATTTATATAAATTTTCGTTTAATGAATAAAGAAAACCACTATAAACGACAAAAACGAGATGTTTATTATGTAATAGAAAAAATGCTCGAAATTAAAATTCACGAATGTAAAAATATTTTATAGTACACTCTAGACTGTTAGAATTTTAAAAAATAACGAAAAAGCCATAAAATTTATCAAAAGTTTGAAGATTATCTGGAGGGTGTACGAGAAATACCGGAGTTGACGATCCCTCGATTTTTTCAAAGTTTTATATTTATATTATCTCTATAATTTGTAATTGTATTTACTGAATTATTATTTTTTATTTTACATATGTTTTAAAAAGTAGACATCAACAAGGAGATGGAATTCATTTTGAATTGTTTGGAGATCCAATTGAGATAACTCGTACTTTTGAATCTCAAATCAACAGTATAATGAAACAATTCTTGGGTAGTTTCACTGGACAAACGGGAGAATTTTTTTCACAATTTGATAGTAATGCATTACCAGCACCTCCTGAATTTTCAAATTCTAGCAAAAGTTTGCGAGATAATGTTTTACAGCGTGAATTTGATTCCGCGGAAAGTGACTTGAAAAACCAAGTGAGAGAAGATTCGGATCTGGATGGAAAGTAAGAAATTATATTCTCAAAAATATATTTTTTCCAAGTTACTTTTACTTTTATTTACAATTAATTTGTTGTATTAAAGGATTAGCAACGAAGAATTGGTCAAATTTTGGAAAAGTCCTAAAGAGCAGCAAATCGAATCTGTCCAAAAGCCGCAAAATTCATTCTTTAGATATTCTGGAGCCTCAACTTCAACTCGAATAACCAGCAAAAATGGAATGCTGGAGAAACAACAAACATTTAAAGACAGTGATGGCAATAAACAGACTATTGTTAGACGACAAATGGGAGACAAAGTGCACGAGTTTATAACAAAAGTAGATAAAGATGGAGTTGAAACTAAAACTGAGAACTTCATTAATATGGATGAAAGTAAGATTATATTTTAGTGGACATTTTTATTGAGTAAGAAAATTAAGAATTTAGAGATTACCAGAGTGGTTAGATAAGCATCAACATTAAAAATATTGAATGTTTTTCTAGTTGTATATTCTTGAAGTAGGGCTGATAAAAATCATGATTTTTTACAAAATTAAAGAAATACGATTTTTTTTAATACATAAAATCAGTATATATAATTTTCAATGTTTATTTTTAAGTAGTTTGTTTTTTTACTGAGAATATTTAATAAGAAATAATGAAAAATAGGGAAAACATTTAATCAAAATCAAACAAATTATGAATAAATGAGAAAATTACAAAATGCATCATCAAATCCTTATGATCAGAAAATTAAGAAAATTAGGTAAAAGCAATGAAAAAATAATAAATTATAAAAAACAAAACACAAAAATGTACAAATATGAGAAAACAGTCTATAGAAAAATGAGAAAATTCTTAAAAATAAAAAAAGTAATGGACATTGTTAAAGAAAATAAGAAAAATTTAAGAGAAACTACACAAGAATGAAACAGTGACACAAAATATATAAAAATGTAGAAAATATTTTTAAATAACTAAAATATTTACATACCTTATTTTAAGAATGTCTTTTAAAACTAACGAAAATAAAAAAATCGATAAATAAAAAAACATTAAAATATATTATTAAAAAGAAAATATTTTTTAAACATAGAAAAATTAGAAAATTATTTTAAAAATTGATTTAAAAAAAAATGAATAAAATTTTGGAAAATTTGAAAACATGAGAATTTAAAAGAAAATAATTCTATGAAATAGAAAAAACGATGTTAAAATGAGAGTATTTAACACTTAAATAAATTAAATTCTCTTTAAAAAAAAGAATAAAAATATCTTCAAAAAAGTAGAAAATTAATAAATTAAAAAATAAATGTAAATAAAAGTATTGAATAAATGTTTTCAAAAATTCAAAATGACAAGATAAAAATTAAACAATTTAAAAGATTGGAAAATATTTCTAAGAGACAGAAGAATTGTGACAAAATTAAAAAACTAATTAAGATGCAAGGAATGACTGAGAAAAATTGTGAAATAACAAGAAAATTAAATAAATAGGAAAAAAATTGAGAAATGTTTTTTTATCTAGTAAGCTATAAAATATTCCAAAAAATAAAAAAAATTGTCAGGGATCTACTAAAAAGTAGGAAGTAGTAAAAATAAAATTAAATAAGGTAAAAAGATAAATAAAAAGTTCACAAAAAATAGATGTTCTTTAAAAATATAAAAGTTTAGGAAAATTAAAGAAAAAAATATGTTTATAATATTAGACTTAAAACAAGCCCAACGATAATTTTAGAAAAATAAAGAAAATCTAAAATTTTTATGAAAGAATAAGTCAGCTTGCAAAGAAATAGATAAGATGTGAAAACAAATTAAATAAATTTACAAACAAATAAGCGTGTTTTTTTTTAATTTTACAATATTTAAAGAAAATAAATTAATTTAATTAAGTAAATCAACAAAAAGAAAAGTTTAGTGAATGTTATAATAACAAAATTGTGTAAAGTAATGTAAAATGATTTGCATAAAAAGAAGAAAATTCAAGAAAATCCTAAAATAGAATGCTTATAACAAGTCCAAAAAAATATAAAATGTAAAGGAAAAAAAATACTTTTAATTTTGAAAAAATAAAAAGATATAAAATAAAAGTTGAACGGTCTTGAAAAAGTGAAATCAAAACTCGTAGAAATTTTTTAAAAAATAAAAAACAAAGGATTATTGTGGAATTTTAATTGAAATTTGAAAGTTTGAATAAATTGAAATATAATTTAATTGACGTTTGGTATTTAATTATAAAATAATGATATAAAAATGTAATACCATTTTCTGCTATCTTCATACCAAGAATTTTTAGATTGTATTTTGACCATCTCTATTAGTACAATTTTTCAATGTTTATGAAGAATAAAATGTTAAAATTGAAATTTCAAGATTTAGCTACGAATTTCTGGTTTTTTGTTGTTGTTAATTTTCGATTTTTTACATGCAGTATTAGATAACCGACAAATTATGAAGTTTTTTTAAAATTTAAATCATGATTTAAATATTCACGATTTAAATCAAAGTGATTTAAATATATATTTCAGCCCTGTCTTACAGAAGTGAAATCTTCAACAATAAAAAAAGGAAAAAATTTGTAAATTTGGAGAAATACAAAGCTTTCTCAACGAAGAATAAAAAAAATGAAAAAAAAAATTAGAAACATAGAGAAAAGGTTTCAAAAACAAAATATTTAATGTTTAAAAATAATTTATTAAAATTTGAAAAACTTTTAAAAAATATCTAAAATCTTATAAATAAAAGCAAAAATAAGATTGGGTGAAATCTAATGAAAATTGAAAAATATAGAAATATAAAAGAAATTAATTTCTTTAAATAAGTATAAAGAACAAAAGTGATAAAAAAAATTGGTTTTAAAAATCCGGAAATTAAAAAATATATATGGAAAGAGCTTTGAAAAAATAAACAAAATCTTCAAGTATTATAAAATTCAGAAAAATATAAAACAAATGTTTAATTTAAATTGAAAATTAGGGAAAAATGCGATAATTTACCGAAAACTAAATTATTAAATTAAAAGAAAATACAAAAAAGTAATATGCAAAAAAATGAAGAAAAAGAATTAAGGAACTAAAAAAACTTAGGCATAAAAAAATGAACAATCATGTAAATTAAGAAATAAATTTGAAAATGTTATAAATTATTGTAAATAGTAAATAAACGTTACAAAAGGGAAAATCAACGAAACAACGTGACAAATTTTCAGAATGTTAAAAATGCAAAAATTCATCGAATAAATTAACATATTTTTAATCAAATTAAGTAGAATACAGAAAATCTATTAACAAAAAAAAATCATAAAAAATTAGTACAATTATGAAATTATGAAAATTATAAATAAATAAAGAATAAGATTGAAAAAAAAATTTGAAGATAAAAGATTATTAGGTATAATTTCAAAAATAAATTTTTCAACACGTTTCTAAGAAATAAAAAAGTTATTAAAAGAATAAAATAATAATAAACAAGTTTCTCTCTTAACATATTATAAAAATTATTATTTTTGTAATCATTTCTTGTTTGAAATCAAGGTAATGTTTCATTTGGGGTTTTATTATTTTCTTGAATGATGATGTTAATAATTATTTTTATTATCATTATTATTGTTATTGTTATAAATGAAAAATAATTTACGTATCGTATTATTTTGCAAATTTATAAATATTATTTTGCAGAATACTTTCTGAAATATTGTTTTTTATTTCTATTATTATTATTATTATTTTCTTACACCTACATTTCATTATATTATTCTAATTAATTGTTTATTAATTACAATTTAATTTGTAAAAAAATGTTTAAAAATTTGCCACCACATAATTGGACTTTTAATTTACTTTTTTTTATTTTTGTTTCTCGACTATAATAACCGCGTAACAAAAGAAAAATAAATATTTTAACATTAAATTATAAATTTTTGTTCCAGATGATATAAAAACGTTTGACAACAACTGGAAATCGGATACTGTTCAAAATCGACAAGAAGATTTAAATTCCAGAAATTATTTCCCGTGGCATGAATTCTTTAGTCCAGATCCAAAATTATAGATCCTTTAATTAACATAAATTCAATTTAATGTATATTCCTCTTGAATTTGTAAAAATTTGATTAATTCTAATCTATTCCACAAGAAAATAATTAAATTATTGTAATTATAAAGAGAAACTTATGTGCACATGTGAGTTGGAAATGGAAAAACAATAAGATAATTAACGGTAAATTGTTTATTTACTGTTTTGTATATATAGTCTGTACATATTACATATATACAATCTAATAAACATTATTGTACGGGCAATCAAATGTGTGTTCTCCTCTCTTTAAAGAAAGAACCATTTTCCTGAGCGATTACGACGCTGGGCGACTTACCACGAACAAAAATAATTATTACTGTTGTTTTAAGTGCTGAACTAAAATTCATTGTCTGGATAATGCACTGAGTGTCAACATTTTACAAATATACTCTTGCAAAAACAAAAAAAAAACAAAAAAAATATAGTAATATATAATAAAATAAAATAAAGTTTCAGCACAAGTGCATTTTTAAGTGCTTCAATTTGCCTTTTTACTTTGGAAAATCGTAAAATATCTGTGCAGTTAAAAAATAAAATACTGCGTTACAAAATGAAAAATCATGATTTAAAACTCAAGATTGTTGGATCGGTGTCACATGAGATTTTTCTTTTGTCACTTTCAAACAATATTTTCATAGACAGAATTAAATTAAATCTGTTTTTTTTTTTAAGGAAAAAAGATCTTTAAAAATTACGTTCCAAACGTAATTGAAATTGTGCTTTAAATAAAAGATCGATTTAGTACATAGATAAATCGTAAAGACAAATAAAATATAAATAGATTGCATCGTAGTTACAAACGTCAGTTCTGCAATGTTTTTTGCTTTATGGAAACATAACGCTCGCGCGTCTTTAGTTTAATCTACAAATTAATACTCATCACTATTAAATTGTTGCTTAAATCACATAAATTAATTACAATTGTTATTCTTACAAGATTCTCAAAATAGGACCAGAGGACCAACATTTTTGAGAGAAATGAACATTCTTTTTAAATATAATAACAAAGCACTAGTTCAATGTGAATAATGTATCGGTGCATAAGTCCCATTATCTATAAATATAATACAAGATATTTACAAACAAAAGTGTACGGAGAAAGAAATAACAAATTTTAAACAAGTCATTTCAATATACATAAATAAAGACTTACAATTTTTTACAGTGTTAAAAAGGGTGAAAAGAAATTGTAAAGAAATATAAAGTCCCTCATAACTTTCAATTCCGCTGTTTTGAATTTTCAGACATTCATATTATTTTACTATCGAGCTGATTTCTCCAAGTATAAAATAAAATTTGAAATTTTATTCAAACAAGACGTATGTAAAACACCAAAAATGCAAATCAAGTATTGTTTAACAAATAAATTTCCTCAATTTTAACTTTTAACAAAAAATATTTATAAAATACTGTAGTGAATTCTTTTAAACTTTCTTAAACAAAAGATCTTCAAATTCGAAATTTCCTGCATGTTCAGTCTTACTCAAGCCTCTAGTTAAAATTTCTAGATAAAAAATAATCTGATACATTAAAATAAATGTAGCCTTGCATTTTTGTAAGTTGTCATTGTATTGTTCAATGTACACTATCATTGGCAATTGTCAGGACATCCCATTTTTGTCACTGCAAAAAATATTCTGTTTTTAAAAATACATTAATTAAATTTTTTCTTAACAACGATTTTTTCTCTATCTCATCCGAGAAAAGGTAAATTTGACAGATTTGTTGTTTTTAACTTTACTGAAAAAATAGGTTAGATTTCACATATTTAGTTTTATTCTTGAAGTAACTTGAAAATTAATCATAAAGTACTTAATCAAAATTTTTTTTGATAAATATAACGTTCACTTTCCAACAGTTTTAATAAACTCGAAAAGCGCACTTTCAAAGCATGAATTGGAAAAATGTATTCTTTAAAATAAACGATTTTTTGATGTTTAAGAAATAGGATCGTCCTGATAACTACAGGTAGTGTACGCAAATAAATATAAAAAAATGTTAAGTAGTAATTTGTTAAAAGAATTAAGTTACTAAAAAAGTTACTTGTTTGATATTTTTTTAGGAAAAATAATTATTTTTCTAAATAGGTCACTTAAACTTTAATTACATCTAGTTACTTTTTTCCAGTATTTGTTCAAGTTACTTTTTTGGATTCTTTACTTTTATGATACACAAATTATTTCCCTTTATAAAGTGTTTCTATTTTTTTAAAAAAATATTTTAAAAAACAAAGAGTCCAGCAATCTAAATTTTTTTCCTACATTATAGAATAAAAAATATTGTGCTTTTTTACTCATTGTTGTATCTTTTTTATACAAATTTAAAAAAACTGATAAACTTTTATTAAACTCAAGTTTTTTTTCTTGATAATCTGATTTTCTACAACTCCACCTTTTCCGATTTAACAAAAGTTAATAATTGTTTAAAAATAATAATTTCCTTTAAAAAGAATTTTTTAGAAAAGAAATTGTTCTTTTTATTTAAAATTTTTCCTGAATAAATTTATATTTAAAAATTAGTACTATTATTTTTTAACGAAAATCAGATTAACAAGAAAACAAGTTAAGTATCATTTATTAAAATCAGATTAAAATTATTTGAAAATATTTTTAATGTTTGATAAAATTGTACTGAAAAAATAATTTTCAGAAAATGTATTTTAAAATAAATCTTAAACTATTCTTTTTTTGCTAGTACTTTTAAATAACGTTGTTTTTTACTAAGCGAGACAAATAAACGTTTAGTAAAACACAAAATTTATGTTCCGTAAAATCTTTCCGACTTGATAAATTAAGTTTTGTCAAAGTCGATAGTTACCAAAAGTTTGAAAGTTACAAACTTATCTTTTAACATTAATGTTAAAAGTAATTGAATTTAATTTATAATGTGTTTTAAATTTCTTTCCAAGTAAGTTTTTGAGTATTAATTTATGTATTTTCGCTTTTTATGATGAGAATCTGAACAGACTTTTTATTAATTTACAAATTTTACATTTTGAAAAGATTATTATCTTTAAAAGAAACATTTTATTTTTTAATTCTCCTCCCAACTTTTTATTTTCTTTAATTATGTACTATTCATAAATTTTCTCTCATTTGTTAAAAGTATAAAAATTTAAAATATTTTATATTTTTTAATAAACTAAATATATTTCTAAAGAAATACACAAAAGATTAAAACTTAGGATTAATTGACAAATTCAAAGCGAATTTAATGTTTTTAAAATTGCTGGACGCTCTGAAGAATTCAATTTTTGAAATTTAATAATATATTTCAGTGCACAGAGTATAAATTTTATAAAGCAATCTCTGAGTTATTATTTATGTAATTAAATTTCAATTGCAAGTAACTTTTGAAGTAACTTGATTTACTTTTTTCAATAACTGTAGCAGTAACAAGTTACTTTTTGAGAAACCAAATAACGAATTGCTTAAATAAAAAGCAACTTACCCAACACTAATTTATATTACTGTACAGATAAAGAGCGGATGAAGAACTTGATGAATTATTATGAAATAAAATTAAAATTGGGAAAAAATTTACAAAGACGATTGTCTCTTAATTTTAAGGTTCTTCAAAAGTGGAAGAATTTACTAATGAGAATGAGAAGATAATCTCTGGAAAGAAGTTGGAGAATCTAGTTAAAGAAGTATTAAAAAAATAGACCTTGAAGAACCTTAAACTTATAAAATTCCCCTGTCTTTACGAAACTGTTACAAGCTGTATACACAATATTGTCCCTTGATAAATGAGTTTAATTATTTCAATATATACAATTCTCACTGAGAACAAAGTGATTTTTTTTTCCTTTATTCCATAGGGACTCAATTTTATACTTATCAAAGGAATAACAACCCAAGTATTTTTAAACTCACTAAAGCTCTTATTCCGCGATTTAATCACATTTTAATTTAGATTTTAATGCGCTCTAGAGGAAGAAGTTGCTCGAGAAAAATAAAGTTTTGCGAAGAATAGCGCAAAGCTTACTTCAATATTTGTCACTTTTTTTGATATTAAATAACTTCTCTCTCTCTCTCTCTCTCTCTCTCTCGCTCACAATCACTTTCTCTCCAAAAGAATTTTTATGCATTCAAATCATTTACTCTTCATTATTTTAAAGTTTCAATTACACTTAAAATAAAACAAGCTAATTTAACAATTTAATAAAACTTTAAATTATTACGAAATATAAATTCCAACTGTTAAAAATTCAGATGTAAATTTATTCTCCAAATTATATTATAAACTTGATCGATTTCTACAGTGAACAACTTGTTAATTAAATGATTTGATTTCATAAAAATCCTTTCTTGTTTCTATCAAACAGTTCTAATTCTTCGGCATACCTAAAAAACTTTTTCCTACAAAACTTCTGACCAATTATCCTACCATTTGTATACAGTTTTATAATTAACGACAGTCACATGATTCCTAGTTTTTTTTTACAACTTTAGGTAGAGTTTGGCTTTTGAATATTCAGTACAAGTATACCTACAAAAATAAACATTGTTGTAGAAACGATAAATGAAAAAAAAATGATTTTTTCAATTACCTATGAGGAAATCACTCTTGTCCGAAACCTTCCGTTTCTTCAATGGCGTAATTTAGTTTTTCAACCATTTGATCGTAACTCTTGTATGGTGGTAAATCCAATCGATTGAAGCAAGTATGTGACCTTGGGAGCCAAGTATCCTTACCGACTTTTTCTATGCAAAATCTTTGCGGACCGTTGCTTCCTGTTTATCAAAAATTAATTATAAACATATTTTTATTATCATTACTTTTAAATACTTGTTTGAAAAATTATAAAAATTAAAAATGTGTTCTTTTTTTAAATATTAAAGATTTTTACCCATTAATTCAGCGAATCCTCCAACTGGAACTCGACAGGTACCCGTGACAAACTGCAAAAGCCTCGCTCGCTTTTCACTATCCGTTGATCTCACAAACTAAAAGTAATTTTTAAAAATGGTTTAATTGTTACTGGCAAAACTGTAAATTTGTAAATATAGGTCAAACATGGTTAATAACTGTACCTACTATTTGAGAGTCATTCTCTCAAGAAGGAAAAATTCGAAAATAAAATTATTTAAAATTAAAATGTTTGAAAAACACATACATTATTGGTTTTAATGTAGGATCTAAATAAACGAATAAAATTCGTTGTTATAAACTTTTATAAAAACATTATTAATTAAAAAATGAATCTTTAAAAATTAAAACTTGGTAAAAATTATGTTCATAGTTTCAGTTATTATCTCAAATTTAGATTATTGTCATCAATTTTCCATTATATAACGAATTTATAATTATTTTCTTTTGCTTAAAAATAAATTCTGCAATTTTTCTTGATTTTCATCAATTTAAAATTATAATTATTATTTTGGCATTACTTTAAAAATTTCAGTTATTTATCCGATATTGCAATTATTTTCATCAATTTTCGTTATTTATGCGATTTTTTTAATTATTCTCTTTAATTAAATTTTTTTAAGAAATTTTGTAATTATTATTTTTTTTTAAACATATAATCTATGATTTTTTCAGTTATTTCTCTGAAATTTTATTGAATGTTTTCAATGTTCAATTTTTAATTAATTTTATCATTTTGCAATTATTTTTCTCGATTGTTAATTATTATTCTCATTTTCTAAAATTATTTTCAAAGATTTTTAAGTATTTTTCTGAAAATTCAAATATTTTCTTCAATTTTTAATTATTTTCATTTTTTATCAGAATTTCAAAATTTTTTTTATTAATTATCGTAAATTTCAATTATTTTTATTATTCTTTCATTCTTTTCTCCAATTTTTAATTATTCACATTTTCTAAAATTATTTTTTAAGATTTTTAAGAATTTTTCTAAAATTTCGATTTTTAATTATTTTTATTTGTTTTCATAATTTCAAAATTTGTTTATTAATTATTGTAAATTTCAATTACTTTTAGTTTATTTCTTAAATTCTTTTCTCCAATTTTTAGTTATTTTCTTTTTTTTAAATTGATTTCTAAGATCTTCATGTATTTTTTTTCCAATTTCAATTATTTGTTCTTTATTTAAAAAAAAGTTTGTAGTTTTTTCAATTATCACACTTAAATGTCATTTATTTTTTTACAAGTTATCATTGTTTGTATCATATTTTAATTATTTTCGTAAAGTTTTAAAATTTAAAAACATTTTTCAATTATTTTCCAAAATTTATTTTCTTCAATTTTCAATTACTTTCGTTCTTTTTCTCGTTCTTTTTCATAATTGACAAAAAGTTTTTACTCATTTCTCTTTAATTAAAACTTGTTCTGTTCAATTTTAAATTATGTTTATCTTTTTTCATTTATTTTCTCTAATTTTTAATTATTTTCTTTTATTTTAATGAACTTCTGAAAGTTATAAGTATTTTTCTCAATTTTTGTTTAACTTTCCTTTATTTAAAATATTTTATGTAATTTGTTTAATTATTTTCTCACATTTTAATAATTTTTTTGAATTTTAATTCACTTATCTCAATTTTTAACCATGTTTTTACAATTTTCAATTTTAATTTTAATTTACTTTTAAGATTCTCAAGTATTTTTCTCAAATTTAAATTATTTTCTTTATGTTTAAAACATTTTTATGATTATTTAAATTAATTTTCCCAATTTTTAATTGATTTCATTATTTTTTTTCAATTAATTTGCCAAATTTGCAATTATTTTGTTTAATTTCAATTATTTTTGCAATTCTTTTTAATTCTAAAATATTATAAATTTTGTCCTTTTTATATATTATATTTTATTTATATTAATTGATTTTTAAATATTATATTTAAAATATTTATTTCTTCTTATTAGATAAATATTATTTACCGATTTGTTATATTTATTATTGTATTTTATAATTTCTGAAATGTAAGAAAAATAATCACACGCTGTCGCGCGTTTGATTTTGCTAGTTATCTTATAATTTCTTATTTTTATAAAATTTTACAACTTTGTCCTCTTTTACTTTTGGTATTTTTTTTAGGATTTTCTTTAATTTTCTTCTTTTTATGCAAATTATTTAATATTATTTTACATAATTTTGTTATGATAACATTCACTAAAATTTTTATTTCGTTGATTTTCTTAATTATTTCCATATTTTAAAAATAAATACGCGCTCATTTTTTTGTAAATGTATCAATTTTTTCACATCTTGTCTATTTTTTGCAACTTTTCTCATAAAATTTTTAGATTTTCTTTATTTTTTTAAACTTATTGTTGGACTTGTTTAAAGTGTAATATTATAAAAATATTTTTGGTTTAAGGAGGTTTATCCAAAAAACCAATTTCTACAGATTCTTATAAAATTTCAATGACATAATAAATGCATTACTTTACATGTACTGTTATAATTTTATTAAATTTTACCGTTCTGTTTTTAAGATATAAATTTATAAAGTTGGGACTTTTACATGGAAAAAGTAACAAAACGCGCAAAATGACTATATTTTGATTAATTTAAAAAACACAGTTCTACACATTTTTTTAAAAAACTAATATATTTTAAACTGTAATAGAATACAGCTTTTACAATAATATTTAATTAATTTACCGTTCCGTTGTTAAGAAAATGTTATTTAAGGGTAGAAATCCTTCACTTTTTTGAAATAACCAGGAATACAAAATTTTAAAAAGTTGTAATTTTCAAAAAAAAAATTTTTTTTATAATATTTGTTTGTGTAATGATTTTAACTACAAAATACTATAGAGAAACCAAATTATAAGACGAAATGGAATTAAAAAAATATTGAGTATCATGGTCCGATAGAATGAGAACCGCTTGAGGGTATAAGCGTCCTTAATTTTCCTACACTTTTTTTATTTTTAAAAAAATTTTAAATTTCTTTTGTTGGCTTTTTATTTATCTTTATATAAATCTTTTTATTTTATTTCTATTAATTCTAACTTTTTAGTAGATTCTTACCAATTTTTGTTATTTTTTGTACTTTTTATATTTTTACAATTTGTTAGATTAAGAAAAAACCATTATTCTCCATTTTCTTTCTATTATAATTTTCTTGTTGTTTGACAATTTTTTAGTCCTTTTCTGCATTTTATTTATTTATTTACATTTTAATTAATTCTTTAATTTTTAGCATCATTTTTCTGTTTTTATTTTATTTTCCTTCTTTGAAATTATAATTTTTTAGTTTTTATCTTGTAATTACAAATTTTTTAAAACATTTATTCAAAGTTTTTATCTACATTTGTTAAATTACCCAATTTTCTACTTTTTTTTTTTTTTTTTTAATTTCCCAATAGTTTGTTCATTTTTTTTCAATTTATAAAAATAATTCTCTAATTTTATTAATTTAAAAATTGTTTTCTCTTTAATTGAAAATAGTTTCAATTAAAGAGAAAAAAATGTATTTTCAAAAAACATGCAAAAAGTGAAAAATATGGAGCAAATTTACATGAGTTTTGCGTACTACACTGAAGCTTCACTTATTTTAACCCAGTCTACACAAATCTATGACAAAAGTCTCACTTATTTTAACTTCCATGTACTTATAGAGAACTTTTCTGATTGGCTGGTCCAATTTGCAGCAACCAATGAAAATGTTAGTTAGTTTTGATTGGTCGCCAAGTTAAAATAAGTGAGACTAAAATAAATACAACCTCAAATAAGCGAAACTTTAATTAAGTGAAGTTGTAGTGTAATGTATTAGTAAATATAAAACACTAACCTGCCAAAACCAGAGGACTTGTTTACTATTTCGTGTGTAATGCCTGTAAATAGTATTTCTTTGCCAGTCTTCAACATCAATTTCCTGCATTCCACACAGCATCAATTCAAGTTCCCTTTCATCGAAATACTTGAGCCATTCAAGGGGTACTACAGAATTGAATCCTTCCAAAAAAGCCTTAGTCTGTTCCTCAATTCCTCGAGTCATTCGCCATTCAGTCATTAACCTAATGTATTCTTCCTTATTTTCCTCTACAACTCGGATCTTATCACCATTTTCCTTCAACTCGTGATGTATAACTTGACCCAAAATTTCAAAATCAACGCTGTAATATAATTCAAGACCGCACTCGTCAATATTATTTTCCTTGATCCATACAAGTGATTTGTAAAATTCTGGATCTATGGATTCGATGTCCTTCATTATTAATTTTTTATTAAGCATCCTTTTGTAAAATGGCATTGTAAATCCACTGTAGATAAATCGGCCATGATAAAGAGCCTGAGGGAAAAATTTTTTTAAATTAATTTTCAATCAGGACTGCATTGGATTATACTGCATTAAATCATAATTTAAATCATCGGGCCAATCGCATTAAAATCATGATTTAAATAAAAAAAAACTCCATAATTTGCCGGATATATAATGATGCTAAAAAACCGAAAATAGAAAAAAATAAATAAAAAAACTAGAAATTCGTGACTAAATCTTGAAAATTTCACTTTTAATATTTTAATGTTTCTTTATAACATTTAAAAAATTGTACTAATAGATATGGTCAAAATACGATATAAAATTTTTTGATATTAAGATGGCAAAAAATATATTAAATTTTAATATTTTTAAGTCGATCATTATAATTTAAATAAATTCCAAACATATTAACTCATATTCAAATTGCAATTAATTCAAATTTAAATGCACATAAATTAATATTAATTATTTTAAATATTCACAATAAATCCCTTTTAAATTTCTTAATTTTTTACTTTTTATGTAAATTTAATTTTGTACTAAATATTCTCATTTGAACATCGTTCTTGTATTTCATAGAAATGTTTTTGTTTTAAATTCTCTTTTTTTTTAAGTTTTTGAAAATATTATGCATTTTTTTCAATTTTTAAAATAATTCTCTAATTTTTCTAATTTAAAAAAAAATTCTCTTCAGTAATATATTTTAACGTTTTAATTTTTTTAATTTAAAAAAGAATTTCCGTAAATATTTTAATGTTCTATAAACATTTTCTACTTTTTTATATATTTTTTCAATTTTTGTAAGCCCGTTTACATGTTAAATAAATATTAATAAATAAATAAATAAATAAATATTTTTTGTCACTTTTTCATTCTTCTTTATTTTATTTTTTTTAATTTTTCCTAATTTTTTAATAATGTCTATAACTTTTTTTATTTTTTGTAGACTGCTTTCTCATCTTTTTACTTATATTTTTTTTAACTTTTTTTTCTTATGTTTTGTTTTTATAATTTATTATTTTTTAGTTGCTTTTACCTAATTTTCTTAATTTTGCGATCATACGAATTTAAAGATTTATTTTGTAATTTTCTCATTTATTCATAATTTGTTTGATTTTGATTAAATGTTTTCTACATTTTTCATTATTTCTTATTCAATGTTCTCAGTTTGAAAACCAAATTATTTAAAAATAAATATTTTTAAAATTTTATATACTTATTTTATGTATAGAAAAAAATTAATTTTTGATTAAATAAAAAAAAATCTGAGTTTTTAAAAAAATAATGACTTTTATCAGCCCTGTTTCCAACAAACTAAAAATGAGAAGCAAGTTTTCAAAATTTGGTAAATCTATTTTAAAGGATATATTTGATTTTCATATATTTCTAACTGGAGGAATAAGATTAAAATATCTTTGATTCACGATTTCACAAAAATTTTCAATTATCTGATGTTTAAAAATCTAGTATGCTGACACAAAACTAAATAAATTTTTGTTTTTTAAATCACAAAATTTAGAAATAATATATTTTTTTCTTTTACTGATTATTATCACAAACAATTTTCAAACAAAATACAAAATTATTTTCAACTTTTTTTTTTACCACTTCTGGTTATAAAGATACATTTTGTCGCTTTTTTGAAAAACTATTTCAAATTGATTTATAAAGTTTTGAAAACTTGCTCGTCAGATAATTATATAATTTGACAAATTGATTTGAAAATAAATATTTCATTACCATTGCGATGAATCTTCCGATAAATTTAAAATATTGAAGATGATCTGGATTTACGTAAGAGGCTGGATTAATTTGTAAACTGTAATTACTCTTGTTGGCATATTCAAAAAGGCAGTACATAGGGTTTAGCACCTCGTGACTTAAAAGGAAGAACCATTCTCTGAAACAGAATTTAATTAAAAGTCGAATCAATATTTTCATTAATTTAACAATAAATTGTATTATTTTTTATATAGAATTGAAAATATTGTTCAAATTCATTTTGAAATACACTCAAATTATTATTGTAAGTTATTAATAATTAATTAAAATTTTTACCTAGAAACACCTCCGTAGTCTAATCCTTCTTCTCCTTTAAATATTATATACAATCTACGCCTCAAGGCAAACGCTTCTGCGTTCATGATTTGATGATATGAATCCTCGAATAATGTTTGTCGACTGACACTAATTTTTATATGATTCGGCAAGGCATTCGTTTGACACAAAAAGCGGAACTGCGAAAGTTTCCAGCGGAAAGATCTCTCGTAAGCTCTTGGTACACGATAAGCTCCTTTTGGCCTGAAATTCAGAAATTATTTCATCAAATATTTTCATTTCATTTACCTATTTATATATTTAATTAAAATTTTTATTTTATCAGTTTTTAACAATTAAAACCGACCATATTTTTATAACTTTAAAGTAATAAATTAATAATATTAATATTTTAATATTACTTTCTTAAATATATTAATTAAAACGTATTCTCTTTGAAGTACTGATAGCTACTCAAATTTTACAAAAATCTACCATTAAACAAAAAGAATTGGGTTAATTTAAATATATACAACATCACTTAGATTGACAATTTTTTCTTTAATTTAATATTATTTTTAGAGAAATAAACATTTTTTATTTTTCTTGTGTTTATTTTAAAGGGGAATTTATATATAATTAAAAAAAAACTTAATAAAATCAGCGTGAAATTGTTTTTCTTGAACTTGGCACACTAATGAAAATTTTGGACGAAATTATATTGAAATTTATATTAAATGAAAATTATAATACTTATATCATTATACTATGATTAAAATTAAAATTGATCAAAATTTAGATAAAATGAAATTCAGATATTTATAATTCGAATGATCTAAAATTTTAATTCAATAAAATTTCAACGGATTCAAATTTTTTAAAATTAGAATTTCGATTCATTGAGTTTGATTAAATTTAAAATTTAGATTTTTTTTAAATTTAAATAATTAATTATTTTAATTTAATTGAAGTTTGAAAAAAATGTAACTGTAAATAAAATCTTAAAAATAAAATAAGATACTATAACTGATTAGCGTTATTCAAACTATTTAAAACTGTTCATACTTTGCTTGAAAATCTTTAAAACTGTTACAAAATTGTTTGAAACTGTTTAAAACTATTTGAAACTTGCTTAAAAATATTTAGAATTAATGGAAACTGATTGGAATTTGACTAAAGCTTTTTAGGACTATTAAAGAACTGTTTAAAACTAGTTTAAATCTGCTTAGAACCAGTTTAAACCTATTTAGAACTAGACTAAGATTAAAGACTAGTTTTAAATTGTTTGGAATTAATTCAAACTGTATTAGATTAGTTTAAAATTGTTTCTAACCAGTTTAAAACTGTTTAAAATTAGTTCAAATCTGTTTAGAATAAGTTCAAAGCTGTTTGATACTATGGTTTAAAAAAGCTTATGACTGGTTCAAAACACCTTAAAGAAAAATAAAAAGTCCACACAAAGAAATGTAAAAATCCTTTAAAAATAAAAACTTTTAAGAAAATTAAACTAAAAATATTTTTATAATATAAGACTTAAAAAAAAGTCCAACAATAATTTTAAAAAACTTTATTCAAGAAAAAGTAAATTTGCAGAAAAAATAGACAAGATATGAAAAGAAATTGAATAAATTTGCAAAAAAATGTGCATCTTTTATTTAAAAAATATGAAAATAATTAAGAAAATCAACAAAAAAAAAAGTTTAGTGAATATTATAATAACAAAATTGTGACAAATATTATTAAATAATTTGCATAGAAAGAAGAGAATTAAGGAGGTTTTCTCCACTTACATAACCTCAAACTAGAAAGTGATTTTTCACCCCAAATAAAAATATTATTCAAATTAATTAACTAATTAATTATTTCAAACAAAAAAATAAAAATAAAAATTGGATCAATTCTTTATATTTATACAAATTATTATTGTTTAATTTCATCTTTTTCTCAAATTAAGCTACAAAGTTGCAATTTTTTTTACATTTAAACATATTTTTATTTTTGAAGAGGTAAGACTGACTGTATAAGACGTAATTATCGAGTTACAACTTTTAGTTTATTAGTTTGTTAATAGTAATTAATATCATTTAGCATGAAAAGTTGCAAAAGGGTGAAAATTCGTGAAGTGGGCCTCGGATTTTCCAAGGGTTGTAATTTCTAAAGTACACTTCATGAAAATAAAGTACCAATATAGATATAAACAATCACCAAGTTTTGTTGAAAAATATTAATTTGTTTATTTTTTATAAACAATTGAATTTTAATGCACCATATTTTTTAAACTTTTATTTCTCAGCAATGAATTATCCGATCTTGATGAATTTCATACACGCAATTAATGAAGGTTAGATGTTTAAAAAAAATTTTTTTTCATTGTTGACCAACATTATTTATTGTAAAAAATAATTGTTTATAATAAACAAATGAATAATTGAGTGTGTTCTGGATGTCTTTTGTAACTTTTATTTTCAGAAACTTAAAATATACTTAATCAGAAAAAAAATTCTAAATTCTTGTTTTTTGTACATAAAACGATATTGTTCCCTTATGTATATATATATATATATATATATAAATAAATAATCCAACCCTTACAGCAGTTTCATATGAATATGCTTTAAATGTGGAGTTATAGAGAATTGTTAACAAAAATCGAAAAAGTGTAACTAACCTGAAATTTACTTTTAACATTTGTTCAATTTTCAACTATGGACACAATATTAAGAAAAATAAATTAGTTTATTAAGTAGATGGACATTTAGATAAATTTAAAGCTGAAAATAAATTACTACGATTCTTGATATAATATTATTTTTTTAATTAAAATGTAAATATCCTCTTTCAGAGAAATTTTTTCACTCAAAATTACCAATTCAATTAGTAGGTTTTTACTACTTCAAAGTTCAACGAGTTTTCTCTTTTTCAATTAGTAAAATATGACCATCAAATAGTTATTTTTCAAAATTTTAGATTTAGAAAGAGACTTTAGTAGCAGAAGTAGTTTACAAAATTATTGTTTAATATAATTTATTATCAGTGACAATAATATGTTTATATGTATTTAGGTATTTATAAAAAATATAATTTATTTTCATAAAAAGAAAGTTTACTTTGTTAGCATTTAACTGGCAAAGTCTTATTTATATAATTTTCAACTAAATTCGTATATAAAAATAACCAAAAAAACATTTGTACTTAAAGTTTTTAACAGTGTGTTTATTGAAATATATTCAACTTCAGTAACAATTTAGATGATTTATTAAAATCCCAGTAACAAGTAAATGTTTTAATACTTTAAATTCAAAGGCAAAAACTATAAAAAAACTAGTTAGTTTCATTGGCTTAAACCCAGTGGAAAGGACGAAATTAAATGTCAAAAAATTTCTGAGCATATTGAAAAAACTACTCAGTTAATTATGTGAAATTTATATTATATGAAAAAATAAAAGTCTTGATAAATATATTATTATAAATAAAAATAAGTATTAAACAATAAACTATCTATGAATTTTGCATTTTTAACCCTTATTACGAATTTTCGTTTTTATAATTATATTACGCGATATTCGCCGAGAGCGTCGAACGAACTCGTGCAGCCATGCGGCTGAGAGTATCGCATGGATCGACGCGACCGCGCTCACAAAAAAATTCATAGTTAATAAACTATTTCGATCTACCAACTTTTTATTTCGGATATCTAATCCTTGATATATATATTTTAAGTTTCTGAAAATAAAAGTTACAAAAGGCATCCAGAACACACTCAATTATTCATTTTTTTATTATAAACAATTATTTTTTACAACAAATAATGTTGGTCGACAATGAAAAAAATATTATTTTAAACACCTAATCTTCATTACTTGCGTGTATGAAATTCATTAAGATCGGATAATTCATTGCTGAGAAATAAAAGTTTAAAAAATATGGTGCATTAAAATTCAATTGTTTATAAAAAATAAACAAATTAATATTTTTCAACAAAACTTGGTGATTGTTTGTATCTATATTAGTACTTTATTTTCATGAAGTGTACTTTAGAAATTACAACCCTTGGAAAATCCGAGGCCCACTTCACGAATTTTCACCCAAAACTGAAAAAAAGTTGTTAAAAAGTTAACTCCATAGCCATAGGCTTAATTTGATAAAATATTAAAATTACACAATAATAATTTGTTTAAACATTGATAAAAAGTTTAAATTAAACAATAATAATTTGTTTAGACAATTGGTAAAATTGTTGTTTTTATATTGTCGTTAGTAATAAATTGGGATCATTCAGCTTAAAAAGTTGCAAAAATAAGAAAAAGTTGCAACTTTGTAGCTTAATTTAATAAATAGTTGTAAATAAGCAATAATTTTTTTTGCATAATATTAAGAATTGTCAATTATTTGTCTGAAATTTTAATTATTTTCATCATATTTCAATTAATTTTTTTCAATTTTAAATTATTTTTATCACTTTTTAAATTATTTCCCTAAATTCTTAATTATTATTCTCATTTTGTTGAATTATTTCTCAAATTTTCAAAGCATTTTTCTCAAATTTCAATTATTTTCTATTTTAATTATTTATTTTTATTTATATTTATTTATTTCATAACATTTTATTAATTTGGTTACATACATCATAAATTTGGGCGTTGAAACCGACAAACGGATCTTTTAAAAATTTTGAAAAAATTCTGCAATTTTTTCAATTATTTATTTCAGATTTCATTAATTTTGCTTCCTCATAGAGGAAGCTTTGTGATCGTTAAAATTTTCGATTTTCCAAAAATAGTCTAAATCGACTCATTTTTATCTAAAAAGCGAAAATTTTCATTCCTAAGCAAATGTCCAGATGTATGTATGTATGTATGTATGTATGTATGTGTGTGTGTGTGTGTGTGTGTGTGTGTGTGTGTGTGTGTGTGTGTGTGTGTGTGTGTGTGTGTGTGTGTGTGTGTGTGTGTGTGTGTGTGTGTGTGTGTGTGTGTGTGTGTGTGTGTGTGTGAGAGTATGTATGTATGTGTGTGTGTGTGTGTGTGTGTGTGTATAGCGTTTTTTGTGTACAATATATCTTGAGAACGCTTTAACGGATTCCAATAAAATTTGGATGACTTATTAAGCTCATGAATATCTAAATTTGGACACAAGGATTTTTGAAAATACCCAACCAAATTTTTTGAGCACCTTTTTTCATCGAAAAAAATTGTTTTTTGCCAAAAAAATTTTTTATGCTAAAAATACAACTTAATGAATACAAAAATCATATTCCTTATCTCAAAACGAATCGATTGACCTATATAACTTTTATAATTGATCAAGAATTCGTAAAATAATTCATATTTTGACATTTTTTTGCATTAAAAATTTTTTTTAACAACTTCCCCAATTAACTTATATATTATTAATTTCTTGCTTCCTCTATGAGGAAGCAAATTATTTTGCTTACTTGGAAGCGAAATGTCCAAGAAATGGACATAATTCTCACCTAGTTTTTTTAAGTTACCTATCATTGTTTTTATCACATTTCAATTAAGTTGTTTTTTTGTATATTGTTATTGCCTAGTTTTTTGTATTTCTTATGAAACTTATCTCTTTTTTAATAATTATGTTTTTTTTCACTACGTGTTTTTTAAAGCAATTGTTACCAATCTCATTTAATAATTATTTTGTAAACTTTCTCCCCTCTCTTTTTCTCTTTTTTTTTGATGTTTTGTCACTCTCGGAGCTTGCTCGCGTTTTTTAATTCCAGTGAAGAATTTGCTTCATCTCTTATTTAATTTTGACCAGTTATTGACTTATTCTATTATATTTCCTTGTTGTAACTTGTCATGGATAAGCTAAATATATGCCATGTTAACGCACAGTCTTTGCCCGCGCATATCTTGGAATTTAAGCGTTTTTTTAATGTTGGCTTTTATGATATTATTGCAGTTTCAGAAACCTGGCTCACTCCTAGTACTCTATATGATTTTATTCAACTAGATAATTACATGCTCTTTCGCAGAGACCGGGAAACTCGAAGGGGTGGGGGGATTTGTTTTTATATTAGTAAAAAGCTCAGTTCCTCTCTAGTGGCACGGAGCGTGGAGGGTGATTTTCCTTCAGCGGAATTTTTATTTCTTGAAGTTAAATCATCCAAAGAGAATTTATTGTTGGGTGTGGTTTACAAGCCTCCAAATGCCTCTTTTGGCAGTGACCTTGAACATCTTATTTTTTCCCTTGTTCAGAATTTTAATAATATCGTAATTCTTGGAGATTTTATTGTAATTTTAATATTTCAAATTCTGTAAATAACTATCTATCTTCTTTGATGTATTCCTCTGGACTTTCATTAGTACCTCATTCCTCCACTCATCACACTGGTAATTCCAATACTCGAATTGATTTGGTTTTTGTGGACGATCTGGATAAAGTGATCACTTATGATCAGCACGCTATTTCATTCCTCTCCAATCATGATCTAATCAACATCAGTCTTCAGTTTGATGGTGGTCAATTGCAGGAGCAAGGCAAGTCATAGACCACTCGTGGTTTGAATCGGATCCCAATACCTGAGTTTCTTTCCCATTTATCATCTTACGAGTGGTTAAGTATTTATACTGATAATGACATCAATGTCAAAGTTAATAAACTTCTTCCTTCCTCTTATCTGCTTTTAACTATTTTGCACCTCTACATATCTTAACTGCCCGTAGGAAATTCTCGCCCTGGATGACCGATGAGATTAAATTGCTTATTGCAGAAAGAAAAAGAGTTCGCAGATTAGCTAAGAGAACAAATAATTCAGTTATCCAGGCCGAATTCAGAAAGCTTCGGAATCTGGTCCAAACTAAAATCAGGGATTCTTATAATAAGTATAATTATAATAGAATAAAGAACAGGTCTAAATCGGATGATGTGTGGCACATTTTAAGAAATCTTAATCTTATTCCTTCAAAGAAGACTTCTTCTGATCAAAATTTTCCAGCCCAGAATTTCCTTGATATTTTCTCACATAGACCTCGTTCAGCCTCGCCGACATTTACCCCAGATTTTTCAAATTTTGACGATACTCAATTTTTTTTCGCAGATAAGGTAAATGTCCCTATTTGTAGACACGTACCAATTTGTGCACAACTGAGTTTAAATGTTTAAAATAAATACCACACAATATAAAAATAGTACAAAAAACAAATGTTTTTAATTTTACCTTTTATATACTTCGTCTTGATTTATGTTTCATGATTCTTGTTCACTTAGAAATCGAAAAATTAAATATAAACTTTGACAGTGTCGTTCGTTTTGACAGATCAAAAAAAATATGACAATCGCCATGCATTTTTCATGTATGTTCACAAATTGGTACAATAACCATTATTTCATTAAAACACAATAATTGATTATATTTTGATAATAAAACCTGAATCAAAATTATTTTCAATTCAGAAAAGGGTTGGCTTCATATTTGAATGCAAAAAATTATTTTTATAAAAAAATTAAAAACTAATTTTTTCTTTATTTATTTTAGTAAAATTCTTAGCTCAAATTAAAACTAACGCTCTAGGACCTGACGGCATCTCCATTAAAATGATTCGAATAGCCCTTCCAGTCATTTACCCGGTAATTTTATTTTTTAAGTGAACTAATGTAATTATTACATTTTTTACCTGAACTTAAAGCTTTTATGATCGTGAAAAAAGTAATCCCAAAATCAGACAATAATTCAATCAATTATAACATATTTTATATGTTTATTGAATTTTTAAATTACGATAACATCAATAAAATATAAACATTTCACAGAATATACTATTAAATGTCAATTCAGGTAATAGCATAACCAACAAAATTTGTTATTATTTTATAAAAGCACCTGATTGGTCAAAATCATGGAAGTTTATTTTGAATTTTTCATTTGAAAAATTAATTATATTTTTCATTAAAGGATAAAAGATTCTATTGCATTATATAATGCAACAGAAGTAGTTGAGTAAACATACATATAAAACAGAAAGGGGCAAATTCGGGCAAGTTTTGCTTATAGGATTTGTTTAAGGGATCCTTAATGATTAATTTAAAAAAAAGAACTAAACCGGATTTTGCTGAATTCATAATTTTTTCAACTGCTTTTGAAAAAAATGCATATACCACTTTTTACAAGTTTTTATTGACTTCTTCATTTAATAGTTCTTTTTCTTGTTGATATAATGAATTATAAAACATGGAAGAGTGTTCTAGAACTTATCATAAGACGACTCCAATTTAGAGACTGAAAATACGATAAATTTGAGCTTTTTATAGTATTTTTACTAACGCGAAGTATTTCTAATTTTAGTTTGTTAGTTTTGAAAAATACTAAGGCTACTTTTCAGCAAACTGTAGAAGAAGAATATTGCATTCATGATCACGAAAAGATACGTAATTTTATTTTTCAAAGGTCACAGATTAATGCTAAGTATATCAAACATCCTTAAAAAAAATTTAATTTCAGGGTTTTCGGCACGTTTTCACGATTCTGCCCCACTGTGCAACAGTTGACCGAATACTTGAGTAAAAACAACTTATTTGACTCATTACAATCTGGCTTTCGGTCTAAGCATAGCACATGTACTGCATCACTTAAACTCACTTCAGATATTAAACTCGCAATGGACTCTAAAAACATTACAGTGGCAGTGTTTTTTGATTTTTCAAAGGCATTTGATTTAGTAGATCATAATCTACTTATCTCTAAACTTAAATTGTTCAAAATTTCTGATTCTGTGAGATCTTGGTTCAGATTGTACCTTAGTGATAGGTATCAGAGAGTGGATATTAGCTACGGCAATTCAGATTGGGGTAAGGTCAAATGTGGGGTGCCTCAGGGTTCAGCTCTAGCTCCGCTATTATTTAATTTATATATTTCGGATCTGGGGGTGAACCTTCGTTTCTGCAAGCATATAAAGTTTGCAGATGATTTCAAATTTTATATCTCAGGAGTTTTGAGCTCATTGCCGGTCCTACTGGATAGAGTTCAATCTGATATTGACACAACGGTACTTTGGGCGAAAAATAATGGATTGTCTCTCAACCCAGCTAAAACGCAGGCTATAGTCTTTGGTACTGGTAAAAGCCCTTCAATGGATGCCTTATCAACTTTGCCCTCACTTTTAGCGGAAGGTTCGCCTGTTATGCTTAAAGAGTCGGTAAAGGATCTGGGAGTGATTTTGGACCGTACCCTGTCTTGGAAAGAGCATGTTTTTTCTATCTCGCGCAAAGTTTATATAATACTACGCCATCTTTATAGAAATAGAGAGTCGTTGCCTATTCCGACGCGGCTGCTTTTAATAAAGGAGCTTATTCTCCCCTTATTTGATTATTGTTGCCCCGTATATGTGACTGTCCACGAGAAAACGTGCTTTAGCTCCCAAATGTCAACTTTACAGGGTGAGCGTTCAAAGTTTCTGCAATGCATTGAAGCCAATGTAACGTTACTACGATTCTTGCTTAATATAGCCAAAATTTCTTTAAAAGAACCATTTTTTATTTTTGGAAATGAAAGAGCAAATAAACATTTGTCGGTTGGCATTAAAAAATAAAAATTTATTTTTTGGAGCTAAGGCACGTTTTGTCATGGACAGTCACATAGGATGATATTACGGATGATCTCAACAATAAATTGGAAAGATCTTTAAATTCCTGCATTCGTTTTGTTTATAATTTACCTAAGCATGAGCATATATCTAGCTTCAGGGCTCAGTCTGGATTGTTGAATGTCGCTACCAGAAGACAATTCTTCATGGGTAACCTGCTCTATTCAATTTTTCTGAACAAAGTCCCTCTTTATTTGTTTGAGCTTTTTGAATTTAAAAGTTTTGATGGGGCTTTCCGAGTAAGCCTGCGCAGTAATCATTCTACTTTGAAAATTCCTTTTCACCGAACCTGTAAGCTCCAGAGAAGTTTTATTATAAGGGGAGCGCGTTTATGGAATAAGATCCCGGATTCTATTAGAACTGTATCCTCCCGATTATTTTTTAAAAAATTATTCTTTAATTTTCTATCTCAATGCAAAAGAGATTTATTTGAGATAACCTATTGGTAACATTCGCTTTGATTGAGTGAGATCCTTGTTGCTTTCTTCTAGACAACTAATATATGGGTGATTATTTCTCAAACGTCACAGCTCAAAATTAAAAGTTTTTGGATTAGCTTCATATTTTGGTAAAATGTTGTCCTATACGAAGGGAATAAATCCCTAAAATGTTAACTTGATTTTTAAAAATTTGTAAAAAATAGAGGGGGTTGAATTTTTGACTTTTTATGTTACTTTGTTATTTTCAATTCCGTGTAACTTTGACAAAACTTTATGGATTTTAATTTTTATATAGTGCATTTTAAAGCACTTTTCATGCACTTTTTCATACTTATAACAAAATTTTCAAAAAAAAAAAACAATTTTCCCCCTTTTTTTCAAAATTAACATTTATTTTTCATTTTTGACCCATTTGGATGAATTCTTTTTTTTTTTTTATTTTGTTTTCATTAAAAAGCTGAGATTTTTTCCTATAAAATATGTAAATTTGGAAATGGTCTGGCGATAAGTTTGCGAGAAAATTAATTACAAACTAAGCGACGCGCCCAGCGTCACTGACGCCATTGACCACACAGCACCGCGACACAGTGGGGCAGAATAAATGTTTTTGGACAAATCAACTTTCAGCCCGCAATTTTTAATCGATTTACAAGTTCTTTTTTTCAAATTAAAGCTATTTAAATTTCGAATCGATACAACGAGAAACATTTTTTAAAAAAAAATTGTAAATCTTTGCTTATTTAACAACAAATTTGTTTTAAAAAAAATTTTGACTTTACGGTGACACCATTTTCTGGAAAATTTTGATATTTGATCATGAATTATTATTCTCAATTCAAAAACTTCTTAGAAAACAAGATTTATAAGGGCCAACAAAATAAACATTTTTTTTTTTAAAGTTATTAACAAATTAGTAAACAAAAACAATATATTCCGTAAAATCAATTACAGATTAATGACCTTTAAAAATATTTACTGTGATACTTCTCATTTACTTTTTTTATAACAATTGCTAATTTTCTAAACAATTTTAATTAACAAATTCATGATTTACCTATTTTCAACGAAAACATTTTTTTTAAAAATCAATTGGAATATGGTAGCACTACAATAGTTTCTTCAATAGTTTCCACTTTGAGTGCTACCATACTGCAATTGATTTTTCAAAAAATGTTTTCATTGAAAATGGGGAAATCATGAATTTGTTAATTAAATTTGTTTAAACAATGCGGAATTGTCGTCTGATATAAATATGTATCAGTGAAACACCACTGATGAAATACTTGTAGCCGTTAAAGTTTAAAAGAATTTGTTAGAGATATAAAAATTGGTATTTCATTAATTTGTTTGTTATAGACAATCAATTTTGTTTATAACAATTAATTGTTATAAAAAATAAAATTGTATTACGTTGTTTATAACAATATAACAATCGTTTGTAACTAAAAACGATTAGTAATTGTTATAAAAAATTACTAATTGTTATAAACAATTGAAAATTATTGTAAAAAATAGCAAAACTTTTAGTAAAAATTACTATTTTCATTAAAAAAAAAGAAATAAGTTTTTTTAAGTGTTTAAATATCACAAATAATGAAGATATTGTTTTTGTTTACTAATTTGTTAATAACTTTAAAAAAAAAAATGTATATTTTGTTGGCCCTTATAAATCTTGTTTTCTAAGAAGTTTTTGAATTGAGAATAATAATTCATGATCAAATATCAAAATTTTCCAGAAAATGGTGTCACCGTAAAGTCAAAATTTTTTTTAAAACAAATTTGTTGTTAAATAAACAAAGATTTACAATTTTTTTTTAAAAAATGTTTCTCGTTGTATCGATTCGAAATTTAATTAGCTTTAATTTGAAAAAAAGAACTTGTAAATCGATTGAAAATTGCGGGCTGAAAGTTGATCTGTCCAAAAACATTTATTTTGCCCCACTGTGTCGCGGTGCTGTGTGGTCAATGGCGTCAGTGTCGCTGGGCGCGCCGCTTAGTTTGTTATTAATTTTCTCGCAAACTTATCGGCAGACCATTTCCAAATTTACATATTTTATAGGAAAAAATCTCAGCTTTTTAATGAAAACAAAATAAAAAAAAAAAGAATTCATCCAAATGGGTCAAAAATGAAAAATAAATGTTAATTTTGAAAAAAAGGGGGAAAATTGTTTTTTTTTTTTGAAAATTTTGTTATAAGTATGAAAAAGTGCATGAAAAGTGCTTTAAAATGCACTATATAAAAATTAAAATCCATAAAGTTTTGTCAAAGTTACACGGAATTGAATATAGCAAGGTAACATAAAAAGTCAAAAATTCAACCCCCCCTATTTTTTACAAATTTTTAAAAAACAAGTTAACATTTTAGGGATTTGTTTCCTTCGTATAGGACAACATTTTACCAAAATATGAAGCTAATCAAAAAACTTTTAATTTTGAGCTGGGACGTTTGAGAAATAATCACCCATATATACATTTTTTGTTTTTCTCTCTCACTCTTCTTTTTTATTGATTATGTTATGTTTTTCCATTTTGTTCGAAGTATTTTTATATTAATTGTTACTCGATATACTATTCTTTGATATTTAAACCATCTTTACTTTGTTAATTATTTTTAGTTTTTCTATACTGCTCAGTTTTATTTTTATATTGTATAATTATTTTTTCTTTCTAATCATCTTACTATTGTATGTATCAAATTTTAAACTATTTATCTGATATTTCAATTATTTAATTCAATTTTCAATTACTTATGTTCTTTTTCATAATTTCAAAAAGTTTTTAATTATTTTTAAGAAATTTTCCTTTATTAAAAAGAGATTATGTAATTTTTTCCATTTTTTTATTAAATTTTTAATCATTTCCATCATTTCTGAATTAATTCTCTAAAATTTTTATTATTTATCTCAATTTCAAGCATTTTTTTTCAATTTTCAATTATGTTCTCCAATTTTTCATTATTCTAATGTTTTTTAATTTATTTCTAAGATTTTGAAGTATTTTTCACAAATTCAAATTATTTTCTTTAATTTTAAAAATTTTCTATGATTTTTAGGGTTTTGTGATTCGGGACCGAAATCCTTATAATAATTTTTGCACTAAACTAACTTATAGTTAATTTGTAATGATAATTATTTTGTTATTTATCCATTTTTATTTCAATAAATTGTTTGTCTTTCAAAATAGTGGAGCTCATTCAAACATAGAAAATTCTCATAAATTCTCTGGAAGGAGAATTTTCTCGGCTTTATTCTCGAAAATGAAACTAAATTTTAAATTACCGAGATTTTTGCAACTCTATCTGTGATGTCACATAAGGGGAGGGGGAATGTGGAAAGAATCTTAAAAATAGTGTGACGTATTGGTATAAAAAAAAAAGGAGTTCTCACCCTTTTGGAGCACCAGGTCGTGGATCTTGGAATGTAGTAGTTCTTGAATTATGATCAACAAAATATCGAACACCGTCCTCTGTCAAACGAATCTCCCAACCATCTGGCAATTGTGGCTCGTCCATTCCAGTTTCTTGTCCCTGAGTTCGTGGATCTTCCCACTGAGTGGTACGATTTTTGTGATTAACATAGTAGACCCTTCCTTCGGGTTGTTTTCTTCGCTCCCAACCGGCCGGCAATGGTCCCAATGCGTCATCTTCAGCATCGACAGATGCCAGGGTTGTTGTTGAAGGTCCAGCGACAGCAACTGGAGTGCCGTGATGATGATGATGATGATTGGCCTGAGGATACAGAAACCTCTGATTTCCTTGTTGAACGACGTACTGTCTTTCTCCCTGCCATTGCTGAAAGTGCTGCAGTCTTTCTGTATTCGGTCTCTGCCAAGTTGTGCTTCTCGTATTGTGATCCACATAATAAATTCTTCCGCGTGGATCTCTTCGGACCTCCCAGCCTGGAGGCAAAGGCTGCGGTCTTTCCCATGAAGTGCTACGTGTATTATGATCCACGTAATAGCTGCAACAATAATAATAATTGTATTTTTCTTTCCAACGAAATAGATAAAAATATAATTTCATAAATAAACAAATGTTCTTAATACAAACAATATGAGTATAAATGTACAAATTGTCAGGAATATGAAATTTTTTCCGTGATTAAAAACGATGACTAGGGTAAATGTCCCGAATATCCACAATTTAAGTATTTGAAAAATGTTTCGAAAAATTACGTTCTTTAAATACATTAAGGTTCTGAATCTAGTAACTCGTGAGAGTCTACTGTAAAAAATGATTCGTTACTTCGAAAGTTACAGTAAATTGAAATTAAATTACAAGAAATATGACTAGGATATATAAAATAATAAGTGACTATTCTTTTATTCATTTCTTCACAACATGAAGATAGTATTTTTTGCTCTCTGTTGTTTTTCAAAGGTTTATTATTAAATCTAGATTTTTGGATAACTTTCTAAGCTTCATTGAAATTGAAATTAATAGAAAATTGAAAGAAAAAAAAATCAAATTCTATCGGTTTATAATAAAGATTCAAAATCGAATGTTTTTCATTTTTTAGGACGGACGTTTGAAGATGAGCCTGCCTTTGTTATTGTTATGTTATACCTATGTTTTATCGCTAATAACACAAGAACTAATAGACATAAACAAATTTTGATTTCTGTATGTGAAAGAGCAACTCAAATTCTATCGATTCATAATAAAAATTCAAAATTAAATGTTTTGCAGCTAAGGTCTTTTTCACCGAGGAGCTTCACATATCTAAATAATTGCATGTTATTCTTTGAACATTTATGAAAAGAAACAGAGTAGTCTGGTGAAAAAATTTTATTTTTTAACAATTTTACAGGAAATCTACGAAAAACGTTTAACGGACACCCTAATGTTTTGGATATTAAAAATGATACTAGTCTATTAGATTAGAAAAGAGAAAATTTGCTTATGTGATCAAAGTAAATTATGTATACGTGTTTATTACCTAGACAGGTATTTTAGTTTTATACTGATGTAAGAAAAAACTATAAATTAGTAAAATTGAATTAATATTATGACTTTAGAAGAAAACTCGGCTCAATGGTCCTTATATAAAACAACGTTTCTATATCGCCCGTTTACGGGCGAAATAAGAGCGATGAATTAGTTTGCCCGCTAGAGATTTATTGAGAGGGGGAAAACGGGCAAAATAAGAGAAATGAATTATTTCGCCCGTTAAAGAAAAAAGAATTACTAAATATGTGTTTCAAGACTTGTATACACTGAATATTATAACATATCACAAAAAATCCAAACACATAACCACCATTTCTCAAGTTTAATCAGAGTTTAACAAAAACAAAAATGTATCATGATAATAATTTCCTAAATAAGCGGGAATTTTTGAAAAATCTAATAAACCATTTTGAATATTACATTCGTTAATTTGTATGCACATTTTCTATAAAATTTACGTAATTTACATTATGAAAATGTATATCTTTTTAAACAAGATAATTTAAACATTATGAAGATTAAAGCTTGATCTGTCAAGAAAAGTTGCCTCCTAGAGAAATACAATTTAATTATTACTAGCAAAACAAACTTTGCATTGTTGTTGGTCATTTAAAACTATAAATTTTTACAAATTCAAATCATGAAAATGACGAAATTGAAGAATATATCTGAAAAATGACGAAAATAGAAAACAAAATTAAAAGAATGTCTACTTAATTAAAAAATTAAAGAAAAATAGTTTAGAAAATTAAACAGTAAATATTAAATTTAAACAAAATTGTTGAAAAATTGTAGGAATAACTGTTTGAAATAATTGCAAAATAAACAACTGGATTGAAAATCGAAAAAAATAATTGAAATTGAAGAAAATAATAAAAATTTGAGGAAATAAATTGAAAATTTAAGCATTACAGTAAAATTTGAAAAAATAACTTATAATTGAAAAAACAAAAATTACAAAATGACGAACATAATTTACAATTGAAAACAAAATTAAAAAATGGCTACATTAATACAAAACCGAACAAATTAATTTAAAAAATCAAGTAATAATTACAAAATTTTAAGATAATAATTGAAAATTGCGGAAAATAATAAATAACTGAAGAAAATAGTTAAACATTCACTGGAATAATAGGCAATTAAAAAACAAAATTAAAATAACTATAACTACTAAATTATTCATATTTTTCTGTCCACGTTTTAAAAACTGAAGTGAAGTTAGTCCCTGTTATTTTATTTTGTTGTGCTGGTTTTTAATTGTCATTTGGGTTAAAAAAAAGTTTCGAAAAATGCTTTAAAAATTTATTATGGTTTTTGAAGAAGTTTAAAATATATACACATGCAATTAATTTCCTAAATTTTCAGTTATTATCTCAAATTTTAATTATTGTCATCAAATTTCTATTATATCACGATTTTTTAATTATTTTATTTTGCTTAAAAATAAATTTTGCAATTTTTCTTGATTTTCATCAATTTATAATTATATTCACTATTTTGTCATTACTTATAAAAATTTCAATTATTTATCCGATATTGCATTATTTTCATTAATTTTCGTTATTTCGTTATTTCTCTCAACTTTTATTGAATGTTTTCAATTGTTTATATTTAAATTATTTTCATCATAATTTAATTTTCTTTCTCAATCTTAAATTATTATCAGCATGTTTTAATTATTTTTTTCAATTTTGAATTAATTTTATCATGTTTCAATTATTTTTCTCGATTGTTAATTATTATTCTCATTTTCTAAAATTATTTTCTAAGATTTTTAAATATTTTTCTGAAAATTCAAATATTTTCTTCAATTTTTAATTATTTTCATTCGTTATCAGAAATTCAAAATTTGTTTATTAATTATCGTAAACAATTATTTTTAGCTTTCTTCCAAACTTTTCTTCAATTTTTAGTCTTTTTCATTTTATAAAATTAATTTCTAAAATTTTTTCAAGTAATTTTCTCAAATTTCTATTATTTTTATTTGTATCATAAATTTCAATTATTTTTAGCATTATTTTAGTTTTTTTTTCCAATTTTTAGTTATTCTCATTTTCTAAGATTTTTAAGAATTTTTCTAAAATTTCAATTGTTTTCTTCAATTTTAAAATATTTTTATTTGTTTTCATGATTTCAAAATTTGTTTATTAATTATCGTAAATTTCAATTACTTTTAGCTTATTTCTTCAATTCTTTTCTCCAATTTTTAGTCATTTTCTTTTTTTTAATTGATTTCTAAGATCTTTATGTATTTTTTTCAAATTTTAATTATTTTTTCTTTATTTAAACAAAAATTCTGTAGTTTTTTCAATTATTACACTTAAATGTCATTTATTTTTTACAACTTATCATTGTTTGTATCATGTTTTAATTATTTTCGTCAAGTTTTAAAATTTAAATACATTTTTCAATTATTTTCCAAATTTATTTCCTTCAATTTTCAATTCTTTACGTTTGTTTCATAATTTCAAAAATTGTTAACTATTTATCTGACTTTTCAATTATTTAATTATTTATATTATTTTTTTATATTATTTTCTTCAATTTTCAATTACTTTTGTTCTTTTTCTTGGTTTTTTCATAATTACCAAAAAGTTTTTACTTATTTCTCTTTAATTAAAACTTGTTCTGTACAATTTTAAATTATTGGTATCTTTTTTCATTTATTTTCTCTGATTTTTAATTATTTTCTTTTATTTCAATGAACTTCTAAAAGTTTTAAGTATTTTTCCCAAATTTTGTTTAACTTTCCTTTATTTAAAATATTTTATGTAATTTGTTTATCAAATTTTAATTATTTTTTTCAATTTTAATTTATTTATCTCAATTTTTAACCATGTTTTTTCAATTTTCAATTATTTTCTCTAATTTTTCATTTTTTAATTTTGTTTAAATTTATTAAGATTCTTTAGTATTTTTCTCAAATTTAAATTATTTTCTTTATGTTTAAAACATTTTTATGATTGTTTAAATTACTTTCCCCAATTTTTAATTGATTTCATTTTTTTTTCAATTAATTTTGCAAAATTTGCAATTATTTTGTTTAAGTTCAATTATTTTTTGCAATTCTTTTTAATTCTAAAATATTATAAATTTTGTCCTAAATAAATATTTATTTAATTATATTAATTGATTTTAAATATTATATTTAAAATATTATTATTAGTATTTCTTGTTTAGTTATTTTAATTTTGTTTTTTAATTGCCTATAATTCCAGTGAATGTTTAACTATTTTCTTCAGTTATTTATTATTTTCCGCAATTTTCAATTATTATCTTAAAATTTTGTAATTATTACTTGATTTTTTAAATTAATCTGTTCGGTTTTGTATTAATGTAGCCATTTTTTAATTTTGTTTTCAATTGTAAATTATGTTCGTCATTTTTTAATTTTTGTTTTTTCAATTATAAGTTATTTTTTCAAATTTTACTGTAATGCTTAAATTTTCAATTTATTTCCTCAAATTTTTATTATTTTCTTCAATTTCAATTATTTTTTTCGATTTTCAATCCAGTTGTTTATTTTGCAATTATTTCAAACAGTTATTCCTACAATTTTTCAACTATTTTGTTTAAATTTAATATTTACTGTTTAATTTTCTAAACTATTTTTCTTTAATTGTTTAATTAAGTAGACATTCTTTTAATTTTGTTTTCTATTTTCGTCATTTTTCAGATATATTCTTCAATTTCGTCATTTTCATTATTTGAATTTGTAAAAATTTATAGTTTTAAATGACCAACAACAATGCAAAGTTTGTTTTGCTAGTAATAATTAAATTGTATTTCTCTAGGAGGCAACTTTTCTTGACAGATCAAGCTTTAATCTTCATAATGTTTAAATTATCTTGTTTAAAAAGATATACATTTTCATAATGTAAATTACGTAAATTTTATAGAAAATGTGCATACAAATTAACGAATGTAATATTCAAAATTGTTTATTAGATTTTTCAAAAATTCCCGCTTATTTAGGAAATTATTATCATGATACATTTTTGTTTTTGTTAAACTCTGATTAAACTTCAGAAATGGAGGTTATGTGTCTGGATTTTTTGTGAAATGTTATAATATTCAGTGTATACAAGTCTTGAAACACATATTTAGTAATTCTTTTTTCTTTAACGGGCGATTTAGACACTCCGTATATAAAAACTCTTTAAAAAAGTCTCCAACTTACCGTCTTCCATAAACATCGTATCTCATTTCCCAGCCAGCGGGGAGAGGTTCCTCAGCAGAAGCAGCTGCTTGCTGTTGATTTCCATTTTCTATTTCGTTTGATAAATTTACTGCCGGCTGATTTGATCCACTATTAACACTAGTGGACTGATTGGCCTGAGCAGATAGCTGTGAATTCTGTGCTTGCGGAGTCGATGGTGGCACTACAACTACAACATTATTAGTTGCAGAAGAAGAATTATGATTAGTTGTTGTTCCATTCGTAACCACAGGACTATTTGCACCAACTATCTGGCTGTTCGAATTAATAGTAGCTTGAGAAGATTGAGAAGGTCCGTAAGTCGGAGTGTGAAGAACATTTGTCGAACTCCTATGCATGACACTCTGATTGCTCGCAGTTGGTGATGGTGCTGCATTTTCCGTTCCTTGTAATCTCATTCGAGCCCGAACTCCACCATTTAGAATACTTCGATTATTTGCTGCATCGTTGTTTGAAGCACCTGTAATTATAATAAATTCATTTTTTTTAATTCGATATAATTGTATTTATTATATATATATTTTTTTATTTCTTCATGTTCTCTAACACAACTAGTTTTCGACGTCTAATATCCCGCTTGACATGTCTCAACCGCAGAGAAAAACACCAGGCTAGCGGATCACAGAAGCGGTCACCCATCCAGGTACTAACCGTATCGGAGGTTGCTTAACTTCCATGACCGCGAAGCTAGGAGCATTGCCACCTGAGCCAAATCAGCGGTGTTTATTATATATTTATGAGGCGCATGAATATTCCCTAAAACCTATTTAGCCTAAATCCTATTTAACCTAAAACCATTTAACCTAAAATGCATTTAGCCTAAACTGCATTCAACCTAAATCCCATATAACCTAAATTCTATTTAACCTAAATCCCATTTAACCTAAATCTCATTTAACCTAAAATGCATTCAGCCTAAATTTCATTTAATCTAAATCTCAATAAATATAAAATTCATTCAGCCTGAAACCCACTTAACCTAAAATTCATTAATTCTAAATCCCATTTATCCTAAAATGCATTCAGCCTAAAATCCACTTAACCGAAATTTAGGTTGAATACATTTTTTAAATGAAATTTAGGCTGAATGCATTTTAGGTAAAATGGGATTTAGGTTAAATGAATTTTAGATTAAATGGGATTTATTTATTATTTGTAATTTTATTAGATTTTTTTTGTAATTGACCTAAATTCTATTAATCGAAAATTAGCTAATAAATTAACTTAATATTTTTATTTAATACGAAAATTACCTAACTATTTTAATTCACCAATATATAGGTGTCTTTTTTTATCGTAATTATCATACGATAATTACAATATCTTATGCTATTTTTCATTTGACGAGTAAACTAATTTTATAAATAGAATTGAAACTACAATAAGAGAACTGACCGAATGTTGTGTATTATAAATGGAATAATGTTAACAATTTTGTAAATAATAATTCATAATTTGTTACAAAAAAGTTCTTTTAATTTTTATACTTCAAATTCTAGCAGTAAATCCAACCGACTGAATTTTAAATGAGATTATCAGATTAAATAGAGTGACTTGATTAAATTATGTAAATATCCATTAAATCGTTTTATTAAATCTAATTAATCTAATCAAATTGTCTTAAAATGTTAGAAGATGGTTATAAATAGGTTTTTAAATATATTTTGATTTTAGTTTCTCTTGATTTAGAAATTGGTTTTTATTTCTGTTGATTTTATAACATTTTTTAAAAATATTTCTGTTTTTCTTTCATTATTATAACCTTTTTTCCTCTGTATTGAATTTTATCAAAAAAAAAAAAAAAGTAAAATGAAAGAATTAAAATTACGCAAAAATAAAGTGAAAAGATTTAGCGAAACATTTTTTAAAATTGATAAAAATAAATAAAAAAATAAATGAAAACAGAAAATTTTGAAAAATATTAAACCTAATAAATTTGCATAAAATGATAACTACTAAATAAACTTTTTAAAAAAATAAGCAATTATGAGGTAAAATTGAACAGTCTCGAAAAATCAAAAATAACAATTATTATGAAAGAAGGATAAAATCGATTATGAAGTTAGAAAATTAGAAAGAAATCGGGAATTTTTTAAAAAATAGGATAATTTTCAAAAAATTAAAAAAAAAAGTTAAAAAATGCAAAATAATTAATTTTTGTCAATTGAAGTTTCATTAATTACAATGACTTGCAACTTCTAAAATTTAATATCATTTTTTACTCCATTAGTAGTCAAATTTTTTATACCGTATTAAATTTTTGAAATATCCCGTTTTTCCCAGATTAGTGTTGGCTTTACCTAATATCTTCTGAAAAATGAACAATTGGATCTTTCAAACTTTGGTGAAATTAATTTTAATAATATTAAATTTGGTGTGAAAAACCAAAAAACCATTTTCTAGTTTGAAGTTATGTAAGCAGAGAGAAACTCCTTCAAAAAATTTTTTTTTACAATTATGGTGGTTCTTTACAATTTCATAAAAATATTTAATATTAACAAATTATGAAATAAATTATGGAATATTGATTTTTAAACAAATTTCAAGAACTGATTTATGCATTGCTGATTCGAGTGGTTTTTTTACGATTTTATAACAAATTTACGTAAAAGTGTGGTTTTTCCGCGAGAAATTTTAAACAGAAATTGGACACATTCTCAAAAAGAGGTTATGTTTGAAGTAATTATTTTGCTTTTTGAAATAGAAAAGGGAACTTTTATTCTGATTTTTTGTAGACAAAATGTGTAAAATTTAATTTAAAGCAAAATAAACCATTAAAACTCGTAACTGCATAAATATTAAAGATATTTGACATTCAGAAACAAATCTACAGTTTCTCTCATTTCTCTAAATCGTTTCTGAATATCAAAAATCTTCAATTTTTTATGGTTTACATTTATTGTTTTAAATTAAATTTGACCCAGGGATTTTTGAAAATACCCAATCAAATTTTTTGAAGTACCTTTTATCATCGAAAAAAAATCGTTTTTTGACAAAATTTTTTTCCATGCTAAATATACATTAATTAATATAAAAATCATATTCCTTATCTCAAAACGAATCGATTGACCTACATAAAGTTTACAATTGATAAAAAATTCGTAAAATAATTAATGCTTTTTCATTTTTTCGCATTTAAAATTCTTTTTTTTTTTTTAAATAACTTCTCTAATTAACTTTTATGTTAGTAATTTATTGTTTCCTCTATTAAGAAGCAATTTTTTTTTGCTTACATAGAAGCGAAATGTCCAAGAAATGGACATAATTTTCAACTAGTTTCCTATTGTTTTCACTTATCATGAACATAGTAGTTAGTCTTGAAAACTGTCAGTCATTAATCTGCAAACACTACACTTTTTTATGAAAAACATCACCGCATTTAAAATTAAATAGCTTCTGAACCATAAAATATGCCATTCTAATCTTTGGCTTACATAATCTACACATTTTAAGCAATATATCTATTTTCAAATATTTTAAATACTTGTGGTCGGTATCTAAGAAAAATAAGCTTCAAGTTTTCATTTTCATTTTTCTTCATAAAACCTAATCCAATATTTTAAAAATTAATTATATCAAATAAGAGATCATTAAATTTACTACAAAAAACACTCATAGATTTATTTATTTATTGTATTTTTTAGAGCTGTTATCAATTTGAATCACTTTGATTAAAATCATTGGAAAATTTGCATTAAAATCATGATTTAAATCAAAAAAACTTTACAATTCTCCGCATGTCTAATACTGCATGTAAAAAATCGCAAACATTAAAGAAAAACCTACAAATTTGTGTATAAATCTTAATATTTTCAATTTTAATATTTTAATCTTTATAAAATTTAAAAAATTGCGCTAATACAGATAATCAAAATACCTACGTTTTACAAATTTTTGGTATGAAGATAGCAAAGAATAGTATTATATTTTTATATCTTTAAGTCATTATAATTATATAAATCCAGACGTCAATTAACTCATATTCCAATTTGTTCCAACTTTTAAATTTCAATTATTTCAAATTTAAATGCATATTAATTAATGCAAAATAATTCAATAATATTAATTATTTACATATTCAAAATAATCCTTTTTTTTTTAAATTCTTACAAGATTTCTAAGAGATTTCAATTTTTCGAAACTGTTTAATTTTTATCTTATAATTTCTTATATTTACAAAATTTTAAGTTTTTTTCTACTTTTACTTTTGATATATTTTGTTTATTTGTCTTTTTATTTTAGAATTTTCTTTAATTTTCTCCTTTTTATGCAAATTATTTAATATTATTTTACACAATTTTGTTATTATAACATTCACTAAACTTTTTATTTCGTTAATTTTCATAATTACTTATTTCCACATTTTTAAAAAAAAATACTCTAATTTTTTTTTTGTGAGTTTATTCAATTTGTTTTCACATCTTGTCTATTTTTTGCGAGATTTTTAATTTTTTGCAAATTTACTTATTCTTTCATAAAGTTAGTAGATTTTCTTTATTTTTCTAAATTTATCGTTGAACTTATTTTAAGTGTAGTATTATAAAAATTTGTTTGGTTTAATTTGCTTAAGCTTTTTTATTTTTAAAGGTTTTTTAAGTTTCTTTTGTGGACTTTTTATTTACCTTGATATATGTACATTTTTTAATTTTATTTTTTTACAGTTTGTTAGATTAAGGAAAGAAACATTTCTCTATTTTCTTCCTATTAATTTAATTTTTTTGATGTTTTAATATTTTTTTAGTTCTTCCCTGTGTTTCTATCAGTTCTTTAATTTTTTTCATCATTTTTTCATTTCTAAGAAGCATTTTTGTTTTTTTTCAATTGTTTAGTTTTTATCTTATAATTACGATTTTTTAAAAACATTTATGTGCTTTTATCTACATTTTGTAAATTTCCCAATTTTGTATTTTTTTGGAAGCTTTTATTCTTTTATTTTATAATATGTGAATTTAATTTTGTATTAAATATTCTCATTTGAATATCGTTATTCTATTTCACAGAATTTCTTATCTTTTAATTTTTTTTAAATTTTACAAAATTTTATTGATTCTTTTTTTATTCAAATTGTAAAATAATTCTCTAATTTTTCTAATTTTAAAATTTTGTCCTCTTTAGTAATATATTTGAACGTTTTGTTAATTGTCGTCTTATTTATTATTTTAATTTAAAAAAATGGCCGTAAATAGTGTAATTTTTTGAAAAGAGTTTCTACTTTTTTATATATAATTGTGTCATTGTTTCATTGTTGTGTTGTTCTTTTAATTTTTTTTATTTCTTTAATAAACTACTTACAAATAAACATTTGGAGATTTTATATATTGATTATATTAAAAAAAATCATGATTTTTATCAGCCCTGGTATTTTTAAAAATATCAAAACTTAAAAATTTCCTTATTTTAAAAAATAAAAGCAGGGTTTTAAATAAAATGCCCGAAGAGCAAAAAATTTAAAAAAAAGTATTTCTCTTTTTTTTACCTTGTTATTAGTAAAAAAAGTAGTCAAATGTCTACTAATGAAAAATACTAAAATTATCAACCTACCAAGAGGAACTGCTGTGCTCGAACTTCCATTGATAACGGAACATTGTGATTGGCGCATAATATCTCCAGCATTAGGAGGGGTTACATTTGTCATATCAATCTTTAATCCATCGAATAAAGTGACTAATTCGCCGACCTTGGCCATCTGCGAATCATGCTTACTGCTCTCAGAAATTAAGTCCAGCGTTAATTCGAGATGTTCGAGCTTTCCATTGTAGTGGGAAAGAATTTGATAAAGGCTCAGCCTTTTCTCTCCGATTAGTGTATCTTTACGGAACGTACTGTGATCCAGAAGGCGAAAATGCAGTTGAGAATGGGGAGTAACCAGTACCGTGAACTCTTCGTTCCACTTTGGTTGATATGTAGATTTCGAGACCTCGGTTTTACGAGGACTCTTGTCATCCACTGAGAATTCGATGTAAGGATTTGGTTTCAAGAATGACGAACTTCTCAAGACTGCTGCTTCAACTGAAAACAATTAATTATTGGATTAATTCATTATATTGTGCAAAAAGGCTAATTTTTTAAAATTAATTAATAGAGACCTTAATTATCATTTCAAAAAGTTGTTTTAATACTTTAATCTTGCTGGAAAAAAATTACAGTTTTTCTTTCAATATGCATAACATTTTCTTATGAAAATAACTTTTTTATTTCAAGCCAAACACAAGAGTTACATTTACGAACATTTTTCTTTCTTTTAATTAAGAAAATAGATCATAAAATCAATAAACAAACGTAAAAAATTTAATTAAACAGAAAATGATGATAAAAATAAGAAAATTGTTAAAAGTTTAAAGAATGATAAAAATATTATGAAAGAACGAAAAAATGTAAGAAAATTCAAAATCAAGTAAAAAATAATGAAGATGAAAAATAGAATAATGTTTATTAAATTAGAAAATCCTTTAAAAGGTCAAAGAGTGATAAAAATTTAATCTTTCTAAAATCAAAATTTAGACAGGATTGGAATTTTTAAATGAGAAATTTATTAGGTTACTGAATTCGTATACTTTTAATAAACTTTTTATTTATAATTAAAAAGTTGCATTTAGTACCTTTTGATCAAAATTAGCAGTAAAAAAGTAGGCTTGATATTTTTTTTCTCTTGATATTTTTCTTTATTTCTCATTTTTTCAACAAATTTCGTCAAAATTCGATAAAAAGCTAATTTTTAGAAAACTTTGAAGTGTTTCTGGATGCAAATATGCAAATAATTGTCATAAAACGTGTAATTTATCAAAAGCGTTTATATTTCAAACATACCATATTTTCTGTTTAATTGCATTTTTTTAATATATTTTTAAACTCTTTTCATTACAAAATTCAAATTAAGAAGTTGCTTTTTAGCTAAATAAAGATATTATTAAAGTTAATTTTACCAAATTTTGAAATATCAAGTTTCACATTTCTCAGAAAAAATTAGATTGGGTGAAAATTTGTTGTCAAATAATAATTATTTAACATTTTATGTTTTTTTCTACAAAAATCGGGCACAAGTTAAATTCTTATGGAAAATAATCTTTACTATGATGACAATTTAAAAAAAAAATTAAAATTAAATTAAGTTTTAAATTAAAATTTTTCAATGGATTTTTAAAGAGGACTAACAACTCTTTCAGGCCGTAAAAAAGAATAAGATATCCCAATTACTTAAAAAGTTATTACACTTATAAGTTTATTTTTCTTAAAATTTAAATAAACGAGAGTTCCGACGACTTTAAAAAATAAAATCTTTATGACTCTATGATAAAAATTTTCCAGATAAACAAAAAAATACGCGTCGTCTAAAATTCTTTGAAAAACAACTTTTTGGAGATAAAACTGTTGGTCTAAAACAAATAAAAGATGAAAGAAGCTTGAAATTCGAATTTATTTAAATTTGTTGGGTATTGAAATTTTAATCATATATAAAATTGTAATTATAATGAGACTGAACTTTTGAACAATTAATATTTTTAAGTTAAAAAATTAATATATTTATAAACTAAATTTTTAGTCGTTGCAAAAAATAATAATTAAATTAAATTAATTAAATATAATTAAATTAATTCAGATCTTTTTTCTTTTTGCTTTCGATATTTTTTTTTGTATTTGTCTTTTTATTTTAGGATTTTCTTTAATTTTCTTTTTATGCAAATTATTAATTATTATTTTATACAATTTTGTTATTATAACATTCACTAAATTTTTTATTTCAATGATTTTCATAATTATTTCCATATTTTTAAAAATAAATACGCTCATTTTTTTTGTAAATTTATTAAATTGTTTTCACATTTTATTCATTTTTTGCAAACTTACTTATCCTTCCATAAAAATTTTAGATTTTCTATATTTTTCTAAATTTTTTGTTACACTTGTTTTAAGTGTAATATTATAAAAATGTTTTTGGTTTAATTTGCTCAAACTTTTTTATTTTTAAAGGATTTTCACATTTCTTTTGTGAACATTTTATTTATCTTCAGGGTGTCTAGCAAACTGGCAATTTTAAATTCCCGGATTTCCCAGATCTTAGAGGTAAAATTTCCAGGATTTTTAAAAATGAAAATTGCAGATTACAATTTTGAAATAATACATTACAGAGTACTTAAGTAGCGTTTTTAATGTTTTTATTAGATTTCATATTGTTACATAAGAAATTGGTTTCAAATATTAAGAATTATTTATTACTCTATTTTAAAATCGTTTCTCGTCTTTTTAATTATTTTCTTCAATTTGGAATTTTTTTTCAATTCTGAATTATTTTCTTCAAACTTCAATTATATTTTTCTATTTTTTATTCATTTTTCGATTATTTTCTCAATTTAAAATTATTTTCTCTAAACTTAAGTTATATTATTCAATTTTTCCAGATCTCAATTATGTTTATGAATTTAAAAAATTTTAATTCCTTCAATAACTTGTAAATTCTCTCTGAATTTTAGTTACATTCTTCAATTTGTTGATAATTTTCATCAGTTTCGTTTATTTTCTTATTTTTTAAATTATTTACTTTAACTTTAGAATATTTTCTTGGGTTTAGTCTATCCGAAGTCTATCCGAGCTAAAAAGTTCTAGTTCGCGCAACCTTTCAAAATCTTTTAAATACATTATATTATATTTTCCGGACATTTCCAAAAAATTCCGGGGTTTTTTCACGAAATATTAAATTCCCTGCAAATTCCCAGATTTCCCGGATCGCTAGACACTTTGATCTTGATATATACATTTTTTTATTTTATTATCAATTCTAATTTTTTATTAGATTTTATAACCAAATTTTATTATTTTTTGTACATTTTACATTTTTGTACAATTTGTTAGATTAAGAAGAAAAACATTTTTCCATTTTCTTCCAATTTATTTAATTTTCTTGATGTTTACTATTCTTTTAGTCCTTTTTTGAGTTTTAATTAATTCTTTAATTTTTGTCATCATTTTTCCATTTCCTAGAAACATTTTTCCTCCTTTTCAATTTTTTAATTTTTATCTTATAATTTCTTATTTTGACAAAATTTTAAGATTTTTTCTCCTTTTACTTTTGATTTGTTTTTGTATTTGTCTTTTTATTTTAGAATTTTCTTCTTTTTATGCAAAATATTTAATATTGTTTTACACAATTTTGTTATTATAACATTCACTAAACATTTTATTTCGTTAATTTTCAACATTATTTCCATATTTATAAAAAGAACTATGCTCATTTTTTTTCAATTTATACAATTTAAAGGATTTTAAATTTCTTTTAAGGAATTTTTATTTATCTTTATATATACATTTTTTATTTTATTTTTTTAGTAGATTCTAACCAAATTTTATATATTTTTATTTTGTACTTTATACATTGTTTTACAGTTTGTTAGATTAAGGAAAAAAACATTTCTCTATTTTCTTCCTATTTATTTAATTTTTTTGACTTTTTACTATTTTGTTAGTCCTTTCTTGCGTTTTAATTAATTCTTAAATTTTTGTCATAATTTTTCCATTTCTTAGAAACATTTTTCCTTCTTTTCAATTGTTTAATTTTTATCTTATAATTACGAATTTTTAAAAACATTTATTCGATGCTTTTCTCTACATTTTTTAAATTTCCCAATTTTCTACTTTATTAATAACTTTTGTTCTTTTGTTTTATATTATGTAAATTTAATCTTGAGCTAAATATTTACATTTTAATATCGTTAATCTATTTCATAGAATTTTTTTTCTTTTTAATTTCCCAAAATATTATTCATTCCTTTTTTATTCAATTTGTAAAACAGGGTGTCTACTAATTTCGTCTCACAAAATTCCCGGCCATTTCCCGGTTTTCCACGGTTTTTGTTCCTATTTTTCCCGGTTTTTTCTCTTGTTAACTTAGAATTTATTTTAAGTATAAATAGACCTACAAATGGCTAAAAAAATTGAAAATAACAGTTGATAATTCAAGAAAATAATTGAGAATTGAATAATTAAATATTAAACTTTACAAAAAATAATAATTTATAATTAAAAGAAACAATTAATAATGAAAAGAAATAATTAATAATGGAAAAAATAATTCAACAATGACAAAGACATTTGACAATTAGAAACAAATTTAAAAAAAAAAGTAAATATTAATCTACTATTGAATAATAATTAAACAATTAAACAATGCTTATTAAATTCAAAGAATATAATTAAAAATTGGTCAACTAGATAGAAAATAAAAAAAAAATTAAAAATTTATGTTAATAATTCAAAATTAAAGAAATAAATTGAAAATTAAATAATGAAATTGAAATTCGAATACAATAATTGACAATTAAAAAAAAATTACTGAACAATTGGATTGAAAAAAGAAGAAAATAATTTATAATTAAAAAAAAAATGGAAAATGCCAGAAATTATTTAATATTGAAGAAAACATTAAAAATTGAAGATTAGAATTGTTATTTAAAGAAATTAATTGAGAATTGAAAAACATAATTGAACAATTAAATTGAAAATAGAAGAAAATTATTGAAAATTAAAGGAGGTTCTGAAACATGAAATAAATAACTGATAATTGAAAAAAAAATTGAAAAAAGTCGAGATTACTGAATATTGAAACAAACAATTGAAAATTGAACAAAATAATTAAAAATTAAAGAATATAATTGAAAATTGAAGAAAGTACTTAAAAGTTAAAGACAATATTTGAAAACAGCAGAAAAATTTAGAAATCGACGAAAGTAATTGCAAATTGATGAAAATAATTTAAAAATTATCAATTTAAATAAAAATTGAAAGAAAAACATAATTTAAAAAAGCTGAGAATTGTTAAATATTGAAGAAAATTGAGAAGAAATTGAAAATTGAAAGAAATTGAAAAAAATATGAAAAAATAATTGGAAATTGAAGAAAATAATTAAAATTTAAGAAAAAAATTGGAAATTGAAGAAATTTAAAAAAAATAATTGTAAAAACCTAGAGTTATTGAATATTGAAAAAAAACAATTGAAAATTAAAGAATGGAACAATGGTATTGAAAGTATAAGAAAATAAGTGATAATTGAAGAAAAAAGAAATTGAACAACCCAAGAGTTGTAGAATTTGAAGAAAACAATAAAAAATGAAGAATGTAATTGTAATTTGAAGAAATTAATTAAAAATTGTAGAAAATAATTTAAAATTGAAGAAAATGTGATTTTCTGAAAATTGTTGAATAATAATAATTGATAAATTGAATTGGAGGCGCATGAATATTCCCTAAATCTCATTTAGCCTAAGTCCCATTAAGCCTAAAATCAAAAAGCCTAAAATGCATTCAGCCAAATTCCCTTTAACCTAAATTGCATTTAACCTAAATTTCATTTAGCCTAAATCGCGTTTAACCTAAATTCCATTAAACCTAAATTTCATTTTACCTAAATCTCATTCAATCTAAATTCCATTTAACCTAAATCTCATTTTACCTAAATCTCATTTTACCGAAATTCCATTTAACCTAAATCCCATTTAACCTAAATCACATTTAACCTAAATTCCATTTAACCTAAATCTCATTTAACCTAAATTCCATTTAACCTAAATCTCATTTAACCTAAATTCCATTTAACCTAAATCCCATTTAATCTAAAACGCATTTAGTATAAATTCCATTGAACCTAAAATGCATTCAGCCTAAATCTCACTTCACCTAAATCCCATTTAACCTCAATCTCATTTAACCTAAATTCCACTTAACCGAAATCCCATTTAACCTAAAACGCATTTAGTCTAAATTCCATTTAACCTAAAATGCATTCAGCCTAAATCCCATTTAACATAAATTCCGTTTAACCTAAATCTCATTTAACCTAAATTCCACTTAACCTAAATCCCATTTAACCTAAAACGCATTTATTCTAAATTCCATTTAACCTAAAATGCATTCACCCTAAATCTCACTTCACCTAAATCCCGTTTAACCTAAATCTCATTTAACATAAATTCCACTTAACCTAAATCCCATTTAACCTAAATTCCACTTAATCTAAATCCCATTTAACCTAAAACGCATTTAGTCTAAATTCCATTTAACCTAAATCTCACTTCACTTAAATCCCATTTAACCTAAATCTCATTTAACCTAAATCCCATTTAACCTAAAACGCATTTAGTCTAAATTCCATTTAACCTAAATTCCTTTTAACCTAAAACGCATTGAGCCTAAATCTCACTTCACCTAAATCCCATTTAACCTAAAACTTTTTTTAATTTAAGTATAAATATAGTTGAATCAAGTAAAGTTTTAGGTTAAATGGGATTTAGATGAAGTGAGATTTAGGCTCAATGCGTTTTAGGTCAAATGGATTTTAGGTTAAATGGAGTTTAGACTAAATGCGTTTTAGGTTTAATGGGATTTAGATTAAGTGGAATTTAAGTTAAATGAGATTTAGGTTAAATGGGATTTAGGTGAAGTGAGATTTAGGCTGAATGCGTTTTAGGTTAAATGGAATTTAGGTTAAATAGGATTTAGGTTAAATGGAATTTAGGTTAAATGGGATTTAGGTTAAGTGGAATTTATGTTAAATGAGATTTAGTTTAAATGGGATTTAGGTGAAGTGAGATTTAGGCTGAATGCATTTTAGGTTAAATGGAATTTAGACTAAATGCGATTTAGGTTAAATGGGATTTAGGTTAAGTGGAATTTAGGTTAAATGAGATTTAGGTTAAATGGGATTTAGGTGAAGTGAGATTTAGGCTGAATGCATTTTAGGTTAAATGAAATTTATACTAAATGCGTTTTAGGTTAAATGGGATTTAGGTTAAATGAGATTTAGATTAAACGGAATTTAGGTTAAATGGGATTTAGGTTAAATGGAATTTCGGTAAAATGAGATTTAGGTTAAATGAGATTTATGTTAAATGGAATTTAGATTGAATGGTATTTAGGTAAAATGAAATTGAGGTTTAATGGAATTTTGGCTGAATGCATTTTAGGCTTTTTGATTTTAGGCTTAATGGGATTTAGGCTAAATGAGATTTAGGGAATATTCATGCGCCTCTTGAATTGAAGTTTCAAAAACATAATTGATAATTGAAAAAAGCCGAGAATTATTGATTATAGAAGAAAATAATTGAAAATTGGAGGAGTTATTGAGATGTGCAATAAATAAATGATAATTGAAAAAAAAAGTTGAAAAAAGTCTAAAATTATTGAATATTTATTTATTTATTCAATAATATATCCGCGAATAATATATATTCAATGATATATATAATTTAATTTAATATAAAATTAAATAATTAAAAATTGAAGGAAATAATTGAGAATTTAAAAAAAATCATTGTAAAAAGGCTAGAGTTATTGAATATTGAAAAAAAAACACTTGAAAATTGAAGAATGTATTTAATGTTGAAAATTATAATTGAGAATTAAAGAAAATACTTCAAGAATTGAACAATGGGAATGAAGTAGAAGAAAATAGGTGATAAATAAAGAAAAAGAAATTGAACAACCCAGGAATTATAGAATTTGAAGAAAACATTAAAAAATGAAGGATGTAATTGTAATTTGAGGAAATTAATAAAAAATTGTAGAAAATAATTTGAAATTAAAGAAAACGTGATTTTATGAAAATTATTGAATAATAATTGATGAATTGAATTGAAGTTTCAAAAAGATAATTAATAATTGAAAAACAAATATTGAAAAAAGCCGAGAATTATTGATTATAGAAGAAACTAATTGAAAATTGAAGGAATTATTGAGATGTGAAATAAATAAATGATAATTGAAAAAAATAGTTGAAAGATGTCGTGAATTATTGAATATTAAATTAAATAATTAAAAATTGAAGGAAATAATTGAGATTTAAAGGAAATAATTAAAAATTGAAGATAATAATTGAGATTTAAAGGAAATAATTAAAAATTGATGAAAATAATTGAAAATTGAAGAAAATAATTGAAAATTGAATCAAATAATTGGCAATTGAAAAAAATAATTTAGAGTTGAAGAAAATAATTAAAAATCGTAGAAAATATTTTAGAGTTAAAAAAATTAATTAGAAATTGATGAAAATAATTGAAAATTGAAGAAAATAATTGGCAGTTGAAGAAAATAGTAGAAAATCGAAGAAAATAATTGAGAAATGAAGAAATAATTTGAAATTATTTAAAATAATTCAAAATGGAAGAAAATAATTGAGAATTGTAAAAAAAAATTGAAAATTGAATCAAATAATTGGCAATGGAAAAAAATAATTTAGAGTTGAAGAAAATAATTAAAAATTGATTAAAATAATTGAAAATCGTAGAAAATATTTCAGAATTAATGAAATTAATTAGAAATTGATGAAAATAATTGAAAATTGAAGAAAATAATTGTCAATTGAAAAAAATAGTAGAAAATCGAAGAAAATAATTGAGAAATGAAGAAATAATTTGAAATTAATTAAAATAATTCAAAATGGAAGAAAATAATTAAGAATCGTAAAAAAAAATTGAAAATTGAATCAAATAATTGGCAATGGAAAAAAATAATTTAGAGTTGAAGAAAATAATTAAAAATTGATTAAAATAATTGAAAATCGTAGAAAATATTTTAGAATTAAAGAAATTAATTAGAAATTGATGAAAATAGTTGAAAATTGAAGAAAATAATTATCAGTTGAAGAAAATAGTAGAAAATCGAAGAAAATAATTGAGAAATGGAGAAATAATTTAAAATGGGAAATTAATTGAAATAATTCAAAATGGAAGAAAATAATTGAGAATTGTAAAAAAAAATTGAAAATTGAATCAAATAATTGGCAATGGACAAAAATAATTTAGAGTTGAAGAAAATAATTAAAAATTGATTAAAATAATTGAAAATCGTAGAAAATATTTCAGAATTAATGAAATTAATTAGAAATTGATGAAAATAATTGAAAATTGAAGAAAATAATTGTCAATTGAAAAAAAATAGTAGAAAATCGAAGAAAATAATTGAGAAATGAAGAAATAACTTGAAATTAATGAAAATAATTCAAAATGGAAGAAAATAATTGAATTATAGGAATTATAGAATTTGAAGAAAACATTAAAAAATGAAGGATGTAATTGTAATTTGAGGAAATTAATAAAAAATTGTAGAAAATAATTTGAAATTAAAGAAAACGTGATTTTATGAAAATTATTGAATAATAATTGATGAATTGAATTGAAGTTTCAAAAAGATAATTAATAATTGAAAAACAAATATTGAAAAAAGCCGAGAATTATTGATTATAGAAGAAACTAATTGAAAATTGAAGGAATTATTGAGATGTGAAATAAATAAATGATAATTGAAAAAAATAGTTGAAAAATGTCGTGAATTATTGAATATTAAATTAAATAATTAAAAATTGAAGGAAATAATTGAGATTTAAAGGAAATAATTAAAAATTGATGAAAATAATTGAAAATTGAAGAAAAAAATTGAAAATTGAATCAAATAATTGGCAATGGAAAAAAATAATTTAGAGTTGAAGAAAATAATTAAAAATTGATTAAAATAATTGAAAATTGAAGAAAAAAATTGAAAATTGAATCAAATAATTGGCAATGGAAAAAAATAATTTAGAGTTGAAGAAAATAATTAAAAATTGATTAAAATAATTGAAAATCGTAGAAAATATTTCAGAATTAATGAAATTAATTAGAAATTGATGAAAATAATTGAAAATTGAAGAAAATAATTGTCAATTGAAAAAAAATAGTAGAAAATCGAAGAAAATAATTGAGAAATGAAGAAATAACTTGAAATTAATGAAAATAATTCAAAATGGAAGAAAATAATTGAGAATTGTAGAAAATAATTGGAAATTGAAGAAAATAATTGAAAATTGAAAAGAATTTATTATCCCAGAAAAAAATTCCCGGTTTGACGGATAATTCCCGGTTAATTCCCGGTTTTTCCCGGTCAATTTAAATTCCCGGTTTTCCCGGTTAGTAGACACCCTGATTTGGTCTGGATTTCAGATTGAATTTTTTCGTACTGAAAATTGGAATATTCGCAAATTTAGTGGATGATTTTGGATTGTTCGGGAGCGATTAAGAGGGTCTTTAAAGTTTGTTTTTATTCTCAGGACATCTATTAATTGGTTTCGAAATAAAAAAAAAAAAATTTTTCTCGTTTTTTGCTGAAGCAACGTTTAACTTCAGTTATGTTTTTTTTAAAAATCACAGGAAATCTACAATTATTATTTATTATTAATAAGTAATCATAATTAAAGACAATTTTATATAAATTTAATGATACTTACTATTAACGCTCAACTGGTGAAACCCAGATGACACAGCTTCCTCTTCTGCACAATTATTAGACATTGTTTGCTTTTGTGATAATGCGTGCGAGCAAGGAAGTTATTCACGATAATTTTCTATTCGTTCATGACATCTTTGACAACTCAGCAGTCTGCACAATCTATATTATTATCAAACATTTATTTTTAATAAACTCATAATCATGCGTACGAACATCCTAAAATATATTTTCTTATTATAATATCAATTTAATATAAAATAAATGAAGAAACATTAAATTTGCATTAAGCAAATTATTCTTAATCAATTTAAATATTTGTTTACAAGTTAAAATCCAATAAATTACTTTCGGACAAGAGAAAATTTATTTCTCAACATCTGACGTTTTTAGATCGACGGGTAATAAAAAATCGATTAATGGAAATTGTATCTAAATATATTAAAACAAAAATAACTTGAAAATAATAGTGAAAAAAGAAAACAAATAAATATGAATCATGAATAACATTTTATAAATTAGGTGTATTATATGTATATTAATATTTGTAACAAATTAAAAGAGGTTAATGTACTAAGTGTTATTTTTATACTTAAAAATCAATCCTAAAAAACTATTTCCCAATTTATCGATTTTAGTCAATTTAAATGAAATTCTATGTAATTTAAAAGTAATAACAAAGATGCAAGTCACGAAATATTAAAATAGTTGAATAATTCACATGATGATTTAAAGAACAGTTTTTTAAATATACGAAATGTAAATTTTCTTAGGCATTCAATTTATAATAAAAGTTCTATATTAATTAATTTTATTAAAAACTAGAAAGAACTCCGTAATAAGAAAATCCATTAAAATTTCCAATTTATCAACTTAAAACTTTGCCTTTATAAAAAACTTTAAAGTTATTATTAACTTTAACAGGAATTTAATAATATACATTAAATTGTGGGGGAAATTTTTTCCGATAATAATAAATGATGCAGATTACATTATCATTTTATCAGAAAGCAAAAACAGTATTAATTTTATTTCATCACAATATAAAACATTTAACAAGTTTTACACCAAGTTTTCACGAAATAATACAAATATTTTCAAGTTAGTTACTATATTAAATTATAACTTAATAACCAAGTTATCGATAATAAGTCATCCTTCAATTGTTTTCAAATCAATCCCAGAAAAAAGGAAACAATTTCTAAATACTTTACACGAAAAGTGGTAAATTTAGCAAAATAATTGAGAATTATGGGTTTATTCGACACTAATTAAAAAACTGGTAAGGGTTCGATAAGCTTGTGAAATGTCAATTATGTATGAAAACAGAACTCGAAAATAAAATGACATTAGGGCTGGTGGAAAGAATAAAAGAATTTGAGGGCGGTACAAACCTATTTTGAGGTTAGCAGGCTTTCAGGCTGTTTCTCGTTTCGCAGCATTGCTTTTCTTGAAGATCGACAACTTATTAGCACGGGGAAAATTAGTTTAAAACAATGATGATTTCGTTATCACTCTATTTCTCGTCACTATCAGTTAGCCACCATCTTGACCACACATATACGTCAAACTCGAGCATGAAATGAAAGTGCGTCAGACACAAAGCTCACACACAATCACGCCCCGAATTGTATTTTTTTTTTTTACAAAACCTCGTGAATTCTTTCAAAACCGTCACAGAGCATTACTTATTGTTAATCAATCTATGAAAAAACGGTGATTTTAGTTTTTAGCCACTGCCGATTACAGAAAGAAAACGATTTTTAATGAGAATTTTCCTTTGGGAGGGATTATTTGGTGGAATTATCACATGACGGGAGAAAACAACCAATCACATCTTACCTTTACATGAGAAATATTTGCGGTTTTCCTTGAAAATGCACCATGTGATTGACTTTGTCCAGTTTGTTACGGGTCAATTCGGTCCATTCCGTCAAATCGGTCAATTCGGATAGTAAGGTTAGAGTTGATCATTAAAATTTTGCAAATTAAAAAAATCAAAATTACAACAAAATATTGGAGGAAAATGGAAATAGGACGTGGAGCTGTCTTGAAACTTTATCAAAATTTAATTAGAGAAAGCAGAAAATGGAATTCGTATAATTACAGGTAGATTTTCTTAAGTTTTTCAATTGTTTAAAAAATGAAATTTCTGCATTCTGATTTACAAATTAATAACATAACCTGTTAGAATGTCTTTATTTTTCTTATTATTTCTAATTTTGTTGTTGAATTTCTGTTTCAATCTTCCCAATTTTTATTTATTAATATAATCAAAATTAATTTAATTTATTTTATACATTTTTTCTTTGTTTTTCTTTATTGTTTTATTTTTTTAAATTTTGGAGTTGTTTTTTTCTAACTGTTATTTTGCTTCGTATTATTTCTTTTTTAAAATTAAATGATGCTTTTTAATTTATTCTCTTTCCTTCTTTTTTGTTTTTATTTAAAAATATTCCCAAGTACTTATTTTTATTTTATTTTTTTTTATTTTAATCTGTTAAATTATGTTTTTCTTTTTCTACAATTATTATTATTTTCAGGGCTGATAAAAATCATGATTTTTTAAAATATAATCAGTATATAAAATTTCCTAATGTTTATTTGTAAGTAGTTTATTAAAGAAATGAAGAAAAAATTTAAAAAACAACACAAGAATGAAATAGTGACATAATTATATATAAAAAAGTGGAAACTCTTTTCAGAAAATTAAACTATTCACTGACATTTTTTTAAATTAAAATAATAAATAGGATGATAGTTAACAAAAAACGTTAAAATATATTACTAAAGAGAACAACATTTTAAAATTTGAAAAATTAGAGGATTATTTTACAAATTGAATAAAAAAAGAATGAATAAAATTTTGGAAAATTTAAAAAAGTTTTAAAAGAATAGAAATTTTATGAAATAGAAGAACGATGATAAAATGAGAATATTTATTACAAGATTAAATTTACATAATATAAAATAAAAATAATGAAAGCTTTCAAAAAAGTAGAAAATTGAGAAATTGAACAAATGTAGATAAAAGCATCGAATAAATTTTTTCAAAAATTCGTAATTATAAGATAAAAACAAAACAATTGAAAAGAAGGAAAAATGCTTCTTAGAAATGTAAAAATTATAATAAAAATTAAAGAATTAATTAAAACGCAAGGAAGAAATAAAAAAATAGTGAAACATCAAGAAAATTAAATAAATAGGAAGAAAATAGAGAAACATTTTTCCCCTTAATCTAACAAACTAAAAAAATGTAAAAAGTACAAAAAATAAAATTAAAAAATGTATATATGTATATCAAGATAAATAAAAAGTCCACAAAAAAACTTAAAAATCCTTTAAAAATAAAAAAAATTTAGGCAAATTAAACCAAAAACATTTTTATAATATTACACTTAAAATAAGTACAACAATAAATTTAGAAAAATAAAGAAAATCTAAAAACTTTATGGAAGAATAAGTGAGTTTGAAAAAAATCTCAAAAAAAATTGAATAAACTTACAAAAAACAATGAGGGTATTTATTTTTAAAAATATGGAAATAATTATGAAAATCAACGAAATAAAAAGTTTAGTGAATGTTATAATAACAAAACTGTGTAAAATAATAATTAATAATTTGCATAAAAAGAAGAAACTTAAAGAAAAACCTAAAATAAAAGGGCAAATAAAAAAAAAAAAAAAATATCAAAAGTAAAAGTAGAAAAAAACTTAAAATTTTGTAAAAATAAGAAATTATATGATAAAAATTAAACAGTTTCGAAAAAGTGTCTTAGAAATATTGTAAGAATATTAAAAAAAAGGATTACTGTGAATATGGAAAATAATTAATATTATTTAGTTATTTTGCATTAATTAATATGCATTTAAATTTGAATTAATTGAAATTTAAAAGTTGGAACAAATTGCAATATGAGTTAATTGACGTTTTGAATTTATATAATTTTATTTTATAATGACTTAAAAATATAAAAATGTAGTAATATTTTTTGCTATCTTCATACCAAAAATTAGTAAATCGTAGATATTTTGATCATATTTATTAGCACAATTTTTTAAATTTTATAAAGATTAAAATATTAAAATTGAAATTTTTTAAGATTTAGCCACAAACTTGTGGATTTTGTGTATGTTTTGTGATGTTTTATATGCAGTATTAGACATCCGGAGAATTGTAAAGTTTTTTTGATTTAAATTATGATTTTAATGGAAATTTTCCAATCATTTAAATCACGATTTTAATGAAAAATTTTCAATCATTTAAATCAGTAACAGCCCTGATTATTTTCTTTTTTATTTTAATGGTAATTTTTATTTTATTTTCTATCCTTTACTATTTTATATTCTACAGAGTGTCTAGCGATCCGGGAAATCCTGGAAATTTTCTGTGAATTTAGTACATCTTAAAAAAAAACAGTAAATTTGAAACTAAAAAAAAATTCGTATCCTGCATGGTCAAAATTTTAATTTATATTATTTAATAATGCTGAATATTTCAGAATTTATTTATAAGAAACTTTCTCCCTTTGTTGAAATTGTTTATTTAAAATTTTTTAATTTTTCTTATAATTTCTTTATATTTTCAAAAAATGTATAAATACTTTTTTCTTACATTTTTCATAAATTCTCTCATTTTTATCATTTTCTAAATATTTTTCTTTCTTTATTTTTAATTGTTCTTTTGTAATTACATTCTTTAACTTTTCTCGATTTTTTACAAAATTTCTACGTCATTTTGATAATTCTCTTATTTATTTTTAGAACTTTTTAAGATCACTTTTGTTGTTTTTTCTTTTTTCAAAAATTGTCAGTGTTTCATAATTATATAGTATTTGTCCTTTATTTATTTATTTTTTCGCAAATTCGTGCCTAAATTTTCGATTTTTATTTTTGCTTAAATTTTTAGGAATTTAAAAAAGAATGTCTAATATCTTAACATTTTTATGTTTTGAAAAAGTTATTTTTTATTAGTTTGTCTTTTAAGATTTTATTATTTTTTATCAATCTCTTTTTAATCTTTGCGCTTTTTTTAAAAAAAATTTTTACGTAATTTTTATTATTTTGTTTAATCTTATAATTTATTCGACGATTAATTATTTTATTTTTTTCCGATTTTTTTGTTCTTTCGAGGTTTTTGTCATATTCTTTCAATCAATTTTTAAATAATTTCCTGATCTGTTTTCTTTTGTAAATTCTTTTTGTTAGGTAACTTCTTGTAAATAAATAATTATAAACAAACTTCTTTCGTAGCTTTTTACGTAGGTATTTTTTTACATTTTCTTATTTTTAGTTTAACATTTTTTGATTTTCTAATAGGTTTTTCACAACGTTTTTAGTTTTGTATTTCTTTATAAGATTCTAAATATTGTTTGTAATTTTTTTTTCATAATTTATAAAGATTAGTTTCTTAATATCCCTTTTTAAATTTGAGTTTTTAACATTTTTTAGTAAACTTGGCACGTAACAAATTTTTGTATTATTCAAAATTTTTCTTAAAATTTTTCATTTCCTTGGTACTCTTTTAATATATCTTTTTAAATTTTCTTAATACTAAGTTTTCAGTAATTTTTTTATATCGGTATTATTTTTGTCTTAGATTTAAAATATTATTTATATTAAAAATTTCCCAAAAATTTGCTTGATATTTTGTAAACAATTTCTTGTATTTCATTTTTTTTCTTTTCTCATCTTTTGTTATTCTTTTTATTTTTCGTTGTTCGAATTCTTCATTCTTTTTCAACTTTACTATTGCTTCGTAGATTAAGGAGTTTTTTTATTTTTCAAAAAATGTATTTTTACATTAACGTAGGTTTCAGTGGATTTTCCACGTTTTTTAAAAATATTTTTTATTATATTTTAAAATAGTTGTTCACTTTTTCCGAATTTGTTGAATATTTTTTGAAGATTTTCTTCATTTTTCAAAAAATCCCTTTTAATACTGTTGAACTTTTATCTTATAATTTCTAATTTTTTCAAAGCATTCATTTGGTATTATTTTCTGCAGTTTTTCATATATTCTTAATTTTTCTAATTTCTTAAAGACTTTTCTTCTTGTAAGTAATTTATTTTATGTAAATTTAAATTTTCTCATCATTTTTGTATCTTCTGCAAATATTTTTGTGTTATTTCCAAAACTTTATTTAATATTTTTTCTAAAAATTGGTTTTTAAACCAATTTGTTTAATTTTTGCATTTGTTTGAAAGATTTTTCTCTTCAGTAAAATTTTGACGTTTTTTCATGAATTTTCTTCGTTATTTTTTTATTTAAAAATATATGTTCGTAAATATTTTATATTTGTTTTTTTTTTCATGTTTTTATATTTTTTATTCTTTACTTTTTAAATATTACAGTTTGTCGTATATAAACAATTTATTTCAACATACATTATTATCATATTTTTATATTTTATGTAAATAAATAAATATTTTAATTTTCATCCTTTTTTCTTTAACAATTTTCTTAACTTTGTTATTTTTAAAGAATTTGTTTATTTTTTGTATGTTTTTGTAAATTACATATCTATTTGCATTTTCATTTGATTTTAATTTTTCTTTTTTTGAAGTAGATCATCCTCGATTTTCTTATTTTTGCGCTCATAAGGTTTTTAATAATTTTTGTAATTTTATCAGTTTTTCATAATTTGTTGGATTTTTGGAAGATTTTGTTCATTGTGTAAAATTTTGTTAATTGTTTATTAAATGTTCTCATTTCTTTTCTATTTCTTCAGACTTTTTAGTTTTTTATTTAATTTCTTTATTTTTTCGCTGGTTTTTTTTCTTTTTTTCATTTAATGTGATGCAGAAAATCCAGGAATTTGAAAATGATTATTTGCTAGACACCCTGTTAATAATAATAACAATAATAACATGTGACGCGTTTTGAAGAAAGGAACCTAAGAAAAAAATTTGAGGTTATGTTTGTTATTTTTGGAATGAAAATACACAAAAAAGGATCAACTCTTAATACGAATCGTCGATGTTTTAATCTTCATTCCGTCCAAAATATTTTTAAAACACTGATAATAATTAAAAAGATACTTTTAATGAAGTTAAAACTATCACTGAACATAACCTAACATTTTTAACTTCTAAGGTCCTTTTCTTCGTAATACGTCACATTTATTAATGTTTATTTAAATAAAAAAAATTTTAAATTAAATGTTTTAAATTTGATTTTTATAGAATGTTTGCACTGCGAAAAATTCGTCATGAATTTCAAGAAAATAAGACTGTGACCGACAAATCAGAACTGAGAGATTGTTTTAATCGTGGACTTGAATCTTTGGAAGTAATTAAGAGACAAGCTTTAATAGGACATCTTTACAGTACGCGACCTTTAGTAATAGAAACTCAACAAAGTCAGAACGAAAAATCTAAAGAATCTAAATAATTAGACTATTTAATTGCACTGAGTTTTGTTTTCTAATTTCTTTCTCCAAAAAAACCAGTTATCTTAAAACTGTCATTAAATTTTCTATTTGTATTTTCACTCGTTTACTTTTAAGATTATAGATTTATTTAAGCGTCACCGATGAGTCAAATTGTGCAGTATGTATATAGTATTGTCTTCTGTAAATAAAAAAGAAATTATCTTATTTTTTTAATCATTTTTGTTTACCTACTTTCAAATTTCCCGCCTGTTTTGCTGCTTTCAGGAGTGTACCAACAGAAAATAAATTATTTAGTAAAATGTAAAAAAGGAGGTATTAATTTTATTTAATAATTTGGTGCTTTGATTTTTGAAGAGAGAAACCATATTTATTTATAGAGAATCAATGTAATTTGTAAAACAATAAAGTCATTAAACTGAAGAAAATATTTTTTGAAAACAAGGTGCAGAAATTGATAGTAACGGTCATGAATTTGACATCTGTTTTAATTTAACCTAAAACTGTCAAATTGCAACGCAACCAACAGCAATAACACATATTATTTGAAAAAGTTAACAATTGTTAAAAAATAACTATGAAGGCATAATTCATGACACAAATATTTGTCAAAGGCGTGTGTTTTCTATAAAATTTCACAATGACTTGAACGATTATTTTTCTTTTCCACAGTATACGTGGAAATGACATTTGTAGCAAGAGTGAAAAAAGTGACTAATTTTAGAGATTTTAAATTGTAAATTTAGTTAAATCGTTAAAATGGCCACGAGAAATCTTACCGATGCGTTTGTGCTTATGAGAAATAATGCACTGCAAACAAAGCATATTTATGCAGAGCAGGTTTGTGAAATTTAATAATATTTAAATCAATTTTTTTGAGTTTCATTTCATTACAATCCATTAACTTTCGTTATATATTTCCTTGGTCTAGAAATTTATCTTTAAATCAACGAGAGTGTTGCTTATTAAAAGTTATTTTTATTGGTTTAATTTTGAAAAGCTTAATTAAAAAACCTGATAGTTAATTTGGAATTTGCAGAATTTATCAGACAGAATGGCTTTGGTGGAAATGGGAGGTTCGGATAGTTTTGAAATGAATGGAACAAATTTAGGAAATACTGCTCCTCCACCTTGGATAGATGCTTTAGAGGAAACTCAATACATTTTGAGTCGACTCCGAGTAAAAATTGAAGCTCTTCTTGATTTACATTCGAAACAATTGACTAGACCGACTTTGGACGATACGCCTCAGGTAATTATTATCAGGGATCACAGATTTTTATCTCTTACCAGGGCTGATAAAAATCATTTTTAAAGAAAATCAAAATAATCCGATTTTTTTACAGAGTGTCTATTGAATCGAATTTTTTTGATTTAAATCAAAAATTGATTTTTTAAAAATCTAATAAGTAAATAAAATTTTCAAATGTTTATTTGTAAGTAGTTTATTAAAGAAATGAAGAAAAAATTAAAAAACAATAACACAAGAATGAAACAGTGACATAAAAATATATAAAAAAGTAGAAACTCTTTTCAGAAAATTAAACTATTTACGGACATTTTTTGTTATATTTAAATAATAAATAGGATGATAGTTAACAAAAAACGTTAAAATATATTACTAAAGAGAACAACATTTTAAAATTTGAAAAATTAGAGGATTATTTTACAAATTGAATAAAAAAAGAATGAATAAAATTTTGGAAAATTTAAAAGAAAATAAATTTCATGAAATAGAAGAACGATGTTTAAATGAGAATATTTAGTAAAAGATTAAATTTACATAATATAAGATAAAAGAATAAAAGCTTCCAAAAAAGTAGAAAATTGAGAAATTAAAAAAATGTAGATAAAAGCATCAAATAAATGTTTTCAATAGTTCGAAATTATAAGATAAAAATAAAACAATTGAAATGAAGGAAAAATGTTTCTATGAAATGGAAAAATGATGACAAACATTAAAGAATTAATTAACACGCAAGGAAGAACTAAAAAAATATTGAAACATCAAGAAAATTAAATAAACAGGAAGAAAATAGAGAAATGTTTTTTCCCTTAATCTAATAAACTAAAAAAATGTAAAAAGTACAAAAAATAAAATTAAAATATATATATGTATATCAAGATAAATAAAAAGTCCACATAAAAAACTTAAAAATCCTTTAAAAATAAAAAAATTTAAGCAAATTAAACCAAAAACATTTATAAAATATTACACTTAAAATAAGTCCAACAATCAATTTAGAAAAATAAATAGAATCTAAAAACTTTATGGTAGAATAAGTAAGTTTGAAAAAAATGTGAAAAAAATTGAATAAACTTACAAAAAACAATGAGGGTATTTATTTTTAAAAATATGGAAATAATTATGAAAATCAACGAAGTAAAAAGTTTAGTGAATATTATAATAACAAAATTGTGTAAAATAATAATTAATAATTTGCATAAAAAGAATAAACTTACCGAAAATCCTAAAATAAAAGGACAAAAAAAAAAGAAAAAATATCAAAAGTAAAAGTAGAAAAAAACTTAAAATTTTGTCAAAATAAGAAATTATATGATAAAAATTAAACAGTTACTTACGAAAAATTGAAAGCCCTTAGAAATATTGTAAAAATATTAAAAAAAGATTACTGTGAGTATGGGATATAATTAATATCATTTAGTTAGGGCTGATAAAAATCATTATTTTTAAAGAAAATCAAAATAATCCGATTTTTTTACAGAGTGTCTATTCTATTGAATCGGATTTTTTTGATTTAAATCAAATAAGTAGATAAAATCTTCAATGTTTCTTTGTAAGTAGTTTATTAAAGAAATGAAGAAAAAATTAAAAAACAATAACACAAGAATGAAACAGTGACATAAAAATATATAAAAAAGTAGAAACTCTTTTCAGAAAATTAAACTATTTACGGACATTTTTTTTTTATATTTAAATAATAAATAAGATGATAATTAACAAAACTTTTAAATATATTATTAAAGAGAACAAAATTTTAAAATTAGAAAAATTAGAGAATTATTTTAGAAATTGAATAAATAAAGAATGAATAAAATTTTGGAAAATTTAAAAGAAAATAAATTTCATGAAATAGAAGAACGATGTTTGAATGAGAATATTTAGTAGAAGATTAAATTTACATAATATAAGATAAAAGAATAAAAGCTTTCAAAAAAGTAGAAAATTGAGAAATTAAAAAAATGTAGATAAAAGCATCAAATAAATGTTTTCAAATAGATCGAAATTATAAGATAAAAATAAAACAATTGAAATGAAGGAAAAATGTTTCTATGAAATGGAAAAATGATGACAAACATTAAAGAATTAATTAACACGCAAGGAAGAACTAAAAAATTGTGAAACATCAAGAAAGTTAAATAAATAGGAAGAAAAAAGAGAAATGTTTTTTCCCTTAAGGAGGTTCTATCGTAAAGAGAATTAACATTACCATTTTCATCAAATTTGGTTCACTGATAGACAAAGGTTTTATAATGATGCAGTTAAAATTTTGAGACTTCAATGTACTTGTGAAAAAAGTTATAAGCGTTTTTGTTTTTTAATATTTTTGAACATTTAGCATTGAGTCTTATGGGAAATGAGTAGTTTTTCATATATATTTATTTACCACAAAGTATTTAGCATTACCAATTTGATGAAACATTTTTTTAATACAGTACAGATGTATAAGGATTAAATATCTAATAAAAAAAGTGTCATTATGTACCTGTGAGAGTTGCAATAAATTATTTTGTAAACATATTTCACTTTTTACACAATACAGTTCAAACGTTCAGACCTTTTAAAATGTTAATTTTGATCACACATGAAAAATAGTCATATTTAAAAAGCAAATAATGTAAATAAAGTTAATAAATACAATTTTTTAATTATATATTCGTAAAATAAAATTTAAACCTAACCTCAAAATAATGGTCTCTGTTTTGACTAGTACCGTCATACCATAGAACCTCCTTAATCTAATAAACTAAAAAAATATAAAGAGTACAAGAAATAAAATTAAAAAGTGTACATAATATGTTTATCAAGATAAATAAAAAGTCCACATAAAAAACTTAAAAATCCTTTAAAAATAAAAAAATTAAACCAAAAACATTTTTAAAATGTTACACATAAAATAAGTCCAACAAAAAATTTAGAAAAATAAAGAGAATCTAAAAACTTTATGGAAGAATAAGTAAGTTTGAAAAAAATCTCAAAAAAAATAAATAAGATGTGAAAAAAATTGAATAAACTTACAAAAAACAATGAGGTTATTTATTTTTAAAAATATGGAAATAATTATGAAAATCAACGAAGTAAAAAGTTTAATGAATATTATAATAACAAAATTGTGTAAAATAATAATTAATAATTTGCATAAAAAGAATAAACTTACCGAAAATCCTAAAATAAAAGGACAAAAAAAAAAAGAAAAAATATCAAAAGTAAAAGTAGAAAAAAACTTAAAATTTTGTCAAAATAAGAAATTATATGATAAAAATTAAACAGTTTCGAAAAATTGAAATTTTTTCGAAATATTGTGAAAATATTAAAAAAAGGATTGCCTATTGTGAATATGGGAAATAATTAATATTAGTTAGTTAGGGCTGATAAAAATCATTATTTTTAAAGAAAATCAAAATAATCCGATTTTTTTTTATTTAAATCAAAAATTGATTTTTTAAAAATCTAATAAGTAGATAAAATCTCCAAATGTTTATATGTAAGTAATTTATTAAAAAAATGAAGAACAAATTAAAAAAACAACACAAGAATGAAATAGTGACATAATTATATATAAAAAAGTAGAAACTCTTTTCAAAAAAATAAACTATTTACGGACATTTTTTTTATATTTAAATAATAAATAAAATAATAATTAACAAAACGTTCAAATATGTTACTAAAGAGAACAAAATTTTAAAATTACATACAGTAAAAACAGTAAAAAAAATTTTTTACCCATCTTTATAAATAAACAAACTTTGATGCACAAAATAGCCGCATCCGTGGGGCTATTTTGTGCACAACTTTGAGTTTCTATAACTCAGACAAAAAATTTTTTCTTGTCGGCTAACTCATAGGACACCTTCAGAAGGATGTCTACAACATAACTGAAAAGTTCAATTCTTTAGTTTTTCAAATTCTGAATTTTAACAAAGCATAGAGTGAAAAAAGAGCGGTTTTGTGCACAAAATAGCCCCAGTTGGCGGTATGTTAGTTTGTATAAATGTAGGAGATTAAAATACTTAGGTATTTAAAAAAAATTAAATATAAATCTTAAGACTAATAAATAAAAATTTGAATTAATCGAAGTTAAAATAAATTTGAGTCAACATTTCGTTGAAACTGTTTTAAGTTTGGAACCATTTAAAATTTAAAAAAATTAAATCTTGACTTGATAGAACTTTTGAAGAATGGAAATAATCCTCAATAGAAGTTTGGAACGATTAAAGTTCATATAAATTATATAAGTTTAAATACATTTTGTTCAAAAACTATCATTTCAACAAAAATATTTCAATTTTGCTTCCTCATAGAGGAAGCTTTGTGATCGTTAAAATTTTCGATTTTCCAAAAATAGTCTAAATCGACTCATTTTCATCTAAAAAGCGAAAATTTTCATTCCTAAGCAAATGTCCAGATGCATGCATGTGTGTGTGTGTGTGTGTGTGTGTGTGTGTGTGTGTGTGTGTGTGTGTGTGTGTGTGTGTGTGTATATGTGTATATATAGCGTTTTTTGTGTACAAGATATCTTGAGAACGCTTTAACGGATTCCAATAAAATTTGGATGACTTATTAAGCTCATGAATATCTAAATTTGGACACAAGGATTTTTGAAAATACCCAATCAAATTTTTTTGAGCACCTTTTTTTATCGAAAAAAATCGTTTTTTGACAAAAAAATTTTTTCTGCTAAAAATACAACTTAATGAATACGAAAATCATATTCCTTATCTCAAAACGAATCGATTGACCTATATAACTTTTATAATTGATCAAGAATTTGTAAAATAATTCATATTTTTACATTTTTTTGCATTAAAAAAAATTTTTTTAACAACATCCCCAATTAACTTATATATTATTAATTTTTGCTTCCTCTATGAGGAAGCAAATTATTTTGCTTACTTGGAAGCGAAATGTCCATGAAATGGACATAATTCTCACCTAGTTTTGTAATGTCTCTACCTATGATATTTTCTCCTTTTATTTATTATTTTTTCTTTTTAAAATATAAAATTGAAAAAATTCGTGCTCTTTTGAAACATTTTTTATTTACTTTTACTTATATGACTATTTCTTGAAGTTGGCAGCGATTTTAATTTGCATAGAATGAAAGTTAATATATTAATATATTTGAAAATACATACAGGTAGATAAAACCCATTAAGAAAAGACAAATTTAGTTAAGATACATTTGCTAGGCCACATTATTGGAGTTATATAAAATAAAACATAAAGAACTAATAAACATCGCCAGATTGTTATTAAAAAAGTCAAATTTGTCACTGTATTGTATCCCCTTAGTGCAAAGTCGCAATGAGATTGAATTTTTTGCAAAATTAGTTTTACGAACAGGAATATAAAAAGGCACAACTGATCAACTGATAAAGCTATATTTATCTAAAATATAAGTTTTATTTGAATAAAAAATTTCATTAAATTAGTAATCTTATTTGTACTCGCAAAAATTGATAGTTGTAAATGCCTAGAAACAATCCAATGTTTATATTGCTATAATTTTTAGCAGTTTTGAATATACAATTATTCTTTTTAAAGTTTATAATTATTCTTAACTGACAATCTATTATTCTCCTTCAATTTTATGATGATTTATTAATTTATTATATTAAAATATTAAAAGTATTTATTAATCTCGATTATTCTCACCATTCTTCGATTTTTTTTCAATTGTATATTATTTTTTTTAATAGTTAATTATTTTCGTCATATTGTATTTTTATTTTTTAATTATTAAGTATTTTCTTGATATTTTCATTTAATTCTTTAATTTTCAATTTATTTCTTCAATTTTTAATTATTTTCTTCAATTCTTAAATATTTTCTTTCATTTTCAGTTATTTTTATCGACTTTCCATTAATTCCTCAATATTAAATAATTCTCTGATTTTTTCAATTTTTTTCGATTTTTAATACAGTTGTTAAATGTGCAATTATTTCCAATTTTTATTCCTTCAATTTTCTTAATTTTTCAATTTGCAATTATTTTCTTTAAATTTAATATTTCTTGTTTAATTTTTTCAATTATTTTAATCAGTTATTAATCTAGTCATTTTCCAAATTGTTTTTTAATTAACAGTTATTTTCGTCATTTTTCAACTATTTCTTTCAATTATTAATTGTTTTCTGCAATTTTCAATTATTTTCTACAATTTTTTCAATGTTCAATTTTTATCTTAAAATTTTATAATAATTCTTTGATTTTTTAAATTATTTTGTTCGGTTTTGTATTAATCTAGACATTTTTATAATTTTGTCTTCAATTGTCGAATATTTTCGTAATTTTTTAATTTTTGTTCCAATTATCAATTATTTTTTCAAATTTTAATTTAATTCTTAAATTTTCTATTTATTTCCTGAACTTTTTATTATTTTTTTCAATTTTAATTTTTTTTTTTCGATTTCCAATCCAGTTGTTCAATTTGTAATTATTTCGAACAGTTATTTCTATAATATTTTAACTATTTTGTTTTAATTTAATAATAATTGTTTAATTTTTTAAACTATTCATTTCAATTGTGTAATTATGTAGTCATTTTTTGAATTTTTTAAACTGTCTATTTTTTTTGAAATATTTTATAAATGTTTTTATTAATAGAGATGGTCAAAATACGATCTGAAAATTTTTTATATGAAGATAGCAAAAAATAGTATTCAATTTTTATATCTCTAAGTCATTTTAGTTAAATTACAAACGTCAATTAACTCATATTATTTTAATTTATTCAAGCTTTCAAATTTCAATTAATTCCACAATAATTTTTGTTTTCTTAAAAGTTTTTTAATCGACTTCACTTTTTCAAAACTGTTTAACTTTTATCTTCTAATTTCTAATTTTTTTAAAATTAAAAGAATCTTTTCTTCCTTTACTTTTGATATTTTTTTTATGTTTGTTTTTCTATGCAAAGATTTTCTTTTATTTTCTTCTTTTTATGCAAACTATTTAATAAACAATATTTAACACAATTTTGTTATTATAACATTCCCTAAACTTTTTTTTTGTTACTTGAAAAATAATTTATTTTCTTTAAATATTTTCATATTTAAAAAGAAATAGTGTTTTTTTTTGTGAATTTATTCAATTTTTTTCACATCTTGTCTATTCTTTTGCAGACTTATTCTTTCATAAAATTTTTAGATTTTCTTTATTTTTTTAAAATTATTTTTGGACTTGTTTTAAGTCTAATATTATAAAAATATTTGTGGTTTTTTTCCTAAACTTTTTTATTTCTCAAGAATTTTTGCATTTCTTTTGTGAATTTTTTATGTATATAATAATAATAATTTATTTCCAGATATATAAACTTTCGGCTTTTTACATTATTGTCCCAAAGTACACATTAAGTTTATAAAAGCAACAAAACATTACAATACATCAGATTTATTAAATTAATCAGATTATAATTTTTTACGTATATTTATATACATTTTTTTTAACTACATACTTCTAATTTTTTAGTAGATTCTTACCAAATTGTTTTTTTTGTATTTTTTTCAATTTTTTATAGTTTAATAGATAAAAAAAAACATTTCTACCTTTTTTTCCTGTTTATTTAATTTTCTTGTTGTTTTACAATTTTTTTTATTCATTTCTGTCATTTCAATCAACTTTTTAATTTTGTCATCATTTTTCTATTTCTTAGAAATATTTTCCCTTTATTCAAATTGTTTAATTTTTATCTTGCAATTTCGAATTTTATACCTTTATTAAAAATTTTTTTAATTTCTTAATTTTATACTTTTTTGAATACTTTTATTCTTTTACTTTATTTTATGTAAATTTAATGTTGCACTAAATATTCTCATTTTAAGATCGTTTTTCTATTTTATAGAATTTTTTTTCTTTTAAATTTTCATTTTTTCAAATTTTTTAAAATCTTCTACATTGTTTTTTTTTTCTAATAATTCTCTAATTTTTTTTTATTAAAATTTTTTTTGTCTCTTAGTAATATAACCTTTTTTTATTTATCTTCTTATTTGTTTTTTTAATTTAAGAAAGAATGTCAGTAAATATTTAATTTTTTAAAAAGACTATCTTTTTTATGTATTTGTTGCCATTTTTTCTCATTCCTGTGTAGTTTTATTTTTGAAATTTTTCTCTGATTCTTTCATAATGTAGATACCTAACTTGTTTTATTTTAAAAAATTTTCTGATTTTTTTTGTAGACTGTTTTTTCATCTTTTTACGTTTTTATATTTTGTTTTAATAATTTACTACTTTTTTTTGTCGCTTTTACTTAATTTTCTTAATTTTTCTATCATAAGGATTTGGAGATTTATTTTGTAACTTTTTTCCTTTATTCATAATTTTTTTGATTTTTATTAAATTTTTTCTCAATTTTTCATCATTTCTTGTTAAATCTTCTCAGTTTAAAAACAAACTACTTAGAAATAAACATTTGAAAATTTTATGTATTCCAGAAATCAATTTTTTATTTAAATAAAAAAAAAACTTGATTTTTATCAGCCCTGTTTATTGCTAAAAGCTTCTATTAAAGAAACTTTTGATCGCTTTTAAAAATATATTCAAATTTTATATGATTATAATTTTATTTTACTATAATTTTAATCCATCCGAAAGTAAATTAAAATTACAACTTTACAAATACAAATTTTAGTTTATTTTCAATTTAATATCAATTTCAACCTATCCTAGCTTTAATTTATCTAATTTTTAAATTAATAAAATTTCATTTAATCTTAAGTTTAAATCGATTTTAATATTAATCGATCTAAACTTTAATTATATGGGTATTATATGGGATTAATTTTATTAATATAATAATAATAAGTAATTATGAATTTGTAATAATAATATTTACAGGAAGAAAGACAAATAGACCAATTAACAAGAGAAATAAGCAGAGCTTTTTCGACTGGATATAGACAAGTACAAACTATAAAAAATGCTGCTCAACACGAAACTAGAACTGCTGAGCGCAGACTTGCCTTGAGTGCTGTAATGGCTTTGTCTTCCGCTCTTCAAGATATGGGTATTCGTTATCGAACTGGCCAAAATCATTATTTACAACGTAAGAAAGCTGTCTTTTTTCATAATTAATTTATTATTTAGAAAAATTTTTTATTTTATAATAAAATTCGATATTTCTAGAGGTGAACTCCAGGGAAGAAAGAAACCGAAAATTTTTCGAGGATGAACAAACACCGGTAATAAATGGATCGGTTGACTTGTGGCTCTCTGAATCGACTCAAGAAGACACATCTTCAAGTTTTTGGCCCCAAGGTCAACAAAAACAAGAGTCAGTTCTTTTAAATTTTGATGATGCTGAAGAAAATATAAGGCAGGCTATGGAAAGAGAACAAGAAGTCGGTCATATAGTTCATAGTATATCGGAATTAAATCACATATTCAAGGTGAGCTTATTTACATTTAAAAAATAATAATTTATATTCCTGTTCATATAATGCTTATTAAAATTCCAATTCAATATGATTCTTATTCAAAATTCCGTGCAATAAAAGTCTTATTCAAAATTATGTGCATAAAAGTCTTATTTACAATTTTATGCTATAGAAATTCTATTCGGAATTACTTTCAATATTTGTATTTTTTTCAATTTTTAGTTTTTCAACTTTTAATCAATGTTATCAAATTCTAGTTATTTTTTTTTAAATATTTTAACTGTTTGTCCCTTTCTATAATTTCAAATAAATTTGACTATTAATTCCTTTTTTATCATTGACCAACTCTGCAAGATTTGAGCTTCTTTTTATGATAACTGTTTTTTTCATTATTTTTAGGACCTCGCAAATATGGTTCAAGACCAGGGCACTGTTTTAGATCGTATCGACTATAATATCGAACAGACTCAAGTTCAAGTTTATGAAGGATATCAGCAGCTTAAAAAAGCAGATTCTTACCAAATAGCAAACCGAAAAATGTACTGTATATTAATTCTTGCTGGAGCGATAATTACTGTCAGCTTCCTCTTAGTTATTCTCAAAACTTAGTGTATCTATATGTGTTTTTAATATGCGCAACAATTCCAAAGCTACTTATTACGCGAACAAAAATTGCAATAGAGACTTAAGATTGGAAGAAATTAGTGTAGAGAAAAAGGTATAAACAGGGATTTTAAAAAATGCTATCAATTGGAAAATGTAATCTTCTACAAATGTTCAATTTTTATTGGAACAAATCCTTCTTTTTTCCATTCAAATATTTTCATAAATCATTCCTACAACTGAAAAAAATGTATACTTGTAATAAAATTTACTTCATTATAGAAAAAATAATTTATAATAATAATGGATTTCTGAAATCAAAATTTGTTTAAACGTTCAGAATTTTATTCAGAACAAAATTAATTAAATGTACTGTATGCTTCGTTTTTAGAATCTATTGTATTTTTTTGAAACAGAGGTCCAACGATAATAATTGAACAAAATAATTGTCTGTATATAATGTGGATGTATGTGTATTATAATTGTAAATATGTGCTTCAGAATTATCGTTTTAATCATTGTTGTGTTATTGTTTTTCTTTCATTCCATTTAGAATGAAAAATAAATTATTGTTTAGCAAATAAAAAGTTGTAATATTTTACAATTATTTTATTTTCAATAAGATGTTTGTTTGAATATTATATTTATAATGATAAATCAGTTTCAATTTTAGTTTTGAAACTTATTATCTAAAAACAAATGTTTATAATGTCTTTGATTAAACTAAATTATTATGATTTGTGGTTTTGAAAAAAAATCTATTTATAAACAGTTCAGATTGTTTATTAATAAATTATAACAATAATTTTCAAGGTTTTGTGGTTTAATATCATATATTCCAAATATTCGCAAAGTCACACCTTTTATCACAGACTACATCGTATTTTACAATAAATTAATCAAAGTTACAATCAAGAAAATTTTATAAAAATGTCCTACAAAAAATTTGTTCTGAAGCGTCGATTATAAAATCAAAAGAAACTTTCTATCAAAATACAAAAGCCTTAGATGGTAAATGCAAATAAATATGAACAAATTTTTTTACAATTAAACATGATTGTGTAACACAATAAGTAGTTAAAATTTAATTTCTAGAAGTAAAATTGATTTTTGTTTTACAATAGCACTACTTAGAAAATTGTTTATGTATAGGTATTCAACTTTTTTCAAAACTACATGATAAAAAATGGAAATCTTTCTTTTAAAAATAGTATCCTACGTAAATTTAAGTTCTGCATTAATTCAGTCTTCTTTTTTATTCACTCTGAGGCAATTGGAACATTTGATACAATTTGCTGTTTTACAGTAAGGATTTGATTTGTAAATTCTAGGTGAAAATTTTCTTTGCGCACAATTAGATTTTTAAAAATATTCCACTTTGAGCCTCACTTTCATTATTAATTTAAAAAGCTATCATGTTTTCTTTTTTTTTCTTTCTTTGTAAAAAATATGTAACAAATACTGTGAAACATTAATTTTCTAATAAGAAAATACTCAAAAAACATATAAAACAAGATGTCAAGTTAAAAATATTTAAACAAATTTTAATATTTTTTACTAAGAAAACGTTTCTCTTAATACTTTCAAATTATAATCCCAAATGTCTTAATTATAATTTCTAAAATTTTGATTCAAATTTACAAAATAATCGATTCATTTTTCATATAATTATAAAGTCAACTCCAATCACTTCCTTATTTCCAAGTAGATTCTTGCGTAATATTGCGATTGTCGTAAAAATCAACAACGTACAAAAATAAAGTTGGGAGTATTTACAATATGTATTCTTATTTCGGAGAGACTTAATTTTTATCGTTTTTTTTTGTTTATTTTCTATTTTACAAACGATACTATAAGTATTTAAAGAATGAAGGAACCAATTGTCGAGGAAATAGTGACCCAGGATTAGAATTTAATTTATAACTCGTAAATAAAATTATTTACATTTATACAGAAACTTCTGTTTTGAAAAACAGATAATCGATGTTTAGTGATGTTATATATAATTTTCTAATAAAAAATAAATTTATAAACTAACTCTTTTTTCATAGCAACACAATTAAAATTCCTCACTTGTGACATTCTGTTATTTGTAATAAATTGACACCAACTAATTTATTTTGTCAATATTAAAAGCGAGAAACTTTTAAAATCAGGTGAGAGCATTTTTGTTCATAGGTTTGATCAGTTTTAATCTATTTTAATAAAGCAATTAATAGTAGTGTAAATGCATTTTTTGTAAAAATTTTATACTTTTAAAGCTTTAAAAGTATCAGATTTACAACTTGACTGTCACTTTTTTTTTTTTTGCCTGAGTTATAGAAACTCAAAGTCGTGCACAAAATAGCCCCCACTGATGGGGCTATTTTGAGCATCAAAGTTTGTTTATTTATAAAGTTGTGTTATTTAAAAGTATGAAAAGTTTACAAAAACTCTGGTTGTTATGAAATAGGCTAAATTACAGTTTTCTGTAAAATTACAAGTTTAAAGTGTGATTTGGGCCAACAATAAGTTTTTTACGGTATATATAATATACTGTTGTTTGTAAACACAAGAGATACTTAAACCCGCACAAAACCAATAGAAAATGTTTCCTAGAAAAGATAACTCGACATTTGGTGATCGATCAAAATAAAGCACCATTTACCGAGAGTCCTAGTTTTATTTAAACTATTAAATATGCTTTTAAGGGGTTTTGTAACTTTTTTAGGCCTAAAATAGAAATTTTTAAAAAAAAATCCTTGCTTATAAGTTTTAAATTGTAATTCATTAGAAGTTTTTACATCTTTTATTATCTTATTATTTACCATTGGTAAAAATTACTTTTATTTATGGTTACACTGTAGCTTATCACTGAATTATCAAAAATGAAAAAAATCAAATGGTATTTCAAAAAAGACGATTCAATACAGTTCCTAACCTCTAACTACTCAAAAAAATCAAAAGTGTAAGAAATGGTAAGCTTTTGAATTCAAAAATCTGAAAAAACATCATTTTTTTACCTTTAATCATTGACAAAAAATTTGAAATAAAATATTATTAGTATATTAAATGTTTAGGTTTTTGAGTTATGATGGTAATCATTTTGAAAAAAAACGCGTTAAAGTTTTGAAATCAGAAGGTTACAGTTTGTCAAACAAAAGTAATCAAATTAGCATAAAACTTGGTACTCGGGGTTTTTTAGGATCGCTGATTATACGAATATGATGTCAGATTTCAAAAATTCAAAATGAAGAATCCAATATGGCGAACAAAAAATTTAATTAAGACTAAATTTGCTCCAAACCCCTTAAAATATTAAAAATATAGGTACGACTTTTAGAACTAAAAAGGGTAAAACATAAAAAAGGTTTTTTCAATTTTCTAAGATTTTCGAAATGGTTGCATTCTAGAAAAATGATGTTCAAATTATAAAAAGAAAGATTGTTGTATATGTACAAAAATACTATTCATTGACATTGTAATATAAATTACTCGATAATTGATTCCTTCACCATATTATTATTATTATTTACCTATTTTTTCTCCTACAAAATATTTTATCTACAAATTCGAAATTCTCATTATATTCGGAAATCTAAAACACTTAAGAAGGCTCTTTGTTCATTGGAATTTTTGTCTTATAAAGACGAATGAAAATTCCAGTAGTGCAAATAGGACTAGTGTGAAATGTATATTATAGTTACAGTGCTTCATTTACAGGAGGAGTGAATGTGCACCAAAATAGCAAAAGCACCACCTAAAATAAAACGCACAAAGTTGTCCCCAACAAGAGGACCAAGTGCATAGAGGCCGTTCTTCGGAGCACGAACAACTTCGTAAGTGAAGTCGTTTATTTCAATGGGATTCCACTTGCTGTCGATTGGACGGTCTTGAAATTTTCCTAAACCAACTCCGTTCTTTTCGAGATAAGATAAATCTGGCCTCGCTCCTGGAAAAAAAAAAATTATTTAAGATTAACAATGCATGCGTTATTTTCTTTAACTTTACCATTTTTAAGGAGGCCCTGTAAATAAGGATTTATTAAAACTCCATGTTTTGTGATTGGAACTTGGAAAGTTCTAATTAAAGAATTGCTTATTTTGTTGATTAGAACTTAAGTTCCAATTAATCGGGATACATTTCCTACAAAAAATGAGAGAAAGGACAATCTAAATAGCACAAAAGTATATTATGCACTACTATTTATAAATAACGAACACTAGTATCACATTAGATCACATATTTTCATGGAAAAAGGAAAGTTAAATGATAAAACTGATTTCCCAAGATTTCACGGAGTCGACAGTATTGTCAGCTGATAGACGCCATTGGATTTTGACAGGAAAAGGTTATGAGTGCTAGTCACATTGCTTAACTGAGTCACGTAGTCATTCTGGTTATTTTTGTTGGCGTTCAATTTTTAAAATATTTATTATTCAACAGTGATTATCTTTTTTACTTTCTACGTAATTGAAATAAGCTTATTTACGATTTATTCTTATTAAAAATTATAGAAATGGTGCTTTAATAGCCATTAACTTATACATAATTTTAATTATAAATAAAACAGCCTGAGAAGCATTATAATTTAATTTAAAAAGTGAAAAATTAAAGTAATAAACAATGGAATTGATAATTACTAAATACATTTTTTAATAAATATAAAATTAATTTTAATTTATAGAAAAATTGTTAGAAATTGAAAGAAGTATAAGAGGTTTTTTTATTGAAAAAAAATTAAAATAATAATTAATGGAATTGATAATTCATAAATAAAATTATTAATAAATACCACTAATAATATTATAATAATGTATTGTTTAAAAAGAGTATATATTTTTCAATATAAAGAATTACTTTAAATTTAAATTATTACTTTAAATGTAACTTTGATCTCATTAACCTTGTAATTAAATTTCAGTTATATTTTAAATTTTAAACTTACATTGTCAGTTTCTTGTACTTGATAAAAACAACGAATTAAAAAAAGAAAACTCATCTATTATATTAGTGTAAAATGGAAAAATTAATTTATTGCTTTAAAAAAGTTTATATTTTTCTATGTAAAGTATTGTTTATTTATTTAATAATAATTTTGATTATTTATTTATTTGTTAATAATTAATTTCATCCATTATTTTTTCTTTTTTTTAATTATTAATTCAATAAATTATTATTTTATTTCTTTCTTTCAATAAACAAAACCTCTAATTTTTCCTTCAAATTCTTTCAATTTTAATATATTTTAAAATTAATTTCTTAATATTATTATTCGCATTGATTAATAATTATATCTATGAATTATTAATTCCATTTTAATTATTATTTACATTTTTTTCAATAAAAAAAACCTCTTATCCTTCCTTCAATTTCGAACAACTTTTCTTTAAATTAAAATTAATTTATTAAGGTTAATATTCTTTATATTTATTAAAAAATCTATTTAGTAATTATTAATTCCATTGTTTATTATTTTAATTTTTTATTTTTTAAATTAAATTATAATGCTTCTCAGGGTGTTTTATTTATAATTAAAATTATGTATAAGTTAATGGCTATTAAAGCACCATTTCTATAATTTTTAATAAGAATAAATCGTAAATAAGCACATTTCAATTACGTAGAAAGTAAAAAAGATAATCACTGTTGAATAATAAATATTTTAAAAATTGAACGCCAACAAAAATAACCAGAATGACTACGTGACTCAGTTAAGCAATATGTGACTAGCACTCATAACCTTTTCCTGTCAAAATCCAATGGCGTCTATCAGCTGACAATACTGTCGACTCCGTGAAATCTTGGGAAATCAGTTTTATCATTTAACTTTCCTTTTTCCATGAAAATATATGATCTAATAAGATACTAGTGTTCGTTATTTATAAACAGTAGTGCATAATATACTTTTGTGCTATTTAGATTGTCCTTTCTCTCATTTTTTGTAGGCAATATATCCCGATTAATTGGAACTTAAGTTCTAATCAACAAAATAAGGAATTCTTTTATTAGAACTTTCCAAGTTCCAATTACAAAACATGGAGTTCTAATAAATCCTTATTTACAGGGGGTTTATCCAAAAAACCATTTTTTACAGATTCTTCTAAAAATGTAATGACATATTAAATTCATTACTTTACATGTACTGTAACAATTTCATTTAATTTTACCTTTCTGTTTTTAAGATATAAATTTATAAAGTTGGGACTTTTACATGGAAACAGTAACAAAACGCGCAAAATGACAATATTTTAATTGATTAAAAAAACACGGTTCTACAAATTTTTTAAAAAAACTAATATACTTTAAACTGTAATGTAATATAACTTTTACAACAATATTTAATTAATTTACCGTACCGTTGTTAAGAAAATGTTATTTAAGGGTAGTAATTCTTCACTTTTTTGAAATAATCAGGGAGAAAAAATTTTAATAGCTTGACATTTTCAACAGAAAATTTTTTTTTCAATAAAATTTGTTTGTGTAATGATTTTAACTACAAAATACTATTTAGAAACCAAATTATTAGAAGAAATTAAATTTAAAAAAAATTGACTATCATTGTCCGATAGAATGAGAACCGCTTGAGGGTATAGGCGTCCTTAACAGAATGTCTAGATCCGCTCAAGCGGTTCTCATTCTATCGGAACATGATATTCAATATCTTTTTAAGGTATTTCTCCGATGGACAGTCCCTGACAAAAATTAGTATTTCAGTTTAAAGCGATCATTAATTAATATAATTTACTTTCGTTCTTATTACTTTTAATAGTTAATCGGACATCGGCCAATAGTTTTTTAATGCAAAAGTTTCAAAAATGAACAAATGTTCTTAAATTTTTAACGTTTTTTAAAGATATCTTTTTTACAAGTCTCTCTTTTCTTACCATTTTTTTAAAAAATGATTTAATTTAAGTAAATAATAACTTATTTTCTTCAGAAAAATAAACTCTACAACTTCACCTTGGCAGATTTTCGAAAAAGTGGATCATTTTTTAAATAAAGCAGTTTGTTTATAAACATTTAGAAATATTTTTTAAAATAAATTACTATATTTAAAAAATGGTCCACTTTTTTAAAAATCTGACGAGGTGAAGTTATAGAGTTTGTTTTTCTCAAGAAAGTAATCTATTATTTACCTAAATTGAACCATTTTAAAAAAAATGGTAAAAGAAGATATAGACTTGTAAAAAAGGTATCTTTGAAAAACGTTAAAAATTTAACAACATTTGTTCATTCTTGAAACTTTTTCATTGAAAAACTATTGGCCGATGTCCGATTAACTATTAAAAGTAATAAGGACGAAAGTAAATTATTTTAATTAATAATCGCTATTAACTTAAACACTAACTTTTGACAGGGACTGCCCATCGGAGAAATACCTTAATTTCATTTCTTCTTATAATTTGGTTTCTAAATAGTATTTTATTGCTAAAATGATTACACAAACGAGTTTTGTTGAAAAAAAAATTTCTGTTGAGAATTTCAAGCTATTAAAATTTCTCCTTCCTAGTTATTTAAAAAAAACAGAAGAATTAATAATCTTAAATAACATTTTTGTACTGTAAAATAATTTATTACTGATGTAAAAGCCGTTTTTTTTAATTAATTAAAACATAGTCATTTTGCGCGTTTTGTTATTGTTCGCATGTAAATGTTTTAATTTATAAAATTCTTTATAAATTTATATCTTAAAAAGAGAACGGTAAATTTCAATAAAATTGTAACCATACATGTAAAATAATAATAAATTAAATACGTTCCTCCGTACGTCCCACAGTGGTTTGAAATCAGAAATTGATGTTTTTTTGAAAAATTCATAAATAAATTCTCAAGAGATCTGTGAAAGTAGATTTTTGTTTTATTTGTTTTTTAATGTTAATGCAAACAGCTGAAAAAATGTCAACTTTTTCGTTTTCTTTTTTTATTTTCTACAAAAATTTTTTTTAATGCCTGCCAATACCTTGATTTCATAGAAGTAATAAAATAGAATAAACAAAAATTTTGAAAGCGCTAATTTAATTTTTATTTTTCCCCTATTACCCCCTAAGAGGGGGTAGAATTTCAAATTTTACGAAAAGTCGAGTTCGGTGTCTATTCCTATGTTTTTTGGAGCGCTGAAACCGAAAAAGACCCCCAAAAACAAATTTCTATCCTACTTCACCCCCTATTACCCCCTGTCAGGGGGTTGATATTTTAAATTTCGAAAAAAATCGAATAGGGTGTTTTTTCCTAAGGATTTTGGGGCGCTAAAACCGAGAAAGACCACCAAAAACAAGTTTCCCCCTCCCTTACCCCGTATTACCCCCATGAGGGGTTGAAATTTCGAATTTCAAGACAAGTTAAATTTTGTGTCTATTCCTATACTTTATGGGCCGCTGCAACCGAAAAAGACCCCCAAAAACAAATTTCTCCCCCCCCCCCTTCACATTCTATTACCTCTGGGAGGGGGTGTTTATCCCTATGTTTTTTGGGGCACCTAAATTGAAAAAAACAACCAAAAACAAATTCCTCTTTTCTTTACCATCTTTTACACCTTGGCAGGAATATTGAATTTTTAATTTTACAAAAGTAGAGTACAGTGTCTATTTTATTATGAAATTCGAAATTTCAACCCCCTTCCAGGGTGTAATAGGTTGTGCAAGATGGGAGAAATTTACTTTTGAGGTCTTTTTCAATTTCAGGGGCCCAAAAAACATAGGAATAGACACTGAACTCAACTTTTATAAATTCAAAATTCCAACCACCTTTTAGGCGGTAATAAGGGGTGAAGAAGGGGGGTATTTGTTTTTGGTGGTCTTTCTGGGTTTTAGTGCCCCAAAAACTAGAAATAGACACCTTATTCTATTTTTTTTTGAAATTTGAAATATCAACCCCCCGTTAGGGGGTAATAGGGTGTGCTGTAAGAAGGAAATTTGTTTTTGGGGGTCTTTTTCGGTTTCAGCGCTCCAAAAAACATAGGAATAAACACCGAACTCGACTTTTGGTGGAATTCGAAATTCCAATCCCCTCCCAGGGGTAATAGGGGGTGAAGGAGGAAGGAATTGGTTTTTGGTGGTCTTTCTCGGTTTTAACGCCCCAAAAACCTGAGGAAAAAACACCCTATTCGATTTTTTTTCGAAATTTGAAATATCCACATCCTGTTAGGGGGTAATAGGGGGTGAAGTAGGGGAGAAATTTGTTTTTGGGGGTCTTTTTCGGTTTCAGCGCTCCAAAAAACATGAATAGATACCGAACTCGACTTTTCGTAAAATTTGAAATTCCTACCCCCTCTTAGGGGTAATAGGGGGTAAGGGAGGGGGAAACTTGTTTTTGGTGGTCTTTCTCGGTTTTAGCGCCCCAAAATCCTTGGGAAAAAACACCCTATTCGATTTTTTTTCGAAATTTAAAATATCAACCCCCTGACAGGGGGTAATAGAGGGTGAAGAATGGGAGAAATTTGTTTTTAAGGGTCTTTTTCGGTTTCAGCGGCCCAAAAAATATATGAATAGACACCGAACTCAACTTTTTGTAAAATTTGAAATTCCTTCCCCCTCTTAGGGGGTAATATGGGTAAATAACAATTAAATTACCGCTTTCAAAATTTTTGTTTATTCTTTTTCGTTACTTCTATGAAATCAAGGTATTGGTAGGCATTAAAAAAATTTTTGGTAGAAAATAAAAAAAGAAAACGAAAAAGTTGACATTTTTTCAGCTGTTTGCATTAACATTAAAAAACAAATAAAACAAAAATTTACTCTCACAGATCTCTTAAAAATTTATTTATGTATTTAAAAAAAAAAAAAATTGAAAATCCATGCAGCCGTTCTCTCTAAAAGTTGATTTGAACATCAATTTCTGATTTCAAACCATTGTGCGTCCGTCCGTCCGTCACTGCGCCCGTATTTAATATTTATTAAATTAAATTAATTAATAATAATTTAATATGTAATTAATGTCATTAAAACTTTATAAGAATCAGTACAAAATTGATTTTTGGATAAACCTCATTAACAAAAAAGCAATTATCAGAATTTGCATATTTAGATTCCTTTCTTTTATTATTTTAATACAATTCAATGACTCAATTATATAAACTGTAATATATATGTTTATTATAAAACATATTTAGCGTTATGTATTTATTTATTCAATAGGTTTCTTAATATAAATGGAAAATTTAAGAGTTTTTACTAATTTTTATCAAAAATTTTTTTTATTTATTTAAACAAAATTGTACTTTTATTTTTTTTAAACAAATGGTAAACTGTTTAGTTTTTAATAGTTTTTAAAAATTATAAAAAGTTTTGAAATACGTAGTTTTAAAGAGTTTTAAATAGTTGTAATTTTTTACTTTTGAACTAGTCATGAATAGTTTTAAATATCAATATTTCTTAAAATAGTTGTAAACTGTTTAAACAGTGAGTTTTCAGAGTTTTCAACTTGATTCCAAAAATTAGAGTTTCGTGGCCTAGGTCCAAAACCCTTAAACCGAAAATTTGGCGTCCCTCCGTCCGCCCGTCAGATTGTCCGTCCCTCCATCTGTCCATCCCTCCCGCCCACCGTTAAACCCTCCATCCGTCCGTTCCCCCGTATGTCCCATCGACTGTCTTTCCGTTCGTCCCCCCATCCGTCGCTCTCACCGTCCACACTTCCGTCCGTTCTAACGTCTGTCCGTTCCCTCGTGTGTCCTTCCGTCAGTACGTCCATCCGTCTGTCCATTCCCCCGCTTGTCCCTCGGTCTGCCTGTCCGTCTGTCTGCCCATCCGTCCGTTCTTCCGCCTGTCCGCCCGTTCGTCCCTCCATCCGTCCCTTTCTCCGTCCGTCACTTCATCCATCGGTCCGTCCGCTCCGCTGTCCGTACCCCCGTCTGTTCGTCCTCCTGGTCATCCCTCCATCCGTCCCTCCTTCCGGCCGTTCCCCCGCTTGTCTCTCGGTCTGTCTGTCCGTCTGTCCCTCCGTCCATTCGTCCCTTCATCTGTCCATCTCTTCGTCCGTTCCCCCGCCTGTCCCTCCGCCTGTCTGTCCGTCTATCCGTCCCTCCGATTTCCCCTCTGTCCGTCCCCCCGGCCCCCCGTCTGTCCTTCCGTCTGTTCGTCCGTTCGTCCCTATCTCTGTCCGTTCCCCCGTCTGTCCGTCCATCGGTCCGCCCGTCCCTCCGTTCACCCTTTCGTCCGTTCGTTCCCCCGTCTGTCCCTCCGTCCGTAGTACACAGATTATGAAGTGCGAGTCCATGAGTCTTTTAAAACATTTCGGAGTAGGTCCAAGGATTGAAATGAAACTTCGTATTTTTATTCTTAGTGTTAAAATTTTCCAAAAACGCGAGGTTTTAAATAAAAACAATTATTAGTTTAAAAAATAAGAAGTTTGTTTACATTTTTTAAAATGTCTACATCTTCTGAACGGTTAAAGATAATTAAGTTTTCTTGGTGGCAAAAAATTCAGTAAAATAATGCCATTAAAATGTGTTATAAGCATTTTTAACATATTTTGTTAATTAAAAAAGTTATTTAAACAAATTAAGATAACTTACGACCGTGGTGTCCAAATTGAAAAATTTAAAGATGAAAATAATCCTTACGTCACGCTCTTTCACATCGAAAAAGAAAAACAAAAGGCACTCTTTAAACTTTGCTAATAATTAAGAATTTGTTGTCCGTTTGACAGCGCTTTGTTGTCTGTCAGTCAGCCGTTAGAATCTGCGCGCGCCGCTTTAGTTTCACTTACAAAGAACACATTACACGTTGAGCAGTTGAGCAGAAATAAAAACTTGTGAAAAGTGAGGTTTGGCTTCTAACTAGTTTTAAAATTGCAAATTTAAAAAAAACAATTTGCATTATTTGCAATTCTGAAACTATTTAGAAGCCAAACCTCACTTTTCACAAGTGTTTATTTCTGCTCAACTGCTCAACGTGTAATGTGTTCTTTGTAAGTGAAACTAAAGCGGCGCGCGCAGATTCTAACGGCTGACTGACAGACAACAAAGCGCTGTCAAACGGACAACAAATTCTTAATTATTAGCAAAGTTTAAAGAGTGCCTTTTGTTTTTCTTTTTCGATGTGAAAGAGCGTGACGTAAGGATTATTTTCATCTTTAAATTTTTCAATTTGGACACCACGGTCGTAAGTTATCTTAATTTGTTTAAATAACTTTTTTAATTAACAAAATATGTTAAAAATGCTTATAACACATTTTAATGGCATTATTTTACTGAATTTTTTGCCACCAAGAAAACTTAATTATCTTTAACCGTTCAGAAGATATAGACATTTTAAAAAATGTAAACAAACTTCTTATTTTTTAAACTAATAATTGTTTTTATTTAAAACTTCGTTTTTTTGGAACATTTTAACACTAAGAATAAAAATACGAAGTTTCATTTCAATCCTTGGACCTACTCCGAAATGTTTTAAAAGACTCATGGACTCGCACGAACATATTTAACATATTTTCACCAAATTGTAAATATTTTTTTTAAAAACACTACAATCTTACCAATGAGAATAGCAGCAAGTGACACTCGATAAGAGACCAGTTGACCGTCAGGAGTACAAAGAGTTACCCTTTTTTCTTCGGTTTCGCAACTTGGTTTTGAATTAACAGTTACGTCCATTAGAGTAAAACCGGGCAAAGCTTTATAAAGGGGATAATTGGTTCCTCCATCGGTCATCATCTCGTAAACTTTGTGATATTCTGGATAAATTGAAATAGGAAGCCACTTGAGTCTATCATATTTCTCCTTCTCATTATTCCAGGCATGAGACGAATCACGAAATGCATGAAGAACTGGAATTCCTCGAAATCGAGCGACCATTATGGCATCTGCTGCACTTAGACCTGCCCCAACCACCAAAATTGGATCCACAGAGTGTTTCCGTTTGGATTTAAATTCACCCATTATGGAACAGGAATCTGTTAAAGAACATTTTCAATTAAGATTTCAAAAAATTATTAATAAAGGTGAAACAATTGAGGAAATTTTGATCATCAAATTGATGACAAATTGACGAATCGTTTCCATTTGAAGGTAAGTATTGACTTTGTTTTTGCATAAAATTATTGAGAACGATGTAAATAATTGCAATTATAAATGATAATAATCTGATTCTCTTACTTTGTGAATTGGCAATTTGGTCTAGTTTGGATTCCAAGACATTGAGATCGTGCGTCACCCAGTCATGTGCCTTTTCTCCTGGGATCCCTAGTCGATTTGACGAGTCAGTTGTGCCCGTTGCTAAAATGACTTTTTTACATCGGTATTTAAAAGTTCTTCCACTCTGATTCTCAAATCCTTGGACCAACCAAACATATCCATTCTCAATATCTTTCTCGTCAAAGTTTGGTTTTACAGAAGTTATCGTTGTCCCGCTGTTAACAATAAAATTGTTTTTCACAAATTTGTCTTGTATTTTTGGTAATTCAGTGCTTAATCCTAAAACAGAATATACGCTAAATATAGATATAATTTGATACAGACCATCTAAAATATTTTTCCAGTCCCTGCCTGGTAACGTAGTCCCTATAATAAGCAGCCACAGTGCCAATGGAGATTCTTTTAGCAGACTTGCAAACACCAACTTTTTCCGGAATCGGACAGTTATTTTGATTTGCAAAATTCCCTCTTTGTTTTTCAGCTGATACCAACATTTCCCAGTGTCTTAAATCCAAACCCGGGAGAGACATCCATCGACTGAGACTTATTGTTAAAACATTTGGATCCAAGGACTGAAAAACAAATTTCAAGCTGTAACTGAAATCATTGAACAAATTTTTTTGTATAACTTACTTTCTTCTAATTAATTATTTAAATAAATTTTTGTATTTACATGCCAGGCCCCACCAGGAGGTCCTTTTCCCAGAACGACGTGATCGACGATTTTATGATCTGGACACTGCTCTGGAGATTTCCAGGTGAGAAGGGATGAAAAATCTAAACCAGCATCCGTGCAGGGATGCTGTAATTGATCCATTAGCCTAGCGAGTGGTCGACTTCCTCTACCTTCCAAGCCAAGCGAAAGACTTTCCAGATCCTCTGGGGTATTTTCAATCATATTCTTCCCTTCCTTTCTACAGTTGAGTCCGTTTTCTTGCAAACCATCATAATCTATATCATCCGAAGTTTGTGTTCCCACACTGTATCGCAATCTTGCTGTCAACATCTTATCACCTGGATGTGGGTTTCCGTTATAGTAGGGCCAATTCCCAGCAAGCATATAAGACAAGCAAATACCACTTGGTCCATTTCCTGAAAAATTAATCACACCTTTTTAGTTATTTATGGCTGAATCCAGAAAAAAATCGAAATTGATGTCCTTAATGATTTCTGAAAACCAGGATTGTTGATTATGAAAAGTTTTTTTTTTAATAATACTACTAATACTAGATGTACGAATTTATGAAACAAATTTATTTCTTAGATGATAAACAAATATATGTCCAAGAGAGTACCCAGAAAATCATTCCCTCACTTTGTCCCAACTTCTGAATTCGAAGAGAATCATTAACTCAAAACGTAAAATTCCTTAGTAATTGTTTGTTACTTTATTTTTAATTTATATAAGATAGTATTGACTGCAATTACACGAGTTTATAATTTAAAAACAGCGAATGGAAATATTTTTAAATATACTTCAAAATTTGTCCTTGAAGAACTTATCATTCCCTCACCGCTTTGAAACAGTGTAACTGGAGCAAAATTTAAATGCCTACTAAGTCCCTCCTTAAGTTTTTTGAAAGTTGGCAACGTTGTTATTAACAACCTATACTGCAGCGAACGTTTGTAGAAAGGATATTTTGTTAAAACTAATTTATCAATGAGTTTTTTAAAAAATACATTTCTTCACGTCATTTCCTCATGTTGATTTATAAATAGGTAAACCAGGTAAACACATTTTAATTTACTAATCATAGTGTATTTGCGCATATGTTTCCAGTATTTATATCGCATTGTTCACAGTGCATAGGGAAGTAAGGTTATGTTTCCATATGTTTCTGAGGTTATGGTCATTTTGTTTCGATTCGTCATTCCCTCATCATCATTCCCTCACTAAATTTTACCTTTATATTCCATTGAAAAATATCAAACTCAAAACAGTTGGGGACCATTATAATATTTTAATCAAGTAAGCCATAAAATACGGCTTGAGAAAAAAAAACCCAGTAAAAAGGGGGTTATTGAGCAAGCATTTTGGCTAGTTGAGCAAGCCGTCTGCTCAATTGTCCAAGCGGCATTTGGACAATCGGGGTGGTTGCTCGATCATCCAATGCATTATGCCCAATCATCCAAAAGGTATTTCGAGCTTAAAACTAGAGAAAAGCAACTTAACTTTTGAGAAAACATTAAGAAACGTTAAATTATGGATAAATGCAAAAAACTGTATAATAAAAATACGTATATTAAGAGTAAATAACATTTCAGAAAGTCGTGATTTATTGACACACAGGGAGCAGAACATCTGACTAGCAGAATAGACGTAACCAATAAAAATCTTTCTACCGCGAGAGAATAAATTGTGATTGGCTACGTCTATTCTGCTAGTCAGATGTTCTGCTCTCTGTGTGACAATAAATCACGACTTTCTGAAATGTTATTTATTCTTAATATACGTATTTTTATTATACAGTTTTTTGCATTTATCCATAATTTAACGTTTCTTAATGTTTTCTCAAAAGTTAAGTTGCTTTTCTCTAGTTTTAAGCTCGAAATACCTTTTGGATGATTGGGCATAATGCATTGGATGATCGAGCAACCACCCCGATTGTCCAAATGCCGCTTGGACAATTGAGCAGACGGCTTGCTCAACTAGCCAAAATGCTTGCTCAATAACCCCTTTTTACTGGGAATTCAATAATGAGTAAAAAAAAATTGATGTACTCGGTAAAGTCATTTTCGACTTTTTTCTGGAATCAGCCTTATATAGGGTAAATGCGGGGGTAGTCGGACACTTAGGGATTCGATCTTAAATAATGATATTTTTCTTAAAATTGAAAAGTATTTTAACATATTGCTTTGCATGAGCCGTTAAATGAGTCATCCATGCGATTAATTTTCATATAAATTTGCTACAAACATGTCAATATTTAATAAAATATAGCTATTTTAATAAAAAATCAGAATATCAGCAGTAGTCGGACACTTGCTTGTAAAGTCGGACACAACTGTATCAGTATAGTCGGACATTTTTCTTTTTTAATATAATATTAGATTTCTTGCTTTTATGTTATAATAAAATCTATTAAATTCAGTTACAGAAATAATCCTCAGGCAGCACAATTTTAATTTGTAAACCCATGTGGTGAATCTTAAATAAAAAAAGAAAGTTTTTTAGTTTTAAAATTTTATACCTCACTATGGCATTTTGAAGACAATCTGTCAAGTTTTGTTGTGATCCTTCAGTGAAAAGGAGGAATTCGTATAAAATCAAATTTTAGGTTATTTTTCATTTGATGCAGAAAATGTTAGAAAGTTAACCAATTTATAGGTTATAAGTAGTTGTTTTTATGGTATTTACTTTTTCAGCATCTAAAATAATACGAGATACAATACAAGTAATATAGTGTCCGACTATACAACAAACACTCTAAAATCTGACAGGTTAGGTCGGACACTTCAATTACGTCAATTATTTGTAAATTTAAAGTCATTTTAATGTTATTTTCACTTTTAAACATAAAATTCGAGTTTTCATAATCACTTTGTAACATTTTCAAACATAATTACAACCAGAAGGCGTTGCAGGTAATTTTTATATTCTATAATTCTGACAAATTTGATAAAATAACTTTGTGAGAAGATTCCGATAGTAAATAATTATTTATTTAACTTCAAAACTGAAAGTGTCCGACTATCGGTACTGTCCGTAATTACCCGCATTTACCCTATTTAGATTTGTTTTGCAATGAATTATTTATTTTAGCCCCGTGTCTACTAATTTCGTCCCACAAAATTCCCGGTCATTTCCCGGTTTTTGTTCCTATTTTTCCCGGTTTTTTCTCTTGTTAACTTAAAATTTATTTTAAGTATAAATAGACCTACAAATGGCTAAAAAAATTGAAGATAACAGTTAATAATTGAAGAAAATAATTGAAATTCAAAGAAAATAATTGAGAATTGAAGAATTAAATATTAAACTTTACAAAAAATAATAATTAAGAATTAAAAGAAACAATTAATAATGAAAAGAAATAATTAATAATGGAAAGAAATAATTGAACAATGACAAAAATATTTGACAATTAGAAAAAAATTAAAAAAAAAAAAGTCAATATTAAACTACAATTAAACAATAATTGAAAAAATTGAACAATGGTTATTAAATTCAAAGAATATAATTGAAAATTGGTCAACTAGATAGAAAATAAAAAAAAAAAAATTTAAAGTCAAGTTAATAATTCAAAATTGAAGAAATAAATTGAAAATTAAATAATGAAATTGGAATCAGAAAAACACAGAATTATTGAATATTAAAAAAAAAACAATTGAAAATTGAGAAATAAAATTAAAATTCGAATACAATAATTGAGAATTAAAGAAAATTACTGAACAATTGGATTGAAAAAAGAAGAAAATAATTTATAATTAAAAAAAAAAAGGAAAATGCCAGGAATTATTTAATATTAAAGAAAACATTAAAAATTAAAAAATAGAATTGTTATTTAAAGAAATTGATTGAGAATTGAAAAAAATAATTGAACAATTGAAGAATTAAATTAAACATAGTTTTGTAACATGAAATAAATAACTGATAATTGAAAAAAAATAATTGAAAAAAGTCGAGATTACTGATTATTGCAACAAACAATTAAAAATTGAACAATATAATAAAAAATTAAATAAAATAATTGCAAATTGAAGAAAGTACTTAAAAATTAAAGACAATATTAATTGCGCACTGATGAAAATAATTTAAAAATTATCAATTTAAATAAAACTTGAAAGAAAACCATAATTTAAAAAAGCTGAGAATTGTTAAATATTGAAGAAAATTGAGAAGAAATGGAAAATTGAAAGAAATTGAGAAACTGAAAGAAATATGAAAAAAAAATTGGAAATTGAAGAAAATAATTGAGAATTTAAAAAAAAATCATTGTAAAAAGCCTAGAGTTATTGAATATTGAAAAAAACACTTAAAAATTGAAGAATGAAATTGAATGTCGAATATTATAATTGAGAATTAAAGAAAATAATTCAAGAATTGAACAATGGGATTGAAAGTAGAAGAAAATAAGTGATAATTGAAGAAAAAAGAAATTGAACAACCCAGGAATTATAGAATTTGAAGAAAACAATAAATGTCCAATTTTGGACTGCAGGGATGTATATAAATAAATAAATAAAAAATAAATAAATAAATAAATAAACAATTAAGAATGTAATTGTAATTTGAAAAAATTAATTAAATAATTGTTGAAAATAATTTGAAATTGAAGAAAATGTGATTTTATAAAAATTGAGGGTCTGGATTCCATAAGGTGTTACGCGCGAATTCTGCCTGAAAAGTATTGTCCTTAAACCCGATTGATCGACTATTTTTAATTATAATCTTAATTATTAATTCTTGTGTAGGATCAGAAGGCCGATATTTTTTTCCTCTGGAAAAAAGTTGTAGCTTTTTTAGTATTCTGAATAAATAAAAAAAACTGAGATTTCGAAAAATGTAACATTTTAACATTTTTTCACTTCAACTCGTGATAATTTGGCCAATTTTGAGAATTTTTTAATAAAACCAAAAGGAAATTGTAGATTGTAATATTCTAAAAGTAAAAGTACAAACAAAAAGTTTTTATTTTTATAAACAAAAAAATTAATAATTTTTTCCCGAGATATTGAAAAAATTGTGTATGTCAAACTTTGAGCGGTTGGTTTAACGAGCGAAAGTTATGGCAAAATTTTGTTATGATGAAAAACGTGTTCATTAAGATAAAAAGAAGTTTCTTGGAAAATTTAAGGAAAATCGTATTACTGGTTCAAAAGATATTAACATATTTATATTTTATAGCGCCGCGCTCGACTCGACTTCACGACGACGGACAAAATGAACAGGTAAACTTTGAACAGCTCGGTGCTATAAAATATAAACATGTTAATATCTTTTGAACCAGTAGTACGATTTTCCTTAAATTTTCCAAGAAACTTCTTTTTATCTTAATGAACACGTTTTTCATCATAACAAAAATTTGCCATAAGTTTCGCTCGTTAAACCAACCGCTCAAAGTTTGACATACACAATTTTTTCAATATCTCGGGAAAAAATTATTAATTTTTTTGTTTATAAAAATAAAAACTTTTTGTTTGTACTTTTACTTTTAGAATATTACAATCTACAATTTCCTTTTGGTTTTATTAAAAAATTCTCAAAATTGGCCAAATTATCACGAGTTGAAGTGTAAAAATGTTAAAATGTTTCACTTTTCGAAATCTCAGTTTTTTTTATTTATTCAGAATACTAAAAAAGCTACAACTTTTTTCCAGAGGAAAAAAAGATCGGCCTTCTGATCCTACACAAGGATTAATAATTAAGATTATAATTAAAAATAGTCGATCAATCGGGTTTGAGGACAATACTTTTCAGGCAGAATTCGCGCGTAACACCTTATGGAATCCGGACCCTCAATTGTTGAATAATAATTGATAAATTGTATTGAATATTCAAAAACATAATTGATAATTAAAAAAAAAATATTGAAAAAAGCCGAGAATTATTGATTATAGAAGAAAATAATTAAAAATTGGAGGAGTTATTGAGATATGAAATAAATAAATGATAATTAAAAAAAATATTTGAAAAAAGACGAGAATTATTTAATATTAAATTAAATAATTAAAAATTGAAGGAAATAATTGAGATCTGAAGAAAATAACTAAAATTTGATGAAAATAATTGAAAATTGATGAAAATAATTGAAAATTGAAGAAAGTACTTAAAAATTAAAGACAATATTTGAAAACAGCAGAAAAATTTAGAAATCGACGGAAATAATTGCGCATTGATGAAAATAATTTAAATATTATCAATTTCAATAAAACTTGAAAGAAATACATAATTTAAAAAAGCTGAGAATTGTTCAATATTGAAGAAAAATTGAATTGAAAATTGAAAGAACTATGATAAAATAATTGGAAATTGAAGAAAATAATTGAGAATTTAAAAAAAATCATTGTGAAAATCCTAGAGTTATTGAATATTGAAAAAAACAATGGAAAATTAAAGAATGGAATTGAATATCAAAAATTATAATTGAGAATTAAAAAGAAAATAATTCAATAATTGAACAATGAGATTGAAAGTAGAAGATAATAAGTGATAATTGAAGAAAAAAGAAATCGAACAACCCAGGAATTATATGAAAATTGTTGAATAATAATTGATGGATTGAATTGAAGTTTCAAAACCAAAATTGATAATTGAAAAAAAAATATTGAAAAAAGCCAAGAATTATTGATTATAGAAGAAAATAATTAAAAATTGATTAAAATAATTGAAAATCGTAAAGAATATTTCAGAATTAAAGAAATTATTTAGAAAGTGATGAAAATAATTGAAAATTGAAGAAAATAATTGGCAATTGAAGAAAATAGTAGAAAATCAAAGAAAATAATTGAGAAATGAAGAAATAATTTGAAATTAATGAAAATAATTGAAAATGGAAGAAAGTAATTGAGAATTGTAGAAAATAATTGGAAATTGATGAAAATAATTGAAAATTGAAAAGAATAATTGTCAGTTGAAGAAAATAATTGTGAACTTCTGAAAATAGTTGAATAACACTAGTTTACAAAAAAAAAAAATTTTATGTACATTCAATGTCACAAGTTTTTTCTTATGTACTAAGCTTCTCGTTACTTAAACATGACATTAAGAAATTTTTCTATGCATAAGTTTTCGAAATATGAATTTTTAAAATTTTTTTACGTTTTTTTCGGAGGTGACTTCACGATTTAGGCCGTATCTCGAGTTACAGAAGTCCGATTAAGTTTTTCTAGGTGTCAAATTAAAGGTAATCATATTCCAAACAATCGCTTTTAACATTATTTTTCAATCGGTTAAATATTTTAAGTGATATAGTCCAAAAAAAAATTTTAAATTTGAGTTTTTGGCCCAAAATCTGAAAAACAAATTCATTCTACCGCCATGCAAAAATAGAAAACGTCAAATTATGTCCAGTTTTAAATTTTTTACATATATGGCTCACTTTTAAGAAGAAAAAAATGTATGGATGAAAACAACCTATGGGTAATTATTGAAGTTATAAGCCAGGATCACTGAAATTCTCGTTTTACGCCATTTCGGTATTTTACCTCCTTTTATAGTGATTATGTTGATTAATATAATGAATACAATATCTAATTAGAAAATGGACTTTTTTCACAGATTTCAAATAATTTTCAGTGCTTTACTAATTCAAATTTGACTGAAAAATTTTTTGGAGTTTTTGACAAAAATTTCTGAAGAGGCATAAATTGATTAAAATCTGCTTTTTTGACGTCAATCGGACGTCTATAATTCGAGATACGGCCTAAAACGTGAAGTCACCTCCGAAAAAAACGAAAAACATTTTAAAAATTCATATTTCGGAAACCTATGCATAGAAAAATTTCTTAATGTAATTTTTAAGTTTAGAGAACCATAGTACATAAAAAAAAATAGTGGCATTAAATGTAAATTTTTGCTGTAAACAAGTGTTATTTTTCATATTTCGATATCTAATTTCAAACTTTTTCATGTATTAACGAACAAAATTAAAAAAAAATTGAACCTCTGCGCATCTGATTCAACTTGTCAAAAAATCAGATTTTAATCAATTTATGCCTCTTCAGAAATTTTTGTCAAAAACTCAAAAAAATTTTTCAGTCAAATTTGAATTAGTAAAGCACTGAAAATTATTTGAAATCTGTGAAAAAAGTCCATTTTCTAATTAGATATTGTATGCATTAAATTAATCAACATAATCACTATAAAAGGAGGTAAAATACCGAAATGGCGTAAAACGAGAATTTCAGTACCCTGGCTTATAACTTCAATAATTACCCATAGGTTGTTTTCATCCATACATTTTTTTCTTCTTAAAAGTGAGCCATATATGTAAAAAATTTAAAACTGGACATAATTTGACGTTTTCTATTTTTGCATGGCGGTAGAATGAATTTGTTTTTCAGATTTTGGGCCAAAAACTCAAATTTAAAATTTTTTTTTTGACTATATCACTTAAAATATTTAACCGATTGAAAAATAATGTGAAAAGCGATTGTTTGGAATTTGATTACCTTTAATTTGACACCTAGAAAAACTTAATCGGACGTCTGTAACTCGAGATACGGCCTAAAACGTGAAGTCACCTCCGAAAAAAACGTAAAAAAATTTTAAAAATTCATATTTCGGAAACCTATCCATGGAAAAATTTCTTAATGTCATTTTTAAGTTTAGAGAACCATAGTACATAAAAAAATATAGTGGCATTAAATGTACATTTTGGCTGTAAACTAGTGTAATTAATTAATTGAATTGAAGCTTCAAGAACGTAATCGATAATTGAATAAAGCCGAGAATTATTGAATATCGAAGTAAATAATTAAATTTGAATATCTATTAATTCCATTTTTCTCAGTGATATAGATTTTGAAATTTCTTGCGTTTTTGTTCCAGGTATTAAACTTTTCGAAAAAAGTATCCTCTCGTTCTGGTTAATAAAAAAATAGGTAATTTTAAATGTAGCATTTATCAACGCTATTTTGTAGTAAAATTTAATATACAATTTTTTGTCCCAATTTAATATGTATCCAATAAATCCTCTAAAAAGAAATCCTATTCTTTTTCTCATTTTCTCAAAACAAATCATCAAATAAGATAGGTATTCTTTGTTTTCTGTCTCTGGAGTGGTGTTACTCTTAATAGACTAAAGTGGACGGGGACGTCTCCGTTTTATGCATGTCACCGTTTTATGCTGCATTGTGGAAACCGCCTAATAATAATAATAAAATAAACTCGGGCACTACTTTAACGTAAAATAAAAAGAAACAAAGCTTTGAAATAAATAAATGCATAAAGAAAATAAATATTAATTAAATGTAAAATCTACATTTAAAAATATAATTTTTGCTATATTATTTTATTAGCTTTGTAACAATAAATGACATACCAATTACAACCACATCTTTGTAGATATCATCCGAATTGCAATTCTGATGCATTCTTAATAAGATTCTTCTTAGCTAGGTAATAATACCCAAGTAGAATTTTTGCTTTACAGAATATTCCCAGCTGAGTGAATAATAATTTTCTTTTTGCGAAACCACTTTTTCCTGCAAAATAATTGTAATAATTATTTCAATTTGTGAAATTATACTCGTATCAAAAAATTTTACACAGTTAGATTACAATTTCTTTAATTTTTTTCAAACAATTTCAACATTTAAAAAGATTTGATTAAACATATTTTTTTCTAGGTTATCCATGTTGATTTGTAAATTATTCATAAATTCATGAATTGTATTTTTCGGTTGAAAAATACAGGTTTTTAATGTACACAGGGTTTTAATGTATCACAACATTTAAAATAATTTTTATTATTATTCCCTATAACAATAATAATAATAATAATAATAATAAAATTATTATTATTAGATTGTTATATCATTATTTTCTAAAACCTGAGCATACACATAAATTTAAAAAAAATGTAAATACTAAATTAATTAAAATATAAAATAATTTTTAAACTATGTTAGATGTAGTGTTGATATAAAGGTAATTAAGGCTCATGATATGCATTTTTCCGACAGTTAGCATCATATTACACCACGTTACAAATTGCAGAATGTGCATGACACAGCTTTTCTGTTAGTTCTATTTTTTAGGTGTTTAGTTTCTTCTATTCAAATTTATTTTAAAAAATTTGCATACCAGAAGTTAAACATTTTTTTCCTTTTTTTTTTTAATTTTATATATATGTCAAATAAATTCTAAAAACTATAAGAATATTGTCTCAATCCATTAAGTTTTGACTGATGAAGTGCTAAGCCATGAGCGGGCTGTTGGGGAGATATTTAAAAAAAAATTAATATTTAAATATGATTCATTGTAAATCATATTTCAATTTCTTGAAAATTAATCTTTTCAATCCTAAAAGTCTGTATAAGATAATTCTATAGACACAATATCTAATAGTTTCAATTTTTGCACTAAATTCCGCTGAAAAATGTATTATTTTAAAGAAATATATTAAGGGCATGTCCCAGATCTTGGGACCACTTGAGACTAAAATGTAGAATTCTATCTTATCTCCCATATTTAATTTGTTAATAATTTAATTGTTTTTTAAAATTTTTAATAAGTCGAACATTCATGACACACTTTATGACTTTCGAAAATGATTCCCAAAATTTCAAATCGATATCTTCTCTAGTTTAGGCTTAAGTACGTGTAAAAAAATTAATCAATATTACCGACATTAAAAAAAGAGTCGAAAAAAAAAAATAAAAATCCTATATAATATACTAAAGAACAAAGAAATAAATTTCTCAGTATAATAATGTTTGAAAGTAATTGAAGCAGTAATTGGCAATAAAAATAAGACATAAATATTAATTTATTCTAGGAGAATTTCAGTGTCCATTGAAAGTTATTGCGCAATTTAAAAATTTAAATCACAATGTAGAAAAATAATTCTTTAACTGGCCTTGAATGTAGAAAATTTTTTTAGATAGTTTAATAGAGAGTTAATTTGAGGCTGTAAAATCCATTGTTGATATTCTAAAGCCCAAGTCTTGTGCGTTTTATTTGCTTTAAATATAGAGACAATGAAACTTCGCTAATCACTGTCATTCTATTGCAATAAAAGTTTTAATATAAGCAAGTGATTATACTCGGATATTGACTCGGAAAAGATCTTATACAATTTTTAACAATTTCTTGTCGGTGACGCTTTACATTTTCAACTCTAATGCTACCTTGTTTAAAGAATCATATACGAATAGAAGGGGCAGGAGAAACTTGCTTTACAAAAAATAGAAAAAATCATGATAAAATGAGAAATTTATTATTTATATTTATGTATAAATACAGATTCACGGGCACAAGTTACTTTGGTACATACATTTATAAGACTAAATTTACACAAAATAGAAAGAAAGAAGAAGAGTTTAAAAAATTATAAAAAAATACAGAAAAATATACCAAATAAAAAAAATACCCACGAAACCCTAAAAATCAATGATAAAGTTAGAAAGTTTGAAAAAAGTTGCAAATATTTGAAGTAAAATAAAATATGAAATGCAAAATTAATTTTTGGCTATTGAAATGTAAATTAATTAAAATTTAAAAGTTTGAATAAATTAAAATTTTATTTCATTGTCGCGACAGCTACATTATTTCCCGGATTATTAGATACCCAGAATTTTGTACAATGGTGATTTTTCCTTTTTACCATAATTTTAAAATTGCATAATTTTGTTATTATTCCATAAGGAAGCAAATTTTGTTACTTACATGAAAACAAAACAATCATGAACTAAAAATAATTGCTAACTTGTTTAATACACAATTAAAGAATATAAAATTAAACATTTTGTACTTTTTAATGCAATCCTTGGGAAATGAAGCCGAACCTTGAGAAATTGGTATACACACGTGACTCAACAAATAGTGTTTTTGTCTAACCGATTTTTATCTAACACTTTAATTTTTTTTAAAAAATGAATGTTACTATTAAGTTCCTCTTTTTAAATACCAATTATACAAAACAAAATAAAAATTAAAAATTTAATTCTACTCTAAAATTTTAATGTTAGATCTTGTTTCTATTGAAATTCACTATTATTTAATGTTTTTATTTATTTTTTTTAAAGAAATATACCTATGTACAACATTTTTATTTATTTTACAATTGTAAAAAATAGGATAATTGACAATTTTTTAATTCGACAAAATTATAAAAGCAATCTCAATCTTCTATATGTATGGAGTTTAATCAAAATTAAAAAGTATTGGGGTATTTATTCTCTATATACAAAAATATTAGATATATACATATAATAATCTATTTGAAGAATTTGTTTCTTTTGTTGTAATATTTACAAAGTTTGATATATCGATGTTACGAAAACACATAGGTATTTTTTTGTTGGTGAAACATTTGAACCTTTTATGTTACAGTGCATAATATTGCTCAATTTTTTTAAAAAAAAAACATTAAAATTATTCAGTAATAAATTCTTTTCATATAAAGTGAAATGACACTGAATTAGTTTAAAAAACGAGAAAATGCTCTTGTCAAGGCCATTCATGGGTCGCTTGGGTCATGGCTCAATATATCGACCTTATGAGTGAACAAGGCCATTTTTAATATTCCTCCCCTTCCCCTTTATAATTGTATAAGCAAACGTGCTTTTCAAAATGCAAATAAATTTTCATTAATAAACAAGTTTGTTAACTCCAATCTCATTATCCGTGAAAGTTTGAACCGTTTACAATATTAAATCAAATTGGCATCTATATATGTATATCAAGTACCGATAACATAGTTTGATGAATTTAATGTGAAATTATGATAAAGATCAATCATGTTTTCCATACAATTAAGTGAATACCTATATTTGAGAATAGTATAAGTTACAAAATTTTGGGACTCTCTAAATCTGAATTAGTGATTTTCTACTGATAAATTAGAAAAAATGGGTTACTATTAAATAGTAAAAAATTCTACTAATATTTAGTAGAAAACTACTATAATTATTAGTAAAAACTACTTATTTCAAAGTAAAATATCTAATAATTAAAATAGTGAAAGGTAACTTTTTCAATTAGTAGATATTTCACTTTCTAATTATAGTAGCTTTCTTCTAATAATAATTAGTTGTTTTTTATTAAAAAAGAGTAAAATTTTTTACTATTTAATAGTGACACTTTTTTCCTCAATTAATTAGTAGAAAATCACTTATTCAGATTTAGAGAGGAAAGTTACGTGGATTATAATTCTTCTTTTTAAGATTTTCCTCAAACTGCTTTAATCCCATCTCGCGACTATATTTTTTCATATATATATATATATATATTGACTAGCTCTATAATAAATTTTGAAAACGAAAAAAATATAAAAATATAACATATACATGGTAAGAAAATCTAATACGGGAAGAATCCAACATTAACTACTCATTTATACAATTATTTAAAAGTTTATTGCATACAGCGGATATGTACAAAAATGAATACTAAATATTTTTTGTAAAGCATAACTTAACGAACGAACTGATAAGTTTCTAAGAAAAATTTGAAAACAAAAAATTAAATGCAGTTATGATTTATAATTTATAATTATTTTTGTGCTTAAATTTTTTTACCTCAAGTTAAATTACTCGTGTTTATGTAGCTGAGCAGTATAATTTGCGTAGATATAAAAAAATTGTAGGTGACTGTATCTATTCGTTGAAAAATGATAATTACAAATAATAACACGATTGATCACCAATAGAGTGAAATTTTGCTATTGCAAAATCACTCGACAATTAAATGACGTGCACAAATTTAATAATAATCTGTCGCTTTATAAAATAAACTTTATTTTATAATATCAATTATTTATTTAGTAATTTTTATTTTCTTTTTCATTTGATCCATTAAAAAAATTTTCTCCATCCATTTTTATTATCACCATTGTTCGTATTTTATTTTTTTACATATATTTTGAATTTAAATTTGTATAACAATGAGACATTCTTTTTAATTAAACATTTCGGTTTATTAAAGGCTTATTGAAACCCTTTCATTAATCTTTAATTAAATTTTGCACTGTACTTTTCAAAAGTAGTTTTAATTAATTTTCCAATAATAGTTTTTACATAATTGAGTTATTAAAAAGTGTCTAAATTTTCAGTTTATTACACTTCTATTTAAAACTTATACTTTTGTAAAGTTTTAACATAATTTAAAATCATTGGTTTAAGTAAAAGCACAAGTTAATTGCAGTTTAATTACATGTCTGAAAATTTCTAGAAATAATTACAACACAGTGAAAAAACAAGATTAAAAATTTGTGTCATCATTAAAACAAAATTAGTACATAAAAATCGAGTTTACTTTATAGGAATTGATGCAAAAATGCAAATTCACGCAGTGAGCTACTCTGAATTCTTTAATGAAAACTGGAACTGACGTGCTGCGAAAGCAAAGTTGTCGTGTAATCTAAAAACGATCGATAGAGAGTGATGTACCGTCACATTTCATTTATATTTAAAAAAAAAAACACTGCAAATTTCCATTTCTCACATTTTATTTCATAATTATTTCATCTGATCTAAATTAGGAATGAGTAAATATTTTATTGCCTCTTCAATTATTCCGGACATAAAAGTCATGATTCATACTAAATCAATAAAATGTAAAGCTAAATGTCAAGTATGGAAAATTGATATAAGATTCGATTGATATACTGACTATTTGATTGTGATAAGCAGATAATCTATAAGTACTTAATCGATAAAAGAACAACTCATTATTGTATGTATATAATAGTTTTTATCATTGCGGAAATATATTTACATAAACTGGGGTAAGAAAATGCAATTTATACAAAATGATAGTGTAATGTAATGAAAATGGAATTTTTTGTATATAAAAAGTTTCCGTTATAAAGTTTCATCGCTATAGGAAAATAATATTATACATAATTATGGGCAAATCTTTATTTTACTTTTGACTCGAATTAGATTTTATAATTGAAAAATTAAAGATTATCGAGGTTTTTAAAAATTTTTATTGCTATAATCTATATTGCGTTTCATTCATTTTCGATTATTTACAATAGAAGCTTTTAATCTGGCATAATCGTGTAAAAGGAAAAAAAATTCCTAGCGAAGATAGTAAAGTTTCTATTCAAGGATAGGAATATTTACATTTTTTAAAGAAAAATTTCCTATCGTGCTTTAAAAATTTACAATCTACCATGGAAAAAATTCTTCACGTTTTACGTAACTATCCCAGATTAAAAATCAGAGTAGTATAAATTAAGGAGGGTGGTGACCGTAAAATAACCTCAAACTAAGAAATGGTTTTTAACGTAAACAAAAATTAATGAACAAATACAAATTTTATTTATTTAATAATTTTTTAACAGCAAACTTTTAATAATATTAAAATGATTACGATTGTTGAGAATATTTCAAAGAGTAAAATAGGCTAATCTTTATGAAAATTTGATAAAAAGTACGATTTTTCTCTGAGCTGAAAGAACAGACACAAAATGTTAAATAATTATTATTTGACAACAAATTTAGGCTAAATCTATTTTTTTCTGACAATTGTACAACTAGATCTTTTAAAATTGTATAAAATTAAATTTGATTATATTTTTGTTTACGTTAAAAAGCATTAAGTTAAAAATTGCAGATTATTTTATGCATACTATTTTAAAAGAGAGTTTAATGCTCTTTCGATTGATCATTAATTTTTTTAAAAAATTTCTTAATTTTATAAATAAAGTTTAATTTACCTAAGTCAAAGACGAATTTCGTTTAATTGTTTTTAAATTTTGTAAGAAAATACAACATTTAGTTTTCCTAAAATTTATTTTTTTTATTTGAAAAATAACTTGAAAATTCATTTGTTAGAATCACTTTAAAATATATTTATAGGGGAGAACCGGGTAAATTGCCAATCGTTAATAATTGGCCAAAAATAAATATTAAATATAAATATTTTTAAAAATGAAGTGTATTAAGGTAAATATGATTTCTATAAGGTTTCATGTTGATCCACTTATTTTTCATTTTTAAATTTTTGAAAATATGCACTTCTATCTCACAGACGTACATTTTTGAAAATTAAAAGTCATTATATTTTCTAATACTATTGATTGTTATTTAACATAAAACCCTAAAAGGGTTTTTAAAAATGTTGAAAATTAAAAAAGTTATAAACAATCGGAAATTTATGTACTATATTTAAAAAAATTTGTATTTTAAAAGGCTTAACTTGCAAATATATGTCAATGCCTGATTTTTAAATACAAATGTATAAACTTTTAAGTGTCATTGAGACAAGACTATTTTAAAAGACAAGTCTTTTAAAACACAAATTTTTTAAAAAATGGTACATAAAATTTCAATTGTTTATAACTTTTTTAATATTTAACATTTTTAAAAACCCTTTTAGGGTTTTACGTATAATAATCAATAGTATTAGAAAATATAATGATTTTTAGACAGAGGGTATAAGTTGTGTTTTCTTTCAAAACTTAATAACAAAAGACAATGAAATTTGAATTTGATTTAGGTAAATTCAATTTCACTTTATGTCAGATTTTTCAAAAATTCATATTTATATCATTTTTTTCTCATAAATTCTTTAAAATGTCCGTAATAAATTCAAGGGAATTAGAAACTACAAAATTTTCGCCTTCTTTTCATATAGGTTTTAAGAAAATTTGAGGGGGGTGTTTTGAGATATCAAGAGTTTTAGATTTCGAATAGGAATCTCATTATAAAATTGAGAGAAATTTCTAAAAAATTAAAGATCAATCGAAAGAGCATTAAATTCTCTTTCAAAATAGTGCATAAAATAATAATATAAATTATTTAATTTTCATGAAATTATTTTATTTAAAAAGAGCCTTTTTTGCGATCGTCTTTTGTAGGTGAACGGTTTGAAATGGAATGCCCCAAATATTCTTTTGAATTAAGATAACCTTTATAGCCTTTTCTGTTAAGAAAGATTATTCTTTTAATATTCAGCTTTTTTGTTTCCTTCTCTTTCCTTCTCTTTTTTATAACTTTTAACTAACCTATATTATTATTATTATTATTATTGTGACGTATGAAATTCTCAAACGAATTATTCTCTATAGTCCAGTCAAATTGTCGTTCAAAAAGCCTCAACAAAACATTAATTCCGAGGTCGGAATTTTTTTTTTCTATTGAAAGAGGAACATTCCCTGAGTTTAACTTGAAGTTTGCGTAAAGTTGTGGTAACTTTTTCCGCCATCTTGAAATCTTGTATTTATTGTGACTTCTGTTGTTTAATTTTATTTGATTAACAATGGATTTATGATTATGTTTATTGACTATTATGTAAGTTTTATAATTTATTGTAAATTGCTAATTAATCTTTTATGTTTTTGTATATAACCTCAAAATTGTATATTACGTTTTTCATTTTTTTGTATATTGAATTTGTTTATGTAATTTTAGTTTTTATTGTTCTGAGGAGGCCAACATATATATATGGCGAAACGTTGACGTTTTTTTATTTTGACGTTTTATTTTATTACGTTGAGGCGTTTGAAATAAAGGACTGACATATTGTCTGGAGATTACGTATTTATTTATGGATTATATTGTTCCTAGACGTCAAACCAATTTTTATATTGATTTTATTAAATTTTTCAAATATATTGCATAATTAATTTTTAAACTCGAGATACCTAAAAAGAGGTTAAGGTTAAAAGTTCCAAGATATGATTTCTAATTTTTGTGTACTTTTCAACTGAATGTATAAAGGTTATTTCTTTTGAAAATTTATACTAAAAAGCATTCATGATAGTTTTATTTTATTTTTCGTTCAGTAAAAGTTGTCTTAGATCTTTTCCTTTCACAAAGATGATTTCACGGCCCTTATTTAGAATCTTCGTGCTTGATTTCATTTCCGGGAAAAAAAGAGGAAAGCCCTCCAACGGAACAAAAGTCAAGAAATTATTGAATTAATTTTTTGGGATCGCTCTACAAGAATCCGGGCTCAGATTTCATTTTGAACCATATGCAAAACCAATATGGCGTCTTTTTTGCAAAAAAGTACCGAAAAATCGACAATTTTTTTTAGTTGATACATAAAATTCATTATGGTGGAGTCAAAATGGCGGATGTTTTTAAAAAAAGTAAAAAATTAATATCTGTTGAACCAATCTTTAAGCTTTACATTCTAATTAATTAATTAATTAAACTCGGTACATAGAGTTCTTTTAGGTCCCAGATTAAGAATCTGTTCAAAATTTTTAAAAATTTAAAATGGCGGATGCAGTATGGTGGACAAACATGCAAACTTTTTGACAAAATTTATGAAACTTAATACATAAAGGGATTTTGGGATCGTTGATTCCTAATCCGTTCATTTTTTCAAAATTCAAAATAACGGATTCAATATGGAGGAAAAATTCAAATTTTTTTGCAAAATTTATAAAACACAATTTATGGGGGTTTTTGGGGTCACTGTTTACGAATCTGACCATAATATTTTAAAATTCAATATGGCGGACATAAAAATGCAAAAAAGTGCTTGAATCTTTTTAAAAATTGTTTTTTGAAGATTTTTAAATTTCGTGTAGAGCGACCCCAAAAACGTAAAGAAACGCTACTATCATACTAAAAAATATCTCTTGATAAATAAAAAATAATTTGCTTATTTAGGTTCAAAAAAATTATTTTTAAAAAGTTTTTTTTTTCCAAAGCAACTGATTCTGACCCATTAAATTATGCTTCAGTATACCATTCAATAGGCTTCTATAGTAAATGAATATTGCGAACCTTGGCCGTCAATTTTGCATTTGTCAGCCAGTTTAATAAGCCGAGAGACTATAAGCTTGCATTTAATTTTTTGTTTAGAGCAAATCTGCTAAACTAAAGTTAAAGTTACAAAGATCGATGCGGTCGTGATCGATTGCGTCATTCTATATTCCGGGAGTTATTTTTGGAAGTTTTCGAAGAAAGTGACATTATGAATCTCGGTGATGATTACATTTTAGTTTGACAGGTTTTATCGGTAGCAGATTCAGAGTGGAAGAGAAAATTTATTAAGAAGTTATCGACTGCATTATAACTGTTTAAACCAAAATAATTATCGAACTGGATATCAGTGCTGGTTTAAAAAGTATAGTGTAAAGCAGCCGTACTAAATGTTGATAAATTTAAAAAATTCAGGAAAAATATAAAAAATTAATTCCCCACCACGGGACCTAGCTCAAAATTTGTATAAAAGAAAGTAGTTTTTTTGAAAATTTTTCACAAAAAATCGAAGTACATAAACAATTTTAAAAATAAGATTTTAGGTAATAAATTACAAAAAATCTAGAAAACTGATCCAATTTCCTTGACAAGTGTCAACTTTTGGGTTTTCGAGATCTCTGAATCTGAATTTTATGTCAGATTTAATAGTTTCAAAATGGCGGACAAAAATTTTTAAAATACCAAAACAATTTAATTTAGCTTAATGTCGTGTAGAAATTTTTAAAAATAAAATATAATTTGAGTCATTTCTGGAACGCAGACATTATTGTCATAGCATTGTAATTTTTTTCGACATTGGAATGGATTAAACTAATTAAAAATATGTGTAAATTCAAAACGCTTTTAAACCAAACCAATCTCGTTTTTATCCTTTTTTTTTGTGCAATTTTAAATATAAAATTTATACCGTTATTAATAATTAAATAATGATTGAATAATATTATAGTATTCAAATATCTCCAATAAAGAACTTTCTATTGTAAATTGTCAAATTTACAACTTATCAAGAGCATCTATGACGAATTCTCGTCATATTTATTAACATAAGTTAATAAGAAAAATTATTAAAAACGAGTGTCGTTTACTATAAAACAGAATTTTTTTTATAAAAAAATAGTTGGATTGCGAATACTTTTTTTTCGCAGATGGAATGACTAGCATTAAAATAGACTGTATATATAATCTTACTGTGTGGTCTCTATTTTCTATACTAGTCATCATTCCTTTCCAACATTCTTCAGGAATGATTATGAGAAAAAGTCGCATAAATTATAATTACTTTGGAATAAACTTCTTCTTACATTCTGTCTAGAGTTATTTCAATTTACATAATTCTAAAATCCAAAAGAAATACTAAATTTAATAAATATTATAAATAAATACAATTATTAAAAATAGTAAAAACATATACAGACTGTAAATATAACGTATATAAAAAAAACAACCAATAGGAAAAAATTTAGTAATGTATATAGTTTCTAGAATTTACAAGATAACTATTTATTTGATAAGGCACTTTATGGAAAATTCTTATCAGTTCACTGATTCATTAATTCTTTCTATATTAATGTACGTCATAAATATACATATATGTATATAAATATCAACAAAGTTTTAATAACTTTTTCCAGTCTGTTAAATTAGTTTTTACACATTCTTCTGCTTTGTTAAATGATGATTCTTTTTTTCATTACACAATATATTATAAAATAGTGCTAACAGAAAAAACAGAAAGACAAAATTAGATAACGGTAAATTTTACCTTAAATTCGTGGTAAACATTAGAGTCGGATTTTTTATGTGGCAGTCATAATATAATCATTAATTTTTATCAATTACTAAAAATAAAAAACAAACCGTAGTAAAATGCATATAACAAAAAATAAAATAAAAATTACAAAATTTTAATCAATATTAATATTAATAAATTTCTAATATATCTGAGTATAAATTAAAATTAATAGATTTTACAATGTGAATGGTGTAAAATGTACAATCTACCATAGTTTTTAATTTCTGTAAAACGTGAATTTTATTTGTGTCACTAAGAGAATTGTTTTCTTGTACCAATGAATTTTTGCATTGGATCAAAAATATAAGTTGTCCTTAGATATAGACCGCAAGTATAATTATTCTCAGATAAAGAATAATTTATTATTGGTCCATACTTGCATCAAGAATAATATCCTTGGATCAAGGATAGTTATTTTTGAACAAAATGTAATAATTCTTAATTCCAGATTAATTATTATTATTGGTCTATGATTCATATTTGAAAATAAAAGAACCATTCACAGAATTATAATTCTTGCTCCAAGAATAATTATTCTTGATCTAAGCATATAGTCTATAAGCATATTTTTATTCTCGGTAAAAGAAACCTTTTGTCTTTGTGATCTGATGTAAAATATAAAATTTATGCAAGTTGTACAATCTAATCATTTTCTTATTTATTATTTATTCTGTTTATTCTTATGACAATGATAAAATTTTTTACTTTAGAAATGATAAAAATTATGTAATATAAAATAAAGCTATATATTGTAACAATGGCAAATGCTTGATTATAGCTTTTAAAACCTGCTACATATTTGTAGATAAGAATACGAATTATAAGAACAAAATTTGAATGTTTGATGCAAATTTTTAAAATTTGTTTTCACTTGTATTTGAAGTCTTTTGAAGTATGCATGTCGTTTATTGATAAAAATTGTTACAGGTACCTATATAAAATAAATTTTTTTCTCTTTATGGTAAAAACATTTTTTTTTTATATTAGAGTAGTGAAATTTGTAAATTTCATAAAAAATTCTACATACATAAAACTAAATGACTTGAATTGATGACTAAATATCAATTATTAAAAAAACTAATAAAACAGTGAAAACTAGTTTACTAAATCATGTTGTAATTCTGTTACTAATAATGTAATAAAAAATTCCTAATTAAATTATTCAAAATAATTTTCATATTATGTTAAACCACTAATTAAATTAGTAGATTCGTATCTACCAATTTATTTAATAATTTTTTATTATTAGTTAGACACATTTGACTACAGAATTAATAGTGTTCTTCTTTTAATTTAGTTATTTTTTACTTATTGTAATAGAAAAAACTCGTTTACTGTTTTACTATTAAATTAGTCATTTTTTAAAAATCCACATTCAGAGAGTAAATAACAAAACTTTTGACAAAAAATTATTTATCTATTTATAAAACATGTATGTCTTAAAGAGTTAAACCAATTTTTAATGATATTAAAAATTAGTACCTAACTGGTCTTCTATTTCAGTCATTTTTTCAGCTTTTTGAAAACTAACCATTTTTATGTGTAGTAATTTTACTTTTATGTTTACGTTTTGATTGAAACTGCATAAAGTAATAATAAAATATAATTTATATAGTGTTAATAATACAAACTTTATCATCTCTCATTTTAGTTCTATTCAGTTTAAAAAGCAGGACAAATATTAATTTTCAGTGTAAAAAGCATATATGTAAAACTCAACTGAGGCTTATAATTAATTAAAGCATTTCTATTTTTGCGCAAAATAATGTTAACATAACATTATTAAAAGCAGTGTAGTGAAAAAACAAAAAATGACAGAAATTATCTTTTGCCTAGGGATAAATCAAGGGTGCGAATAAAAAATGAGGTAAGTGACGTCAAGGGTGTGATTGATCCAAAAAAAACCAGAAACATTTTTTAAAGGCAATATAAACACCCAGAATAAAATTAAAGTATAAATAATTATACTACAATTTGTATTACATACATAATTTGGAGACGATTATGTAATATAACTTGGTAGTCTCAAAATTGCTCCAAAAATAATATTATGCGCATTCAGCCCTTTCGCGAATCTAGAACTCGCACCGTAAGTATATATACACTATAAATCGTACTGAAATTTGATCATGGGTTTTTTAAAGAGAAAATAACGATATTCTCATTTTCAAGAGGTCTATGGAGAGATTTTCTGCTAACTTAAGGTAAGAAAATGTTACGGCACTGCTGTAGACGTACGTACCCAAAAGGTTAGCATTCAGGTGCACTAATCGAAAAGGGATTGACTTATTGACTAGCACAAGCGGTATGTTTTCTGCTGGGTGTTAAAGAGTATTTGGGCTGCACTGTCCAAGGAAAATGTTTCTTGAAAGATGTGTTCTTAATGCTGATTTATTTGACTCTTTCAATTTGTCCACGTTTATGGATATCTGTCACTGTAAATTTTGGAGTAAACTTTAGCACAAAATGTACAGACACCACTCGCTTGGACGGTTGCCGGCGTACTGCTACAGGCACGTTATTGGCGATACAATGTGCTCTTTCTCTTACCCCTCTTATCTGCTATATAGGTATGCATATACAGACAATTTCAATAAAATAGTAGAAATTTTAGCACATCTTTGACGATTTACAGGAAACGTGTTCAAATGTTAAATATTGCTATAAAAAGTACTAGATTTTTGAAAATGTATTTCAATTTTTGTTTTGCATTTTTTAAAACTGCAGATATTAGTAAAATAAGTTTATACAATTTCAATTTTTTATTATTTACAATAATAATACTATTATTATTTTTGTAGTATAATACATTATTTGATGGCAATTTATTAACTTTTATACAATGTAGTATGAAATATTAAACATAAGATAATAAATCTATTTATTGGATTAGAAGAGGAGCGATTTGTGGCTGAAGGGTCAATGAAGTAAGACACAAGTATTTGTTCTTAGTTTTTAAATTTTCTCTCTAGGTCACAAAAACCTTCACTGCTAAAAACTCCTAAGCACATGTATATGGTGCCTGAAACACTACTGCGCATGTGTTTGGTGTCTGGGACACTACTGCGCATAAGTTTTGTGCCTGGAACACTACTGCGCATAAGTTTGGTGCCTGGAACACTAGTGCGCATGTGTTTGATGCGTGGAACACTACTGCGCATGTTTGATGCTTGAAACACTACTGTGCATGAATTTGGTGTTTGAAGGATCATTCGAAAAAATGTTTTCTTTCAATATTTTTCTAAATGAAATATCGTATAATTGAACATTTAACGAATACAATGATATTTTTTTTAAGTTAGGAAGCGGTGCTACTTATTAAGATATTTGAGAATCAAGTTCAACCTTTTAACATGGAAGAATGTATTAGAAGGCATGGTTAAAAATTACAATTTTGCTAAGTACGAAATATATTTTCTTTAGGTTTGAAAATAAAAACTACTAAATTATTCTTTAAAGTATAAAGAGTAGGGTCCCTTTTTGAAAAATGTAATTTGCGGTACTAAATTTCGAAAAATATTAATTTGAAATCCATGTTTTGACGTTTTATTAATTTTTTATATAAATATAAAACAGAGTGACTTGAAGTTGGAGCTATTTATTAAATATCACAGAATAAGTAAAAAATGACAAAATTTGAGTTGAGAACCACGGATCCAAGAGAACTACCTTACATTCCTAAATAGTTTGAAAAATACTCCGTTATCAAAAAAAATGTTTCATACAAATGTTGCAGGTTTTAAAAATCTGAATAGTTTTTTATTGATACGTACTTTTATTGGCTAAACTTAATAATTTTTTAGATAAATTTGAAAAACTAGCTTTTTACCCTTAATTTCAGCAGTTATTCTGAAGTAAAAATCTTCTTATTGGCACTCATCTTTTCTTATATGTACATATATTTTCTTTCAGTGTGCAGCTGACTATATGGATAACAAATATTACAAGCAATATACTACAGAGCGTCTCGAAATAACTATTTTTAACTTTCATTCAGAATATTCTGCGAGTGCACGTAATCAAACAGAACTCATTACGTATATTTACGAATGCTTGTACGTAAATTTATGCAATCTACTATCATATATGTCTTTGTTTATTTACGTACGCGGAAAACTGGAGGATCATTTTTATTAAATGTATAAATACGTCTGACACTATAAGAGCAACATGTAATATGTCCCTTACTTTAAACTACCTAAAAGTAAGGTAGTTCTCTCTAAAAAATGTTTTTTTCAATTATTTTTCTAATTGAAATATCATATAAAATATAGAACATATTTAACGACGAATACAATTATATTTTTTTAGGTAGGAAGTGGTGCTAATTACCCAAGCAGCACGTAATATTACATGAATATTAGTTCAGTCATTTTTGGTACTTTTACACTCAGAAAAAAATTTGTTTGTGACAACCAAACTTCAGTTAAAGAAACAAATTTTGGTTGAAACAACCAAAGTTTGGTTAAATCAACAAAATTATTCTATTGTTTCAACCAAAATTTGGTTGTTTCAACCAAAGTTTGGTTGTCACAAACAAATTTTTTTCTGAGTGTAGACAGTACAGCTCCTTACTTCTCGGTTTTTTGCTTAATCCCTTTATTTTTGCACCCGAAAAGATTCTAAATTAGCTACAACAATTTCCATCGGTAAGCCCAAAACTTTTTTTGAAAAAGGTGTAAAATTTCAAAAAATTGGGTACCTATACAAGTTTTCCAGTGCATTTCATGAAAAAATGGTTGATAATGAAAATAAAGAGTAAACACTTTTCTTTAATTTAAAAAAATTAAACTTTCTAAGTTAATTAGATCAAAAGTTATAGCCATTCAAAAAAACATGATTTTTTTCTATTTTATACTAAAAAACGTACTTTTCAGTTTTTTACCAATTGTGTTGTTCGCAGTTATTTTAAGCAAAAGTGATCTACAAATAAGTTAAAGTTGACTAAAATACTTTTTATTTCTAATGAAGGAGAACATGATAACTTAATTAGGTCCAAAATTATGACCTTCCAAATATACCCTGTTTTTGACTATTTTTGACATTTTGGCAGTTTTTTAAGAAGTAACGCCATGCCACTGTAAACGGAAAAAAACACGTTTCTTAAAAATTTTTTTTTAATAGATGGAAAGGGAATACAATTATAATGTTTTGGGAAGTTATTATCTATATATTGAAGTAAAAAATGACCAATTTCCAATAAAAAATATATCAAAATAGTGGCACTGGAGACCTTATGCGCATGTTTTCTTGGAGGAGCTCTGCGGCACGCAGCACGCTATTTAATCTAGAACAGAATAATTTTTTTTTAATCTACATAAAAATAGTTAGAGAAACACGTAGGAGATTTAAAAAATATTTATTTTTGTGTAATTGGCAAGCATTTGAAAAACGACTCATTTTCGACCAAACAATACGACACTTGATTGCGTTTATAACAATTATTTAAATTAATTTATCAGAAATCCCCTACGTGTTTTCCTTTGGAATGTTATTATAAAGATGTAGGAAAAAATCCAATTAAAAATATTGAAAATTGTTTGTGTTATGCTGCGTGCCAATTTCAAAAGCCGTGGTTTCAGAAAAACGCGTTGGCTTTACACGACGGATAAAATTAAGCTCTTTTTTCGATTTTTTTTTTGGTGGAAGGAAAAGTAAGAGAATAATAATATTATAGAATGTTATTCGGTGTGCCTTAAAATAAACAAAATAAATACTTTTGATTGAAAAATCTTTCAAAATGGAGACATTCTCTCAAAGCATGTTTTGCATGAGACGCTTCGTAGCACGCAAAATAGCTGTCGATACGTTTAATCTGAAACAAAAACAGGTACCAAACTTTTTCCCTTGTGGTTTAGAGGGCTTAAAGCATCTTTTAAGCCAATAAAACAAAAATGGATTTTTGAAAAATTCTTCAGTGGCGTTACCCCTCAAACATAACTTGTTTTTCTAGGATTTTTTTATCACACTAACAGATTTGTGCCAACCCGAAAGACGAATCTCCCGAGGGATACAACGGCTGCAAATCTAGCTATCTAGTTACTATCCAGAGCCCTTTACATAATGAAACCCGGATGATCTACATCATCCGAGTTGCACCGGAAGGTCATGGGTATGGAGAAATTGACACTGTAAGGACCGTAAAGTCCAAAGCAGCGAAGAAGACTGAGTGCCCCGAGGGGGAAGTGTGGTTAGCATCACTTGTTTTGGCCCAGTCAATGTTACTTGACTAGAACACACCAAGTGAAGTACCCAGCGGGGATCGCGTGAAGGTTCCACCCCTGATAAGGGCCTAAGCCCATCACCACACTCGAGGTTGGAGATGAATTGCCCCAAGTCTAATAGACTGACCTAAACCAGTCAAGGTTAGATTGGGTGGATGAGAATGAAGATGAGGAATAATGATTTCCAGCTAGGCTCAGGACTTCACCAAAGCAAGGTCATCCTGAGTTAGCTGTGTTGGTATGGAGGTGAATTAACCCAGTTCTATGGGCCAGCATTGGCTAGTCATAAGTAGAGTGGGTGGGTGAAAATGGTGATGAGGTCTTGGAGCCATGTTCCGAACTGTCTTGGACTAGTTTAAATCTAGTCATTGTAAACAGCTCGACGGCTACTTTCTTCCTTTCGGGTCAGGGAGGAGTGCGCGCATTCCGCGAACTGTAACCACATGTCCCGACTAATAAGACGCGGCGCGTCCGTGGGTTATTAGATCAGGCCGCCGAAGCGTCATTTCAGTCCAAGTCTGTCAGTATTGTAATTCGGACATGAGGTCAAGACGTGAGCAGCAGTCTCCTCCGGGGTTCCACACGCGCAGCCCGGCTCGTCTCCGAGACTGAATCGCCACAAGTAGGCGGCAAAGTCTCCGTGACTGGTCAAAAATTGCGAGGTGTGGCGCCCTGGAGTGACGTAGCGCTCTTTGAGTCTGACCCTCACATCCGGAATGCACTCGTAAGTTTTTCTACCTAGATCTTCCGCGTTCCAGGATTGCTGCCACAGTCGGACAATCTCCTTTGTAACTAAGGCAGCCGTTACGCGGTCAACATCTGCAGGAGGAATGTTAAGGGTCCCGTGAAAGAATCCTTCTCGCTTTCTGACTCAATACAGTGTGGCCCGCTTCTGCAGCAGTAGGTCCACCGGTACCTCCCCAGACAGTACGCAATGTGCGCTAGTCGGAGCTAACCTCTAAGCCCTAGTCATTTAAGTAGTGTCTGTCGTTGTGCTGATAGCAGTCTTCGTTTGTCAGTACCTGTCATTAGGTCAAACCATCCAGCCGAGGCGTATCCAGCAACGTATCGAAATGACCCTTGGTACAGAACTTTCAATGTTCTGAAGGTTAGTCCTCACGCCGCAGGAGCGATTCGGTGGATGGCCGCAAAGTCAGTCTTTAGTCGGTTAGCCGTTTTGATACAGTGTGTTTAAACTTTGAGGTCCTGGTCATTATGAAAGCCAAGGAGGCGCATCCACTTTTTAAGCGGGAGCAACGCTCTATCCAGCTTGACAACAGGTCCCCGCATATTCTAATCAGAGTCGTATCTCTTTTCCACGTACTTTCGGTTTCCCTTGATCCGAGCTCCCCCTCCTGGGAAAGAAGAAATGCCTAAGAAATATCATTTCCGTTTTAGTCTTGGACAGCCTGAGGCCGCGCATGCGGCACCATCCGTCTATTCGGTCCACTACTTTCTCAGCTTTTTTCTCGACTTGATCCCTGGATTTCCCGGAGACAACCTTGGTGAGGTTTCAATCCCATCAAGCTCGTGTTCCAAGACCATCAGGAGATCATCGAAGGCAACATTCCATGGACGGGTGCCGAAGACGGATCCCTGTGGACAACCCTTGGTGAGTGTCTTGGTATTGCTGCCTTTGGTCCAAGAAATGGTCATGGAGCGGCTAACGAAATAACTTTTTATGACGCTCAGTATGTTTATCGGACAGCGTCTCATTTCGAGACCTCTCAGTACATCGGACCACCTCAGGTTGTCGAAGGCACCAGTGATGTTGAACAGAAGGGCAAGAACATATTTCTCCCTCTGCTGATAAACTATCCTTCTCAATTCGGAAATGGCATCCTCAGTAGAATTATTTTTTACGAATCCGAACTGCTAAGGAGAGAATCGGTCCGGAGACAATGCGGAACGTCCCAACCTTCCCAGGATCAGTCTCTCGAATATTTTCCGAGCACGGAGAGAAGGCCTACGGGTCTATAGGACCTGACGTTCGTAAGGTCTTTGTCTCATCCTTTCGGTATGATACATAGATTGCTGCGTTTTCACGTTTCTGGAAAGTAGCCCAGCCTCAAGCAACCGTTCACTACCCCAAGGTAAGCTATCTCCAAGAATGGCCACTCCATTTTGACCACGGAGACTTCCACTTCGTCAGGTCCGGGCGCATTATTGTTGGAGAGAGCCCGGATGATTTTCCAAACTTCTGAGCCGGTGAAAGGAAGCTCATCATTGACTGGAGCCTTGTAAGAAGCAGAAACTCCAACAAGGTTTTCAGCTGTCCCATCATCGTCCGGGACAAACGCACTTATGAAGAGTTGTGCCCCTTCAGACATGGATTGAACGGCAGTACCATGTTCGTCCATGAATGTTCATAGAATTCTCTCGGTCTTGAGTCTTTCGGTCGCAGATTTGTAAACAATCGCCTAGGGGTTCTTGATCTCCATACTCTGAATGGCATGGAGGCTTGGCATGCACTGGTCAGAGCGCTAGGGATGCCCACCGCAAAAGCCTCAAGTTGTTAATTGTTTTTGGGCTGAGCCTTGTTGAAAGCCTCCAGGTTCGCCGTGAGGGTTCTCTGGAAGTCCTCTAGCCTTTCTTTCTTAGTATTATATCTTGTCGGGCGTTTGTCAGGGGTTGTTGTCTCTGTTTTCATTTGCACAGTTGCACTGAGGTTAATCTAAATAAGCGCATGGTAACTTGTCGTTGCGTCCGTCTGTAAGGTCCAGTCTGTGACCATAGGTAGCAGAGGACCGATGATCAGCGATCAATGTCAATGTGCGAAGCAGCACGTCCGCTGCGGAACGTGCATTCCCCACCGTGATTCAGGACGTGAACATTCTGCTGGACAATGTTGTCTTCAACCAGTTCACCCTTGTCATCAGTGACAGGAGATCCCCAGAGAGGAGACTTAGCATTGACGATTGCACAGATAATCACGTTCCTGCCACGCAGCTCCCAAAGGGAGTGGGAGAAGCATTCTAAGTGCTTCTCGGTGATCTCTGCAAACTAAAAATACGCAGAAATTGCGTAGAGATGCACAGCAAAGCCACGCATCTCGACGCAGATCGTGTGCTGGTTCGTAAGGTGCTCTAGTACTGTCATTCTAGTCCTGGGATTATAATTTATGGCAGCACATCTGGGTTTAAGACACCTTTTGCTGTCGCTCTTCTAATAGTGGAACAAAGCCCGATGAAATCGCACATGCTGTTGGCGTATGGTTCTTGCACGAGGGCAACATCGACGCTTCGCCGACGCAGGTAGTCGTTCAACTGCGGGGTGACCAGAGACCCACCACGCATGTTGTGTTGGATTATGCGCAAGGAAGTTAATGTCGGGTTAGACCCTATAGTATTGGCAGACGCGTTGTCATGTCGTTGTCAAGGGTAGTTGGTGTTATTAGCAATTTCTGTTAGCAGTCTGTCCGTCGTCTTCAGTCTTTATACGGCCCAGGTATCGGCCCATTGCCAGGAGGTAAGAGGGTCAGTTTCTGTCCATGGTGAGGTGGTTCGTCGAACGACCATCGTACTTACAGGTTGCTCATGTTGGAGCCAATCTCTCCCCTTTTGAGCTGCAATCTGCGGCTTGATGACCCGTCCCCGCACAGTACTGGCAGACGTCCTGCTTTTCTTTGCAAAATTTGGACGAGTGCCCAAACCCGCACCACCGCTTATATCGAGGAGCTTTTGTAGCATCGTGCATCCTGCATTTTCTCCAATTAAGGAAAAGGTAATCCTATTAATACATTTTTTCGTTCAGGAAGGGGCTTACCGAAGCAATCCAATGCACAGTGTCCTTTCCTCTGGGCCCCGCTTTGTACCTAGGCCTAAATACCTTTTTGAAGTCTTCAAGGTCGGCGCACTGGATAAGGTCACTGTTCAGCCTCTCTGGCTAGGTGCACCGCCTTGGCGTCTACTTTGGACAGGCGCTTGCGGAAACCAAATTGATTGTCAGATAGACTATTCTCATCGGTCAAGTGTGACTGCATTCTTTGCAGAACCATGTCTTCTAGAAGTTTGCTCATCGTATCTAACAGGCAAATAGGCTTTAAGATGTGACTTTATCTAGAGGTTTGTCACCTTTTCTTAGGAGGACCAGCCTCTGTCTTTTCCAGCCGTGGAAGAACTCTTCTCTTTTAAGGCAAATGTTGTAGCATTCCAAGAGAATCTGGGGTGAAGCAACGATCACTTGTTTAAGAATCTCGTTGTTTATCCCATCGATTACAGGCGCCTTGTCTGGCTTCAACCTATTGCTTGCATTCTGTAGTTTTGTAAGATTAAAGAGTTCCTCCTCACTGACTTGAGTCACTCCAGTTCATCCTAGGCCATGGTTTTGCCAGAGGACAGAAGGCCTTTATAATTTCCTGGACCCAATCAGGATTGTCCAGACTTGGGGGTCTTTTGCCTCGTTAACAATTTCTTTTTAACGATTTTAAAAGCCAAAATCTTCACCCATCCCATCTCCCTTGGTTCGCAACCATCGATACATTCTCGTATGTGAGCGTTGATCCTGCCAACTCGGATTTTTTCTCCTTTGAGCAAAGTATTCCTTTCTGTCTAGGGTTAGGAAAACTGATTGTTACTACCACAATCCCTGATTGTTACTACCACAATCCCAGATTGCTAAGATGACAAAAATTTTGCTACAAAAACAAATCGGATTCTTCAGTTCTATATTGACAATCCGATTTGTAAATCCAACAATTCCTTTTTCTCCGTGTCAGTATTACAGATAATTCACGATACTTCAAGATACTCAAAAATACTTTAAAGTAATGCATATGCTACTTCAGAATAATTCATAACACTACGGATAATTCAATATACTTCATGTATATCAAGATATTTCATGTTAACTCAAGGTACTTCAGATAATTCATGATAATTTAAGATACTTCAGAGTAATTGACGAAATTTTAGAAAGTTTTAGGATAATTCAAGATACTTTAAAATACTTTATGATCATTCAGGATACTTCAAATAATTCATAGCACTTCAAAGTAATTCATCATAGATTGATAGGTACCCATTGATAGGTCAGAGTAATTCATAATACTTCCGATCAATCATGATACTTTGTGAACTCCAATAAATTTCAGGGTATCCTACATGGGAACCTACATAGTTTTCCACAGCCTTAACACCATATGGGTTCCGATAGCATCCCATCTGGAATCCTATATGGGTCCCCAGAGCATATGAATTCCCATAAAGGAATCCATATAGGTTCCGAGTCGGATCCCACATGGAAATTCGAAATAGTAAGGGTTTTTAAGGCACCTCCAGAGAGGGTCAGTTTGAAAAAAAATAATAATCAACAGTTTCTTCAATTTTAAACATTTATCGAGGCCTCGTAAACTTCTGAGTCTTTTTCGATAAAATTAAGAACATTTTTTTGCAATGTTTTGAGTTAGTAACACTAATTATCGTCACACTATTATATAATCAATTTTATGTAGGGGAGACCGAGGAGAAAAATAACGAAATGCATTAAGGGATCATTCACATATCACGTGATACAAATTTCAGCTATTTTGAACCCCCTCCCCCCTCCTCGTGATACTTTTTCTATTGCTAAAAAAATTAATTTCCATGGACCGTGATATTTTGCCTACTCTCCTCCCTTCCCTAAAGATATCACGTGATATGTGGACGACCTCTAAAACAGCAATGGTTCTTAAAAAAATTCAAATCAAAAGTTCAATATCTAATCTTTAAAATATAAAATAATCGTATAAAATCACATAGTTATAAAAAAGGAGGTTTATAAAAATAAAGCAATAAGGTGAGGAGAAAAGTAACAACGTGTTACTTTCCACCTAACACCCCTCTTTTTCTTGGATTAGGCAGAAACTTACTTTCGTCGTTATTTTTGCACAACATGTCAATATCAAACTTACTGTTTCGGGACTAGCTCGCACATAATATGAGGGGAATAAAGAGGGTAATATTGAATAAAAATTACTTTAGTACCATATCTATCCGCTGATTGGTTTATAAGTTATAAGCATTATTACTTTCGACCTTTGTTACTTTCCTCCTCGGTCTTACCTAGTTCTATTTCTTAGGGGAAAATAGGGGGTGCAAACGGCACCCCTTAATATTTTCAGATCGAAAATAAAAGAATAGGCGTATTTTTTTATTTGTAGGTAGTCAATTTCTGTAGACCTTTAGCAATTTTTGAAAATTTTGATTTTTCGAACAACCCTAATGCCTATGATGTATATTTTACTTCATAGATAATAATAAAAATAAATATTTTAAATTATATATCCTTATCAGTTAAAAAATATCAATTACTCAGTAACATATGTCTAGTTATTTGAATTTTCTCCATGAATACGTATCAATTATTTTTTTTCTAAATGTACTTGTATTTAGTAGAATTATATTATCAAACACTTATTGTCTACATGGCATTACTTCATTATCAGTTAAGTATAAAGTTAATTATTTTCGTTATCAGTATTACCAGTATTATCTTCTTATTGATCTTCAATGTTTGAAGTATTTGAATTAGGAATTAATGCTTTATCAATGCAGTTTCTAAATCTGAATGAGTGGTTTTCTACTAATAAAATATAGAAAAATGAGCCACTATCAAACAGAAAAAAATGTTACTAATTTTTAGTAAAAAACTACAATAATTCGTTAATTCGTTTGTACAAAATTGAATCAAATAAAATAAAATTGAAACGAATATATAAAAGGAATTCAGTGAATCCCGCTTAGCTAAAAGACAATGTTAACTCGTTTTAATTCACCCGAATTGTTTTTTTGTTTTTTTTTTTTTTGCAAGAATCTAAGAAAAGGGAACCCAGCTTAAAGTCAGAAAGGAGAACGAAAAATCTTTAAAGTCCGAAAGCATTTCGAATAAATCCGAAATCAGTTTAAAGAAATCCGGAATTTGTTCGAAGAAGTCCGAATTCAGTCCGAAATAAAATTCTTCGAACAAAGACAGAACGAACAAAGACAAATTGGTCAGGTACAATCTGAAAACAGTCTGGCGAACATTTAAAGTCAGTAGTTTGTCCGATAAATTCGAAATCAGTCCGAAGTAAAAATCTTAGAACAAATACAAAAGGGAAATTTGTTCTGCGGAATCCGAAAATAGTCCGGCAGTAAACATTAGTCCTTAATTTGTTCGAAATAATCTGAAATTTATTGCCGGACTATTTTTGGATTCTACCAGACAAATTTCCTTTTTTTTTAGATATAAATTTTACTTCTGACTGATTTTTTATTTTTTCGGACCAGTATCGGATTATTTTGGACAAATTCTGGATTTTTATTAACTGCCGGACTATTTTTGGATTTCAGCGGACAAATTTCCCCTTTTTTTAGATATGATTTTTACTTCGTACTGATTTCGTATTATTCCGAATAAATTCTGGTTCTTATTTACTTCAAGGCTATTTTCAGATTCTACCGGACGAATTTCCTTTCTCGTCAAATATTTGGTTTTGCAAACTTACTACCAAGCGTGTTACGTATGCGGGGTTAGAGTGTCTAACTTTTGTCCCAAGGGACCCGGGATCGAATCCCACGGTCCTGCGATTTTTAATTTGTTAGGTTCTTTTAATGGTTTAGGTTTGTCGTATCTTAGGTTAATAGAATCATACTAGTTAGAACAAAACCGGATTAATTTCGGATGACAAATACCGGAAAGTATACCGGATTTTTTCGGACAATTTTCAGAAGAAATTCGGACTTTATTCGGATAAAACCGGATAAATTTCGGATTTCATTAACGTTGCTTTGATCAGACAAATTTCCTTTTCTGCCGGATTAATTTCGGGCAAAATTTGGACTGTTTTCGGTCAAACCCGGATTAATTTTGGATGACAAATATCGGAGAGTATTCCGGATTTTTTTCTGACAAATTTCGGATTCCGAAATTTTCATCAGGGAAAACATCTGAAATCAATCTAAAATTGAATGATTTTTATATAATAACTTAAGAGCACGTTTCTCAACATACCTCTTTTGAACTACTAACATTCTGCTTCCAATCCGACTACAATGCATGCTTACCCTTCGAAATTCATTTATTTTTTGACAACCAGCATGGAAAACTAAAAGTACCAATCTCGAGAAAAAGGCATTTATGAATCTTAGTGTACAGTTGATTGCAGAAAATTGTTCGCTGCCGCCATCTGTGTTTTGACTTATTATTAGAATGCTCTTTGAGCTACATATGGTAACTAACACGCGAGACTAAAAATACTGTTCGCGTAGTCTTTTAGCTCCTTCACGTTATTTAAACAGCACGCACCTTATTTCCCATTATTTTATCAAACCTTATTTTAACGTAGAATTTTTTGTGGAAGTGATGAGGTATGTATTTTATAAAAGAAATAAAGCTAATAATTTTCTAACCAAATAGCACTCAACATTAAGAAAATATTGCAGCATTATATTTTGCACGGAAATGTCGCCTATATTGCAGAGTAATATTTTGCAATATTGTCTATTACAATATTCAATTTTTTGAAAAATTATTGGAAAAATAATGAATCAATGTGCATATTGAAAAAAGTATGGTAACATTTATATGCAAATGTTTGGTGAAACGGATTACTACTTTTTTATTAGACTGCATGAACTATTGAAAGTAGTTGCCTTTACCATTTCTATTGTTAAATTAACTATATACTGAAAAAATGTTTAGTAGATTTTACTACTTTTCTACAATTTTTCTTAGTTCAATATTTTTGCAATTATATTAACTACTATTAAAGTAGTTAATTTAAATAAAAATACATTTGTTACAACGATTTTTCTAAATTGATCTTACTAAGTTAATAAAGTAGAAACAAGTGAAATTTTCTTAGTAATTTTTACTACTTAGTTTAATAAGAACCAATGACATTTTTGCAATCTCCTACTACTTTTGTGTAATGACAACCTATATTATTTAATTATTATATTCCTAACAGTTAAAAATCCCTAAAACGCTGGGGATTGAACGCAGGACGCTAAAATTCGCAAACCGGTATCTTAACCATCTAACCACGTACACACGCTACGATGGCTTGCATGAAACTACTTATTTATTACTTACTTATTATTGTTTATTTTACTACTTAGTAAATTATTTTGTTACAACGATAATTCTTAGTAGTTTCTACTACATTGTTTAACTTATAAGAAGTCTATTAACTTTACTAGTCGCGATATAGTGATTTTACTACATTAATATGCAGTAGCACTTATCATTTCTCTGTACTCAATTCTTTTATTAACTTTGTACTTCTAAGTAACTACGTAGTTTAGTTACTTTTACTAAGAATTTTTAACTACATAAAAATGGTAAATTTAACTAAGTAACAACAGTTGAATTAATTACAAATGTAATAGGTTTAACTATTTTTCACTCTACTAAGGGTCTGTATTAGGATCTACCACAAGAATTTTTTTCAGTATATTTTTGTTAATTAATGTAACTGAACTTTTGTTTTTTTAGAGAGTTACTTTATTTTTTTACATAATGTAAACCTCTTCATTTTTAGAGTTTGGCAGAATGTTTTAAATACTTTTTTTTTTAAATTAGAATGCTAATTCCAATTAAATGAAACAAATTTGACTCATCATCTTTGAACAAATTCGAGTGCGTCAAAACAATCGCAAAATCACAACCTTTGCTCCAAAACCTGCGCCCCTACAAGGAAAATACACATTTAAAAATTTTGCTCTATAATAAGTTGTGATAAATTTAGATACATTGTATATCACCTTATCACATTGTTACAAATTTAAAGTCATCAAATCAACTTAAAACTTGTTAGAAAGTAATTTTGTATTATGTTTGTCGTATATATGATTTCGTGAAAGAGTTCTAGAACAAGAATAAATTTTAAAATTTGTAACGTACCAGTGTTCAAATTTTTATTAATTATTTTCAAGCTGACTACCTAGTTAATCGCGTTCACATTTATACTGCATATACAAGTGGGTGGTATTTGATATCGACTTCCTGTTGAAGATGTTCTTGTATTTTACGCAAGCCACTAACAATAAAATAACGCATAGAAAAATCGTACCGTCAACATTGTTAAACTCTCTATTGGTTCTAGTGTACAAATTCTAAGAAAATATAACTATATGGATCATCCTAATTCTTATTTATTATTATTATTTTTATTATTAAAGATTATAAAATTTATCACTTAGTAGCACTAAATATAAAATAAGAAAATTAATAGTCATTCCAAGTAATTTTAGGTTATACATAGAACCAAAAAAGTTCTTTAATTTTTTGATAGCGCACAGCCACCCTCATTATAGAACTAAATTATTATGTATCAAGTTGTTAGAAAAAACACAATATTAAAATTATTTAAAGCATTGTTATTTCTTGTTCTTAAATAAAAGCATTTTAAATTCAAGAGAAATCTTAACAAAACTTTATGCAAACTTTACATATTAAAATTAATTTCACCAAATTTTGAAAGGTCTAGTTCTACATTTTCCAGAAATGTATTCCCCTCACCGAAATCAAAAAAATCTAATTAAAAAAAGGTCATCTTTTTCAACCCCCCCCCCCTACGATTTCAAAAATTTGTCCAAAATTTCAAACTAACTCGAAATTTTTTTTCTGCGTACGCCCTTGTACGAAATTATTGATATAAGAATGTTTTTTAAACATAAGACGACTTGTTTTTAATTAAAGTTTTCGATAATTAGGAAATATGAAGGTGTTTGTAATTTTTAATATAAAAAAAATTTATAATTTTAAATTATGTCGGTTAAAGCCAGATTTTTGTAAATCGAAAATTCATTGTTAATGTAATTTGTTTCTTAAATTTAATAGTGACCGATCGATTTGTAAGGTTCTTAATATATGTTTTTGTGTCTATATCTTTACTTTTTTGGAAAATGGATTTATCAGCTTTTGAAAAAGTACTCCGCATGTATCTCGATAAGGTCTGCAACTTTTGCCTAAAACAATGTTTGTAATATTTAAGGAGATAAATGTAAAAAACTATTATTTTTATGTTTTATAAATTTTATTTTCAATGATAAATCAAGTTTGTGTTAATTTTCACTATATACGATATTCGTTATCAGCGCTTCAAAATATGTATATAAGTCAAAGGCATCTCTTATTATTATTAATTATTATTAAATAAAAAATTATTATTAATTAAAAAAAGAATTTAGTAAAGGGAATATCATACTCTAACCGATTATGGTACACTGAAAAAAATATTTAGTCATATGAACAAAAATTTGGTTGAGCCAACAAAATTTTTGTTGCTATGACTAAAAATTTGGTTGAGCCAACAAAATTTTTGTTGATATGACTAAACATTTTTTTCAGTGATACATGGATGTGTTAACAACTAATTTAAAAATACTAAAGTTACAAACAATTTGTCCGGCCCATCACAGATATTTCATTCTTGACTATCATATTTGAAAGTAATATATTATGATTTTTATTTTAATTAAAAAAAAAAAATATTCTAAAATAACAGTAACCAAATTGTCGGTTTTGCGAAGAATAACCCATACATCAAAAGTTATGTGGTTTCAAAGAAAAAAAAGGTCAAAAATTTCAAAGTTGCATATCTTCTTCGTTTAATACTATTTTTCAAAAGAATCATTTCATTTTTTTTAGTTACATCAAGGACTATAAGTACGCTGAACAAAAGAAAATTTCTATGATCTCTTACCATGGAAATGCTCATATGCATTTTTGGACCACCTTAGTATGTAAATGTGTATCATCTCCCCAAAGATTTTAAAAATTCTAAATATTGTATTTTAAAATCGTTTAAAACCCATGCTTAAATCGACCCTATGTTTCTTCTAGAATTTTAAATATTTTAAAAAACAGATTGATGCTGTTTTTAATCGGCTTATCAACATTCTTAATTTTGTCAAGTTTATCCTTATCTAAGGCAACTTTGATTTTTTACCCATGGAGATACCCATATAGTAGAAAGTGGTATAGAAAGATAGAACAGAAAACGAAGCTGAGAAGGCTCACTTGCTGTTGACTGTTGTTCACATCTGGTTGTCCAAGTAGTGGGGATGAATTTCATCTGAGAAGTCCATGTGAGAAGTCTGAGCTCTTGCAGCGCTTTTGCAGTGAGTTCTGGTGTGTTCCAGCATACTGTGTTTGGGAGAGTTCCCTTTTTTGTTGGCTTCATCTCAGTGTGTTAAATGCATAATAGTTATAGTTTTTTCGAGTTTATGTTGCTAATTCGGCGCAGTTAATTTACTTTCAAGAGGTGGACTGAAGGTAAAATTTTCAATGACTTTATCACTCTACTGTTTCGCTTTTAAATATTTTTTTTCAGCAGCTTTCGTGTCTTTATCTGCTGTCACTGCTTGTTATTCATTCTTGCACAGTTTACTTCATTCAGTAAATCTTTTACATTTTTTAAGAAAGCTACAATTTTCAGCCCATAATTCCAATTTCTGAATTTACATCTGAAAATAAAATAATAGACGGTGGACAGAAATAGTCCTATATTTAGATGTTTATGAGAAGTACTTCTTTAGGTTCTATATAGTACCAAGGAAAAGGGAGTAGAAAAAAACTCTAGAAAAACCTTCCCGAGTGTAATACACTGATTTGGTTGAAAGTTGACAGATTTTTAGAACTAAAAAAATTTTTATCGGCAAAGAAGAAGGTGTAGAGAGTTTTTTCTTGATTTTCAAAAAGTTCTCCATTCTGAATTCTCTATTTTGAATTCTGTAAATTTGCCTTCAGATTCGCAATCAAGGACTAAAAAAACCTTAGATTCGAAATTTAATGTAAAGCCGATAAGTTTTTAAAAATTTGATTCGCCATTTTTGATCCGCCATGTTGAATTTTGAAAATTCTTAAAGCCGTGATTAACGAGGGCAATAAATACAAGTTTTATGATTATTAATGACTTAACATTATTTTTACGTTTCTTTTAGGGCTTTTGAGATTTTTGGAAAATACAGAGAGTTGTTATAGAAATTTTTAATCTTTCCTTTGCATTTTTTGCTCAAAAAGTTTAAACTCTAAACATTACTTTCAACCCCCATAACAATTTGTGACAGTGAGGACCTAGCCTAAGTTGTTCGTCATAAAAAACTAAAAAAAAATGTGTATTAAACCCCCCCCCCCCCACTACCTCCAAAATTTCATTTTAGAGCTAAAAAAACAGTTATTCTGCAGTTTTTGTATAAAATATAATGTTACTTCGTCATTTTTGTCCCGATTTAAAAATTTTTCTTTTTAATTTAAAGCTGAAAAACAAGGCTTTCTATACCTGATAGAGGTTTTATGTTTTAATTTAAATTCATGGTAGAAAAAGTATGAAATAGTTCGAAAATTGGCAATTTTTAAAAATTTTTTTTAACTTTAGCATTGTTTTTATTTAGAATATTTTTCTGTGGTGAATTATTTAAAGTGTATTTAATTCTGCGTGGAATGAAAAAAAAATCGGGAAATCGAGAAAATCGATTTTTAAAAATTTTGGTGCCATTCTTAATTTTCAAAATTTTTCTGAAATTTACTAAAATAAATATTAAAAAGTTGTTAGAAGATGATAGGTACCACTTGCAACAATTAAAAAAAGTATTGTTTTTACTTAAATAAAATGCTGTGATCTTTAAGACAAAAAATGCCATAACTCAGCCAGTTTTTCACAAATTTAATTAAAAAATAGCTCATTCGACGCAGAATTAAATACACTTTAAATAATTTAGCATAGAAAAAACATTCTACATAAAATTGGACCGTAAATAATTGTCAAAGTTGAAAAAATTCAAAACAATTGACAAGTTTAAAAATTGTTCTACCGTGATTTTTACTTGAAACATAAAACCTCTATCAGGTATAGAAAACCTTGCTTTTCAGCTTCAAAATAAAAAAAAAGAAATTTGAAAAAAACAATTTTCAACAAAGTTATAAGCATTTCAAATTTTACTGTAAAAAAATGAAAACTCCGATTAAAAAACTTTCTTTTGCATGGTATTTTTTGTCTAGTTAAGATAATCAATTTTTCTTTTTTGATTCTTGTAGATAATGTCTTCCTCTTTAAAAATTCATTGGAATTTTTTAAAATGTATTCGAAAAAAAGGTACTTTACTTTGAAGGGTTTATTTCGTTTAAAAACATTTTTTTAAATTGATGAAAATTTCCTTGGTACAAAAAAAATTTAATTTAATTTATTGATGAAATTATTAATTCCAATTATTTTATTATATAGTATATAAACATTACATTTTATTTCCAATAAAAAAAATTAAATTTTATTTAATATAATAAATATTTTATTTATTTATATCAAATATTTTAATTATTTTAATCTCTTCAATTATTATTTTAATTAATTTAATTATCTCTAAAAAAACTAAATTCAATCGTAATAAATTAAATCCTTTTGAATGTGGATTTGACCCTTTATCATCAATACGTCTCCCCTTCTCAATTCAATTTTTTTTAGTTAGAATCATTTTTTTAATTTTTGATGTAGAAATTTCCTTAATTTTACCAATTATTTTTTATATAAAATTAAATTTTATAACAAATATATTTCTATTCATTTTTATCCTTCTAATTTTAACTTTTGGATTATACTATGAATGAATAGAAGGTTCATTAAATTGATTAAAATAAATTTATTGAATAATAGTTAAAATTTTATAACATTTAAATTGCATTTAAAAATTATTTTATTAAATTTATTTTTGAATAAATCTAATATATTAGAATTTAATTTCGACTTAAATTTTAGATTATAAACTTTTTAATCTATTCAATTTTATTCTAAGAAATAATAATATAATTAAACTTCTAATTTAATTTAAAATAAATAAAATTATTTTTATTTCTTAATATAAAATAGTTTATTAAAAACATAATATTGAAGATATTAAAATGAAATTTTTCTTTTATAATTTAAAAATTAGTTAAATTTTATAACATTAATATGTCATATTAAAATTATTAATTTAATCCTATTAATATTTTTAAAATCAAATTAATCAAATAATCATTAATTGAAACCAAAAAGAGGTAAATTATTGTTAATAATTATAATGATTTTTTAAAATTATAAAAATCCGATTAATTAATTCTTTCCTCCTTTTCCTTCTTTTTTCCTTCTTTTTTATTTATTATAAATAATTTATATACATATGAAGTTTAAGTTGAGTAGAAGTTAAAATGAAATTTACTATGTAGTATAAAAAAATCTTTTTTAATTTAGAGAAATTTGTTTAAATCAAAGAAAATTATTTCTAAACGTTCTTTTTAAAGAAAACTTAGTATGATGAAAATTTTTTTTAGTTTTTGAAAAAAAATTCTCCTGACCGTACAAATGATTTAGTCCACTTCAGACTTATACGAATTTTTCCTAATATAGTATTAGTAACAATTTGTGGTAAAATTTTAAATAAAATCGAAGATGGTATTTTTGAGATAAATGACTTTGTTTATTTTCAGAAAATATGACGCCATTTTGTTAATTTTTAAGATTTTTCAAAAATTCCAATGAATTTTTAAAGAGAAAGACATCTACAAAGAAAAACTGTTTTGTTAGCTCTAAAATGAAATTCTGTCGGTGGGGGGGGGGGGTGGGGGGATTTAATATATATCATTTTTTTTAGTTTTTCATGACGAGCAATTTAGACTAGGTCCAATTAAAAGTAATTTTTTGTTCTCATTTTTTGTAAGACAGTGTAATGACTTTATAGATTCTTCTTTGCTCTATAAATTTAAGCTCTAGGTCAATCTTTTTTTCATGGTACAAAATAACTTTGGATTCTTTAACTTAAAAAATTTAGGCTTTAAACCATACTGAGAAAATTGAATGGCTAGAAATATAAGTGATTTTTGATTAAAACTTCTCGAGTGAGACTGTTAGAATAATAGCACCTGCAAACATAACTTTATTTGAATAATTAAATAATTAATACATTTATCAGTTTTCAAAAAGGGTAATTTTTATCAATGGATTGAAATTAATTATTCGTGTCAAAACATGCACATTTTGTTTACATTGTACATTTGATTAACTCTCTAGCAATACATTTGCATTTGGTTTTTTCTATCATAGAATTTTGTTGTTTCAAACCACATGGTGTTTCAAATGAAATTTTTTTCTTTTTTTTTTTCACAATCAGTGAGAAAAACTCAGGTTTGTTATCATTAATGATAGGGTATTTTAAGTAATTCTACCATGTTTCGTTACAAAACTTTTAATATTTTAAGAGAAAAGTTACGGACAAATTTTGTCTATATCGGTGACGTCATACTCCATCACATGCCCTTAAGAAATAATGTTTTTTCTGCCTTAAAATAAGTCTTTTTGTACAGGGTTCGTTGATAAATGCATATTTAACTTCAATTATTGGACCGAAACACATAACTATCATTTTATAATTGAGGCAGTTCGTACAGAAACAACAGAAGTCCATTAATCAAAATTGTTCAGGAATCAATAAAAAAATTTTTTTTTTTAATAAAGCTGTTTCTGCACGAAAAGAAAATTTGATTATATTTTATTAAAAGGGCCAGGAATTGAGTAGCATGTGAAGTAGTTTTACCAGATTGCAGAGCTTCATTGAAAGATGTATTTTCAATAAAAAATTCATTTTCGAAAAAAAAGAGAACTTATGATGCTGTTTCTGCACGCATTCATACAATTACATTTTTAAATTTTTGCATCACAGACTAATATTATTATGTTATTTTTTTTTAATTATGGGTATAATTATGAAAACATATTTCTTTTAATGTAAAAAAATGATAAGGAATGTTATATGTACAATGCATATAGATAAAAGACTCAGATTTTGAAGGGTGATAGGGATGCAGAAGGTCACCCAGTATAAGAAGACAATATCAAATGACGTTATTGATACATAAATATATAAATTATTATAACTATAGTTAAAAACTGTAATGACCTAATGAAAAGTACGATTCAAATTTCTATTTGCAGGGTCGATGGATCAGTTCTGAGTTGAAAAGAAGATGTCTAAGATTCTCTTTTTTCTCTACGTGGGTCTCCTGATTGGGGCTTCCGCTGATCCGGACCCAACAGACGAACAATTTCACAGAATACCAAAAAATAGAGATGAAGATAAATGTTACGACGATAGTGGTAGACCTCAGGTTGGTACAATGATAATAATTAGTTAATTATTTCATTATTTGTCATATAGGTACGTTGTGTCTTGTGTGCGGTAGTCCCTCGGGTAGTCATTTTCGTACAAACTTAAGGATGTTCAACCCATTGACATAACCTCAAACTAGAAAATGGTTTTTCACATAAAATAAAAATATTATTAAAATTTATTTCATCCAATTTTAAAATACATATAGTTGTACATTTAAAAAAAAATTAGATTGATTCAAAATTTATTATCAAATAATAATTATTTAACATTTTGTGTTTTTTCGTTAAAGTTTGTGAACAGTTGTAATTTTTATCCAATTTTGACAAATAATGACTCATTTTAATCTTTGAATAGATTAAAATAAGAGAATATTTCAAAGATTGAAATGAGCTATTATTTGTCGAAATTGGCTAAAAATTACAATTGCTTACAAACTTTAAAGAAAAAAACACAAGATGTCAAATAATTATTATTTGATAACAAATTTTGTCTTAACTTAATTTATTTTGAAAAATGTACAACTGGGCTTTTCAAGTGAAATCAATTTTAATAATATTTTTATTTGGTGTGAAAAACCATTTTCTAGTTTGAAATTATGTCAGTGGGTTGAACATATCCTTAACTCGCCAGAATTAAAATTGGTTTCGACATTTTTAATTTTCACAAAAATTCATACGGGATTTATAATCAGTGGGAATCCAAATAAACGCCTAATATAGATTTAGAGATTTTTGTGATATTAGTCCGATGTCTGAACTTATTTATGAATTTGTTTCTAATAATCAAAAAGCTGAAGGGATTCAGTGTATTTATATAAAAATTTTGATCCGAGGAAAGGGGGGATAATAATTTCTATTAGAATTTTTAGAAAAGTGATATAGCTAACGACTTGTGGATCTTAATAAATCTCTATTTATCAATTTTTTAACGGTGCAGTTCGTTTACTGCAACATTTATTTAAACTAACATAATTACTAATTTCAGGCTTTTTTATTAGATCTTTGTATAATCAAATTCCACTGTAGTTTTTTAATAGAAGGAAAATACGAGGATAGTTTTAACTGATATCATTCTACTTTTTGGATAAGGTGCTGGGTTATCATGGGGCTTGAAATCGCTTGAACTTTAAGCGATAAAGTCTTGACTATTCCCAATTCTCATGTGAAATATTTGATAATGCTTCTCATTCATAAAAAATTATGTAAGTGAATTTCACAAAAAAGTTATTCTTTACACAAAAATTAAATATTTTGTTTTTGACTTATTACACGAAAATAGAAATATTATTGTTTTATAATAATAGCAAATTTCAAACGCAGAACTATTTATTATTCCAAAAATTAAAATAGTTACCTTCAGTTACCTGAGTAAAACTCAGAAAATATCCATAGGAATTGGGAATGAGGTTTTTATTATAGATCTTTCGACAAATTAAGTTTCGGTTTTTGAATAAATTAGTTTCTATGCAAATCTGTAGTTTTATGTATAATGTTTATTTAACAAAACATGCTTTCCAAATCTTCCACTTGAATATTTTTCAATCGCAGCGAAAAACGCGAATGCGGTCACCCATCCAATTTTCAACCGTGCTGGATATTGCTTAACCTCTCCGACCGCGGAACCAAACGCTTCCCTACCTGAACCACGTCAGCGGTAATTCTGTAAATTATGTCTTGTAGATTAATGTCTTCAGTTTTTCTGAATCAGTCGAAAGTTCAAGTGGATCCTCATTTTTATAAGAAAATCTTAGATTATCTCCGATACAAATCATTTTAATTATTACCCTGGCAACAGTATCGAATTGTATTCCAATCAGTTTGAATAAGTTTTAATGGAATTCTTCCGGGGCATTCCGAAATTTGTTTCCGAGCCAATCAGTTTCTATCCGAATCTAAAAATAGATATAACTTGACGAAAAATTCTTTCCGAATCATTCCGAAATAATCCGTTTTATTCCGAAGCTAAATTTTAATCCGTTCGAATCCCGTTATTTCATTCCGAATCATTCCGATTCAATCCGTTCCAATTTTAGTCGGGTTTATTCGAATATGAAACAGATTGATTCGGAATGAAATAACGTTATTTAAACGGATTAAAATTTAGCTTCGGAATGATTCGGAAAGAATTTTTCGTCAAGTTACATCCATTTTTAGATTCGGATAAAAACTGATTGGCTCGGAAACAAATTTCGAAATGACCCGGAAGAATACTGATTAAAACTTATTCATTCTGATTGAAATTCAATTCAATACTAATGTCAATACTTTTTTCAATATTTTTTTTTGTTTAAGAAAAAGAAAAAAAGCCATAGTTGTTTATTTTGCTTCCTTAATCGGAGTTTTTAAGAAAACAGATTAATGATTGACATTCTGATTATAGTTTTGAATCGGACTTATTTTTAATAAGTGATTTCTTATTAGTACAAAATTTATTGAATCGGTTTGGAAATTTTTAGGTTAGATTCTCATATTTTACACAAAATTTGGAATTTTTAATTAATTGAGCTACTTAAATAGATTATATGCAGTAGGGTTACCAGACGTCCTGCTTTTCCAGGACATGTCCTGGTTTTCGACGATTCGTGGGACCGTCCTGGTTTTTACCTTAGATGTCCTGGTTTATAATATTGAAGATACAAAAAAGAATTTTTAATTCAAACTTCAAAAAAAAATCATCTTAAAAGTATAATCTAAAATTGAATATCTTGGTAACATTTAATGTATATATTATTTGTATAAAATGCATTAATAAATATATAATATGCTATTATAAGAAAAAAATATAATTTTTTTTTAAAAATTTGAATTTCCCGCCACTGAAAGACGGTTGTGGGTAGGGGGAGGAGAGGGGCAAGTAGGGTGTCCTGGTTTGAAACAAGGGTCATCTGGTAACCCTAATATGCAGGGCTGTTAGATTTGATAATACTTTTTAAAATTGAACGAATATATTAAATTTTTGTTGAACATATTTCTAAAAAATAAAAAACACTTGAAAAATTAAAATGATTTGAATGGGAGTTAATCGGAATCTTCTTTTTAAGAAAGCAGATTCACTTGAGGTCATGACCGATTCAGAAAAAAGCGAATAGGTTTTTTTCCTGGGCGTTCAAATTTATACATTTTTTAAAATGCTTCAAATTAATTTGCCTCTAGAAATGTGTTATATTAGTTCCTGATCAAATATCCCGTTGTGTGTGTGCGGATGTACTTTTTTTTTTTGTAAACACGATAACTCGAGAACGCATTAACAGATTTAAATAAAATTTGGTGTGGTTATTTTTACTACTAAAATCTGGAATCAGACACAAGGGTTTTCAAAAATAACCATTACAAAAATGTTTATTAATTTTTTATTTATTTATTATTTTTACCCCTATAAGGGGTAGTTCAAGTATGTGCGTCAGTACTTGTTTAAAGTAAAATGCGTATGCTCTCTTGTAATATTTGACAGATTTAATGTAGTTTTAAAGAATTAATGTTCTTAAAATGCATATAAAGTTAGGTGTTTATTCATTAAAAATAATTAATGTTATACATTTTAATATTTTATTTTTGCAGAGGTGTATACCAGCTTTCGAAAATGCCGCTTTCAGTGTTATGATGGAAGCTACAAACACCTGCGGAGAAGAAGGAGGATCTACTGAATACTGTATGCAAACGCATAATGACAACCAGAACAACGAAAAATCTTGTGAAACCTGTAGACGAGGGGATCATTCAGCAATATTTTTGACAGATCATGATAACAATGATAATGCTACTTGGTGGCAGTCGACAACTATGTTAGATGGAATTCAGTATCCGAACCAAGTCAATCTTACACTTCGTCTTGGTAATGTATTTTAATTTTATTACTCATTATTTTACGTTTTATTATGTTATTTTACGCTTACAACTTTTATTTTTCATATTCAAGAACATTTTATAGAAATATACATTTAATTCCATGTAAGTTGGCGCGTCTAAAAATTTAAAACATTTTTTCCTTGATCATAAATCTGTTTAAATGCCAAAAAGTATCGCCGGGTATTTTAACAACATAAGTTACTAGGGTAACTCAAAAAAAAAAAATTTTTTTTTTAATATTGTTTAAACGCCTACAGGAATCAACTACAAATATAGAAAAAAGACTCCTATTTTTTTTTCGAATTTGACAATATTAAGGGGTTCTGTTTGCTTAAAAAGGTTTACTTTTTTAAAAAATTGCAAAAAAAATGTTCCTAAATATAAACGAAAAAGGCCTATAAGTTTATGAGACTGTAAAAACATGTTTAAAGTTGAAAAAACCGTAGATTATTATTTATTTTTTTTTTTTAAATTGACCCTCTCTGGAGGTGCTTTATAAAACTATCCTTAAACAATTATTGATCATTATTATTAAATCGATTTTTCATTGTTTAAACAATTTTTATTTATATTCTCTATTTTAACATAAATAGTTTAAAAGCTTACATTTTTTTAAATACTCTCTCAATCTGAATTAGTTATAAACTACTATTTTAAGGGTGAAAACTCGTTTAACATGTGAAATAGTGATTTTTTACTGACAATTTAGTAAAAACTACTAATTTAATTAGCTAAAGTAATTTTAGGTTATGTTAAACTACTAAAAGAATTAGTAGATTTCTATTTACTAATCACATTAGTTATTTTTTACTATTTAATTAGTTAAATTTAACTGCTGAATTAGTAGTTTTCTACTAATAATAATTATTTATTTTTTACTAATTGAAAAAAAGAAAACTCGTTCAAGATTTTAACCCTTAAATAGTAGTTTTTAACTAATACAGATTTAGAGAGTAGCGAAGAGAAAAAAATTTATTTGATGTAATGTAATTGATTGTTTAAACAATTAAAATTGTTTAAAATCATGTTTTCATTCACTGTAGCTAGAATCAGATATAGTTTTTTGCACTTTTGATTGAAGAACTATAAAGAAGTTATTTATTCATAATGAACAAGTTTTTTGTCAATTGTTACAAAACAACCGACAGCTATTAAAAAAATTATTTAAATTCGGAAATATAAAAAAAATAAATTGTTTAAAATGACTTAATGTAAAAAACGAAACAAAGTTTTTTCTTTATTTCTTCCAAACCCTAAAGCCAAAACAACACAAAATCAGAAAAAAAATTAAATGTGTATTGAGAATTATGGATAAATAACTTTATTTAGTTCTTCAATGAAAAATAGAAAAAAATCAATGATTCGAGCTGAATTTAATGAAAAGATTTTAAACAATTTTAATTGTTTGAAAAAAAAACCCAAAAACCCCCAAGTAAGCAATTTTAAACAGATTTGTATTAAATTAAAAGTTTTTTAACTGACATTTTGAAGCTGCCATTTTGAATTTTTAAATTTTGACTACAGATTCGGATTCAGCAACCCCAGAAACTTCCTAGCAACAATTTTTAACCAGATTAGTGAAATTAAACATTTTTTGGTAGCCATTTTGAAGCCGCTATTTTGAAATTTGAAATTTTGAATACAAATTTAGATTCAACGACCCCAAAAACCTACAATACCATAATATTATTGTTATAAAAAAAGAAATTTTTCTACACATTTTTGTCACGAAACTTTAATTTTACTGCACTGCGAAAGGGTTAAGGGTAGTTTTTAAGGCACCCACAGAGAGGATCAGTTAAAAAAAACAATCTACAGTTTCTTTAACTTTAAACATTTATCGATGTCTCATAAAATTCTGAGCCTTTTTCGGTAAAATTGAAAACATTTTATCGCAATTTTTTAAAAAATTACACTTTTTTAAGGGACTTATTTCTAATGGGAAAATAGGGTGTGTAATAGGCACCCCTTAATATTGTCAAATCGAAAAAAATAGGGATACTTTTTTATCATTTGTAGACGATTTCCGTAGGCCTTTAGACAATATTAGAAAATTTTCATTTTTTGAACCACCATATTGTTTACATAACAAAATGATTTCTCTGAGATATCGACTTCTAGTTAAATAGTAATTAATTGTTTAAACAATTCTGATTTTGAATATAAATTTTGATCTATCGAGAAGATAGATATTTTTATATTGTAAAGTAAAAAGAAAAATATCTTTATATGACCATTCGGAAAAAGTATTTGTTTAAACCATACAAATCTGTATCTGAGGGCTGTAGATAGATAGGTAAACTTTTAAAACAATTAAATTTAAAAAAGATGAATTTTTAAAAATTTTAATTTTCAAATAAAGACATAGTTCAATTATATTTTTCCTTAAAATATCTCTAACCATGTTGAATGAAAGATAAAGAACTTCCTTTCCTGCACGATAGAATATAACAACTGTCAAACTTAATATTATGTACATTTTATACAGAACGCAAGTCAAAATTTAGATTTTTAAATACGGAAACATTTTTCAACGAACCGTGTACAAATTACGTAAATTTAAGTTTAAATATTTTGAAATCCCACTCCCTCATGTAGATTTGAATAAAATTTTGTTAAGCACCCTTCTCTTCATACTTAAGGTTTTAAAAAAGTTTAAGAAGGTTTTTCCAAAAATCGATTTTCCATAGATTCTTATAAAATTTTTATGACATATTAAATGCATTATTTTACATGTTTTGGTTACATTATTATTGAAATTTACCATTCTATTTTTAAGATATAAATTTATAAAGTTGCAACTTTTACATGGAAACAGTAACAAAACGCGCAAAATGACTATATTTTAATTAATTAACAAAAAAAGGCTTTACAGATTTAAAAAAAAAAATTAATATATTTTAAATTATAATATAATACAACTTTTAAAACAATATTAATTTAATTTACCGTGTCTAAAACTCATTTTCAAAGAATTTAAGAACAAATTGTAAAGAGAAACAAATTATGAAGTTTCTTCTTAAAATCTTCTAAAACATTACTTTAGACATAAAAATGACAGATTTTTTATAATATTTGCCTTCAATTACTCTTCTAAAGCTATAAATAGTATATTTCAAAATATTTTGATAATAATAGAAACAGAGTAATTTTTTAATTAAAATCATTTTTAAAAATTTTTGACTGTTATTTGAAAAAAATGTCATTTACTGATGGCTTATTCACGTCCCTGGAAAGAGTATGCGGATGAACCTTTGACTTCCCATTTCCCACTTATTTTTATCGGGACATTTGAATACATGATAAATCAAGATAAATTCTATCTCGTCTATTGGTCATACAAAGAAGGAATCACTGATTCTTGGTAGTTGTAATGTCAGCATAGTACACCCACTAAACATGAAAAGCATTTAAGGGTTTGTGATGAAAAATGACTTCACTGGTCTAGTCAAAATATTTCCGTAAATTTTCTCTTAAAATATTTAATATTTCGTCACGAAACTTGGTACAATTATTCAAAATATCATTAGGAAGGTCTCTCTGTCCCGAGTTTCTTTGAATTTTGTCACAAAATTGATTTTTAAAAAATTTCCTGTTTTTCGAAAAATTTCCAACATTAATTTTCAGCGAAAATCTAATATAAACAAACTCGGGTTAGAGAGACTTTTCTAATGATACTTTCAGGGGCGGCGACTTGTAAATTTTTGCCTTCTTTTTTTAACAACTATACAGATAAATAAAACAAGATTTATAAAATATTGGAATTGAAAAAAATAAAAAAAAATAATTGAAATTCGAGAATAAATGCTTAAAATTTTTAAAAATTGATTGGATAAAAATGAGAATAATTACAATCGGGTAAATAATTGAAAAATGGTAAAAAACAAGAAAATAATTGCAAAAAGATAAAAGAAATTGAAAATTGAAAAAAATAATTGAAAAATGAGATAAATAATTGAAAATTTTAGGAATTTAATTGAGGAATAGTATAAATAATTAAAAATCGAAGAAATTGATTGCAAAATGATAAGAATAATAATTGAAAATTGAAGAAAATTATTAAAATTTGAGAAAAATATTTTAAAATACAGGAAGTTAATTGAAGAATAATAAAATTTTATTAATTAAAATACTTTACAAATGTAAAGTAATAAAAATAGATAAAAATTGAAAAAAATAATTTTAGTTTGTGAAAAATAATTAATAAAATTACAAGACGTATTTGTAGTAAACGAAAATAGTTGCAAAATCATAAAAATAATTAAAAAATTACAAAACTAATTAAAAAATAATTAAAAAATTATAGAAATAGTTGAAAATTAAAGAAAATAATAAAAATTTGTTAAAAATAATTGAAAAAACTTCAGAGTATATTTGAGATAAACAAGACTACTTGAAAAATGATAAAGATAATTAGAAGTTAAAGACAATAATAGAAATTGAAGAAAAAAAATTGAGAAAATTACTGACTTTATTTGGTGTAAAAGAAAGTGATTGAAAATCTAAGAACATCATTTAAATACTTGAAAAATACAACGAAAATTTGAAAACAATAAATAAAAATTTAATAATTTCGTTTTTTTTAAATAAAATATGATGAAGCATAAAACAGGTTTTTTAATATTAAAAAATATTTGGAAAATGATGTTGGAAATTATTAATTTTAATAATAATAAATAATTATAATTATTTAATTGACATTACAAATTGATATTAATAATTCGATATTGAAGAAATTAATTCTAATTTGAAGAAAATAATTACAGTTTATAAAGCAAAAATCATAATTTGTAAAAATAATTGAAAAATGACAAAATAAATTGAAAATTAATTATAGTAAATAATGAAAATAATTGGGTCAGAATTCAGAATTCGTGAAATCAGCACGCATAGAAAATTTTTTTTTTCTTTTTTATCGAAATATTGAAAAAATTATTATGTCAGATACTAAAAATGTTTATAAATGAAAAGTTTTTAAAATGATTTTTACAAAAGTTATTGCAAAATGAAAATTTTAAACACTTTTTAAATAAACGCTTATATTTCTTAAATGAGTTTTCCAATTTAAGTGTACGTTGGATTTTGGATAGAATGAAAAGGCATAAAACAGACTTCCACTTACAGTTAGAAAATTAAAAAAAAAAATTTTCATAATTTTTTATAAATAAAAAATAAAAGTAAAAGTAAATTAAAACAAAATTGAATAATGAAAAATTAGATAGAAAATAATTGAAAATTGAAAAAACATGGTTAAAAATTGAGATAAATACCTAAATTAAAATTTAAAAAAATAATTAAAATTTAGGAAAATAATTAAATAAAGTACATAAAATATTTTAAATAAAGGAAAGTCAAACAAAATTTTAGAAAAATACTTTAAACTTTCAGAAATTCATTGAAATAAAAGAAAATAATTAAAAATTAGAGAAAATAAATGAAAAAAGATAAAGATGATTTAAAATTGAACAGAACAAATTTTAATTAAAGAGAAATAAGTAAAAACTCTTTGGCAATTATGAAAAAGAACGAGAAAAAGAACGAAAGTAATTGAAAATTGAAGAAAATAATATAAAAAATAATATAAATAATAAAATAATTGAAAAGTCAGATAAAAAGTTAAAATTTTTTGAAATTATGAAACAAATGTAAAGAAGTGGAAATTAAAGGAAATAAATTTTGGAAAATAATTGAAAAATGTTTTTAAATTTTATAACTTGCCGAAAATAATTAAAATATGATACAAAGAATGATAAGTTGTAAAAAATAAATGACATTTATGTTGATAATTGAAAAAACTACAGAATTTCTTTTAAATAAAGAAAAAATAATTGAAATTTGAAAAAAAATACATGAAAATCTTTGAAATCAATTTAAAAAAAAAAGAAAATAACTAAAAATTGGAGAAAAGAATTGAAGAAGAAATAAGCTAATAGTAATTGAAATTTACGATAATTAATTCAATTTGAAATTATGAAAACAAATGAAAATAATTAAAAAATGAAGTAAACAATTGAAATTTTAGAAAAATTCTTAAAAATCTTAAAAAATAATTTTAGAAAATGAGAATAATTAAAAATTGTAGAAAAGACTGGAAGAATGCTGAAAATAATTGAAATTTACGATAATTAATAAAAAGTTTTGGAAATTATGAAAACAAATAAAAATAATTAAAATTTTGAGAAAATAATAGAAATTTGAGAAAAATACTTAAAAAATATTAGAAATTTATTTTATAAAATAAGAAAAACTAAAAATTGGAGAAAAGTTTGGAAGAAAGCTAAAAATAATTGAAATTTACGATAATTAATAAAAAATAAAATTTGAAATTCTGATAACAAATGAAAATAATTAGAAATTGAAGAAAATATTTGAATTTTCAGAAAAATACTTAAAAATCTTAGAAAATAATTAACAATCGAGAAAAATAATTAAAAAATGATAAAATTAATTAAAATTTGAAAAAAATAATTGAAATATGCTGAAAATAATTTAAGATTGAGAAAGAAAATTGAATTATTATGAAAATAATTTAAATATGAAAAATTGAAAACATTCAATAATATTTGAGAGAAATAACTGAAAAAATCATAGAAATTTATTATTTATTATTTTAAAAAAAAAATAATAATTACAAAATTAGTTAAAAAATTTTAATTAAAGAGAATAATTAAAAAATCTCAGAAATACCGTAAAATGGGGTAAAGTCGGCCAATTTTAACGAATCTGAATTATTCAAAGTTTTAAATTAGAGAAATAATATCTTTCATGCACCTTTCTCATTTTTAAGTTTTAGTTTAGAAACAACATTTTCTATTCTTACATTTTGGACATTGGGAACAAGTGGAAAAAATATGATTTACAATATTTTTGTAAATTTTAACCATGGCCGACTTTTCCCTACAATAATAAAATTTTTAGAAAAACTGATTTTTCACAAAATTTACTAAACCCATGAAGGTTCTTTTTATTTGTAAATTATGTCAGAGACACAAGCAACGTGATGTACAGTTTGATTTGTCATAAAAAATTTTCAATAATTATTTACCACTACTTTTTTCACACTACTTATTTTATAGATAAAGTAGGCATGCACACAAAAATATTATTTTTATTAGAACCAACCCATGAATTTGCGTCAAGTATTTTTTAAATTCAAGTTTGACATTTCTATTAACAAAAACAAAACAATATATTTAATTTTTCTTTCTAAAAAAAGGATAATTAAATACTTTAAAAATAGGTTATCGACTGGCCGACTTTTCATGACTGGCCGACTTTACCCCATTTTACGGTAACGAAAATTGATGAAAATAATTGCAATATCGGATAAATAATTGGAATTTTTAAAAGTAATGCCAAAATAATGGATATAATTATAAATTAATGAAACTCAGGAAAAATTGCAGAATTTATTTTTAAGCAAAAGAAAATAATTAAAAAATCTTTATATAATGGAAAATTGATGACAATAATCTAAATTTGAGATAATAACTGATTCTGAATAACTGATAACTGAATAACTTATTCTTTTAATTCAAATTTCAAAATATTTTCTGATAAAGAGAGTCAAAATTAATAAAATAATAGGGACTAAGACTAACTTCACTTCAGTTTTCAAAACTTATGGACAGAAAAAGATGAATAAATATTAATACTAACTAACTTCACTTCAAGTTTTAAAACGTGAACAGAAAAAAATGAATAAATATAAAAAGTAACTAACTTCAGGAGTTTACGGAGATTATTATTATTTAGTTAATAATTAATTGTAAATTCATTTATTCTTTCTTATTATTAAGAAATTTATTTTTTGTCTGTAGTTTTGCTATATGACAAAACATTGACTATTTTAAAAGAAAAGTTACGGACAAATTTTGCCTATACCTACGACGTCATAATCCATCTTATGTCCTTAAGGAAAAATCTCCGAATGATTTATAATGGTTTGAACAGACAATTAACAACTAAAACTCTTAGAAATAATACTTTTTAAACAGATTTTCATTTTTTTAAAGGATTAATAAAAGTTGTAGCACTAATTAATGCACGTTTTATTATTTGGTTAACAATAATATTATTAATTGATAATTAATATTGATACAAGATTATATTAGATTGATAAAGGTTTTAAACTAAATCTTTGATGGTTTAGCTGAAAAGAAGTAATTAAATCCTGTTAATAAATTATTTTAGGAAAGACATTTGACATTACATATGTGAGAGTGTTGTTTGAGTCTCCTCGTCCAGAAAGTTGGGGAATTTATAAAAGAAGAAATGAGAAATCTTCCTGGGAACCATATCAGTTTTACTCAGCTACTTGCCGAGATACTTATGGGTTGCCTGAGTCCAAAGATACCACACGTGGAGACGATACTCGAGTGCTCTGTACTTCAGAGTATTCTGATATTTCCCCATTATCCAAAGGAACTGTAGCATTTTCTACTCTGGAAGGGCGACCATCTGCTTACTATTTTGAAACAAACACTGAATTACAAGTATAAAGCACAGTAAAAGAATTAAATAGTCTTATTTTTTTAATTTCTGAAAGTTGCTTTTAATATAGTAATTAACTTCAATATATTTTGTATATTAGGGTGTATACAAAAAATTTGTTTTTTCGCAAGTCTCACCCCTTAAAAACTTTTTATTTAGTGATAAAATTCTAATTTTTGCCGAATTTTGACAAACGTTTTAATCTTGGTAGAGGACGTTTGAAGTATCTTTATATACAAGCCAAAAAATGGGTCAAATGTCATGTAATTTGCTTACAGCTTTTTCTTTTAGGGTTTTTGAGCTAACACGAATCTGATATTAAAAATTAAAAATGGTGGATTTTAAAAATCTAATGTCAGATTCGTGTTCAGCGATCTCTAAAATCTTTAAAAAAAAGCTGTAAGCTTTTTTATCCATTTTGCTTCCTCCCGGAGGAAGCTTAAATTCAATTTATTATATAAAAAAATCATATTTCTTGCTTAAAAAAAAACGATTGGCCTATAAATCGCAATTTTCAAAAAATTACTTTATTGCTTCCTTCATATGAGGAAACAAATAATTTTAAGGGGTGAGACTTGAGAAAAAACAACTTTTTTTAACACATCCTAAAGTATTATAATAAGTTGTCTAAAAACGCACAGGAAAATTTTCATTTTAAAATTTTATGCTCTGACCTCTCAGATTTGTTCCAAATTTAAAAAAATACCCCCTTTTTTTAAATCGGGCACTATTTAGCGGTCGCTCAAATATCATGACATTTTCTGTTGTTTTCCTTTGGTAAAAACATATTTTTTCGTAAATTTGCTATAAAATCGTCAAAAACAACTCGAATTAGTAATATAACGGACAAGTTCTGGAGAATTGTTTAAAAAATAATATTTCATAATTTAATTAATATTTTGTAAAAATAAATTATTTTTATGCAATTTTAAAAAACCACCATAAATGCAAAACAATGAAAAAAAATTCTAAAATATTTATTATTAATTTATTTTAGGTTATTCACTATTTTTCTCCGATGAATTAGAATCCAAAGTCAGAATAACCAGATTAGCTAAAAATTTTCGAGATAATATCAAAAAAGAAACAATTGGTCAAAAAACCCAAAAAAAAAATTTTGGCTGAGACAACATGCTATTTTTCTTCGCTGAATCCGAATCCGAAGTAAAAATGTTCAGATTAGCTAAAATTGTTTAGATAATCTGAAAAAAGCGATTTTTTCGTGTTTCTCAGCAGTTTTTTAAGATTTCCTCAAAAATTTTAATCAATCTGGTTATTCTGACTTCGGATTCAGATTCGGCAAAAAAAAAAACACGTAGAAATACAATAGTGTAGAGTCTAGGTAAAATTTTTTTTTATGGGTCTGTAATATTTATAACAATAATTCAAATAATCCTAGAAAGTTGTAGTTATTCTTTTACTTTCTTTCTACCCAAGATTTTTAGTTCGTATTCTGAACCATTTTAAATCCAATCAATTTTTTAAGTTATTCTAGAATAGAACATTAAAATTAATTTTCTCAGCATTTATACTACAAATTCCTGGAATTTCTAAAAATTTTCGGATCACTTTAAAAATTTTCTAATCTTTTTACAAATTCCCAGTTTTTGTCTTGATGTACTAAATTGGCAGCAGTTTCTCGAATCGTTATAGACACCCTGACTTTAAATAGTTTTTTGTAAAAAATAAGGAATATTAGGAGAAAACCTTCAAAATAGGGTACTTTTACGGAAAATAGATTTCAATTGTTTTGTATTTATGGTGGTTTTTCAAAATTACTTAAAAAAGTATTAATTTCAACTAATAGTTAAATAAATAATGGAATACTATTTTTCAAATAGTTTTCAAGAACTATCCCTGCGGATTACTAATTTGAGTGATTTTTGACGATTTTATAGCAAATTTACGAAAAAGTACGTTTTTTCCATGAGGGAAACGATAGGAAACTAAATACTGTCCGATTTAAAAAATAGGGTTTTTTTCAATTTGAAACAATTCTAGAGGGTCAGCGCAAAATATGTCTTTTTGGATCAACCTAAATTATAATAAATATATTTTCGAATTGCATACAATTCAACGTCTCCCGTTGATAAAATGCTTATTGAAATTCCAGTGGAATAAAATGCTAATTAAAAAAAGAGTGCAATATGATTCTTATTCAATTTTTTGTGCAATAGAATGCTAATTGAAGTTGCCTGTCACAAAATGCTGATTTAATGATTCATTCAATATTTATTTATTCTGACCTTGCACTTAAACAGATTAAATATGATCATATTTTAAAAAATTGTTTAAATTATAATATTTTTTAGCTAAACGTATTGAAATTAAAATATAGAATATCTCTACTGCGAATTTATTTTATTAAACTTTGTAGGTATTAAATTAAATATAATTCCAATTTTGGAAAGAAAAGTATATTTTTTTGAAAAAAAAACTTGTGTATTTATATTAATATTTATTATTTATATTAATAAATATATTTACTATTAAAATAAACTAGAATGTAGATAAAATTTTCTACACATAAATATTTCTCATGTCAAAAATATTAATTTTCTCAAAAAATATACTAAACTCTCAAAAAATGGTATAACGTTTAATTCAAATGGATACAAAGTTTAATAACATAAATTTAAACTAGAAATTAGTAAAATATTTTAATATTTCAATTTTAATATGTTAAACTACAAAATATTATTAATTAAAACAATTTTTAACAATTAAAAGTTTTTATAGGTGCAAGCTTAGAAAAATAACATCCCTTAACATAACCTTGCGTTAATATTATACTGTATATTAAAGGTAAGAATTTTATTGCACAATTTGATAAAAAAACATTATATTAAACGATTCATTAAATTAGCATTTTGTGGCAGGTAACTTTAATTAATATTCTATTGCACAAACAATTGAATAAGAATCATATATCATTTTTTTAATTAGCATTTTATTCCCCTAGATTTTTAATAAATATTTTATCAACGGGGGGCGTCGAATTGGACATATTAAATTTTAGATTTTTAAAGAAATTTTATATTAGAATCGACTAATATTTGCGTAATTAATCTTATTGCAAATTTAATTATTCTATTAAGCTATGGACGAAATAAAATGTTACATTTTGACTTCCCTTGCTTCTTAGGAATGGGTTCAAGCTACCGACTTGAGAATCACTTTAGACAGATTAAACACTTTTGGAGATGAAGTTTTTGGCGATGATCAAGTCTTAAAATCTTATTACTATGCAATTGCTGATGTTGCTGTTGGAGCTCGTTGTGCTTGCAATGGTCATGCTGGCGAATGTGTCAACAGTACCAGCGTTGATGGAAGAACGAGAAGAGTTTGTCGGTTAGATCATTTTTTGTATTTGATTAAAAATATATTATTATTAGTTACCACAATTAGTAAAAAACATGACTCGAATATTATTTCTTAACAATAACATTTTTGATACTTTCTCGAGCTTTTCAAATAAAAATGCTTAGATTAAATTGCATTTTATAAAGTTCTATATTTTTAAACAGATTTTATAAAGTCACGCGATAGTTGCAACAAACAATTAATCCCAGCTTTGAATTTATTCACTCTTTTGCAAAGAGAAATTAAAAATACTTTTTTTTAGTTGTGAACATTTTACAACTGGTCCCGACTGTAACGAATGCTTACCATTTTACAACGATGCTCCTTGGGGACGGGCTACGACTGTCGATGCTCATGAATGCCAACGTAAGTACATTTAATGAAATAAACTAATATTATATATGGTTTAAAATATACGTACATTTTTTAAATGTTTTGCTTTTACCCTGCATAAAGTTTCAAAATCGAAAAAAACTGTATAAGTGGCTTAAAGACCCTGAAATTTCCCATTAATTGTTATAAAATACTTAAAAATAACTTAAAACAGCATAATACCAAATTAATATTTACTATTTTTATAGGGTTATAAAGAATCTCCCTAATAAATGCAAACAAATGATGTTTCTTTTTAAATAATAATTAATGGTTTCTTTAGAACAGGTCCTGTTTTAAGACATAAGAGATTTAGAAAGTGTATCTTACGGTTATTTCAAGCTATTTCATTGGTTAATAATTTTGTAAGATGCTTTCTCATTGGTTTGAAATTAAGTAACCTTAAAATGTCTTAAAATAAGACCCTTGTTTTCACAGTGTTTTTGTAAACATGAACTGTAATATTACATTCTTCCACGAATCATTAGTATTCAAACGATTGCTATCCAAAATAAAAAAACTGATTTATATTTTCAAATAGCTTGCAACTGCAATGGATATTCGGATCGGTGTTACTTTGACAAAGAGTTGTACAAATTAACAGGACATGGTGGGCATTGTTTAGATTGTAAATCCAATCGTGCTGGTGCTAACTGCGAAAGATGTCGTGAAAACTTCTATCAACGAGCGGAAGATAATTATTGTATTGCTTGTAATTGTGATGAAACAGGTAACTCATTAAACAACTATAAACTTTATGGTTAATTGTGTAATAGAGTAATAGAAGAAAGTATTACAATTATTTTTAAACACTTTTTTTATCCATAGATCTATGTTTAAACAATAGATTCGTTGCTTCATATGAATATTTACTTTACATGTGTATTTATTTATGTTCATTTCTTAATTTAGGTTCAAGAAGTTTACAATGCAATAGTGAAGGCAAGTGTCAATGTAAACCTGGTGTCACAGGAGACAAATGTGACAGATGCTCGGCAAATTTCTATAACTTTGGATCATATGGATGCGCTTCTTGTGAATGCTTCGATGCAGGATCTTATAAAAATAAACCCAATTGTGATCCCATAAGTGGTACATGTGGATGCAAAGATAATGTTGAAGGAAAAAGATGCCGAACGTTAGTATAATTTATTATAGTATATTGCATATTATATATAAATAGTAATTAGTGATGGCAGTGGACAGTTTTTCCACTAATGATGAAAGGGGACACTTTCCAACAAATAACGAAAATGATAGATTTTCCACTAGTGACGGAAATAGTCGTTTTCTCACAATGACGAAAATTGAGGTGCCGGATTTTATATCTGGTTATTAGAATGATTCAAAAAAGGTGAATTTTCGAAAATTGTTTACGCTTATTGACAGATCGGTGACAATGCAAAAAAAAGTGAACACTTTATTTTTCTTTTTATGATCGCACAGTTGGCAGTTTAAATTTACAAAACGCACCTAACGGTTACTCTAGGAACTATCAAATATGGCCCACATAAAAGTGACATCAGAGTGAAAATTTATGTTATTTGTACATGGCAATTAGTATTTTGAAAAAAAAAAACAATATTTTGAGTTGTTTTCAGAAATGAATAATAATTTTATAATAGTGATAATTATTCATTTTGTGTGAAAATAATAGAATTTAAAAAAAAATTCCGAATTCACTTTTTATCATATTTCTAGATGACGGAATAGCTTAACAGAAAGAAAACGAACTGTTTGAGCTTAAAGCTAAAATGGTTTTAATTTATAACATTTAAAAAATAAACATTTATTGTAAAAATAAACTTCAGTTATTGCACTGTCTGAAAAAACACTCTTATGTCGGACATTTTGTTTTGAAACAAGTGGCGCCTCACTGACCGTGGTGTTAATTTTCTTTGCCAATATTAAGGGGTGACGCAGATATCCATTAGAAATACACATATGAGAAATTCATACTTTTCTAAAAAATGCAAAAAACCTGGTGAGAATTATGTCCATTTCATGGACATTTCGCTTCCAGGTAAGCAAAATAATTTACTTCTTCATAGAGGAAGCTATAAATTAATAACATAAAAGTTAATTGGAGAAGTTATTAAAAAAATTCCTCTATGAAGAACCAAAAATAATGAAATCAATTAAAAATTGGGGAAACTAATTTAAAACATCATAAAAATGTTTTAAAAATAAATAAAATAATTTAAACTTGAGAAAAATACTTGAAAATCTTAAAAATAAATTGAAAAAATTGAATATTTGATTATAGTGTATATACGCATATGTATATTTTGTTACCCATTTATGGTCCATTATAGGACTGCGGGGATTGTAATTACTAAATAAATAAATAAATAAATAATGAAAAATTAGAGAAAATAATTGAAAATTAAAATACAAATGATTGAAAATTAAAAAAATAATTAAAATTTGAGAAAATAATTGAGAAAATTACATAATATGTTTTAAATAAAAGAAAGTTAAAGAAAATTTCAGAAAAATACTTAAAACATTTTAGAAGTTCATTGAAAGAAAAAGAAAATAATTAAAAACTAGAGAAAATAAATGAAAAAAGATAATCATAATTTAAAATTAAAGAGAATACTTGTCAATTAAAAAGAAATAATTAAAAAGTTTTTGGAAGTTATGAAAAAGAATGAAAGTAACTGAAAATTAAAGAAAATAATCAAAATGTCTGATAAATAGTTTAAAATTTTTAAAATTAAAACTCAAATGAAAAAAATTGAAGAAGATAAATATTGGAAAGTAATTGAAAAATGATTTTAAAATTTGAAACTTGACGAAAATAATTGAAATATGATAAAAATAGTGATAAGTTGTAAAAAATAAATGACATTTAAGAGAAATAAATTAAAAAAATTATAATAGAAAAATACATAAAGATCTTAAAAACTAATTGAAAAAAGTGAGAAAAACTAAAAATTGGAGAAAAGAATTAAAGAGAGCTACAAATATTTAAAATTTACGATAATTAATAAAAAAAAAAATTTTAAATTAAAAAACAAACAAAAATAATTAAATATTGAAGAAAGTAATTGAAATTTTAGAAAAATACTTCCAAATCTTAGAAAATAATTTTAGAAAACGAGAATAATAATTAACAATCGAGGAAAATAATTGAAAAATGATACAATTAATTCAAAATTGAAAAAAATCATTGAAATATGCTGAAAATAATTTGAGATTGAGAAAAAAGTGAAATATGATGAAAATATTTAAATATGAAAAATTGATAAAAGTAAATAAAATTTGAGCGAAATAATTGAAAAAATCGTAGAATATATGTTTAAAAAAGAAAATAATTACAAAATTACTTCAAATTTTTTTAATTAAAGAAAATAATTAAAAAATCGCAAAAAATAATGGAAAATTTATGAAAATAATTGAAATTTTGAAAAATTATATGCTAAAATAATGAAAATAATTTAAAAAATTGAAGAAAATAATAGAAACTAGGTGTGAATTCTGTCCATTTCATGGACACTTCGCTTCCAAGGAAGTTTGCTTCCTCATAGAGGAAGCAATAAATTTATTTATAATATAAAAAATAATAATTTAATTTTAAATTAATTATTATTTATTTTTATGCAAATAAGTAATAATAATAAAATAATAATAAATCAATATATATATTTTTTTTCTATCTTCCAAAACTTTATTTATTTATTTATTATAACCAAATTTGTGTAATGTATAGAATAATTAATATAAAAAAAATTTTTTTTTAACTAATAACAATCTTATTAAAATTAATTCTGATTACACAATCTCTTTTAACGTCTAAGTCTGTGCGGTATTAAAAATACATAACCTGTTTTCTGTTTTTGAAAAATGAATTAAGTATTAAGTATATATGAAATAAATTAATTTTAAAAGAATTACTAAATTAGCTATTAGGGTTAAAATTTTTTTTTATTCATTGATAATAAAATTAATTTTATTCTTTTAATTCATTTGTTTGAATTTTTAGCAAGAAATTTTTTTTTGGCAAAACACGAGATTTTTCAATAAAAAAAAATTAAAAATTATGAATTAATACGTGAGTTTTTAGTCAAATATAAAAGTAATATAGGTCACTCGATTTGTTTTGAGACAAGGAATATGATTTTGTAATTCGTTTGGTTGGATTTTTAGCATGAAAAAAATTTTTTTTTAAAAAATTTCCAAAAACGAGATTTTTTGATGAAAAAAACTTAAAAATCATGAATTATTACATGAGTTTTTGGTCAATTATATACTTTATATAGGTCAATCGATTCGTTTTGAAACAAGGAATATGATTTTTTCATTCATTTGTCTGAATTTTTAGCATGAAAAAATTTTTTGCCAAAAAACGATATTTTCGATGAAAAAAGGTGCTCAAAAAAATTTGATTGGTTATTTTCAAAAATCCCTGTGTCAAAATTTAGATATTTGTGAACTTCATATGTCATCCAAATTTTATTAAAATCCGTTGAAGCGTTCTCGAGATATCCTGGCGACAAAAAATTTACCACATAAACACACACATACACACACACACATCCGGACATTTTCTCAGGAATGAAAATTTGAACTTTTCAGATGAAACTGAGTCGATTTACACTATTTTTGGAAAATCGAAAATCTTAACGATCACAACGCTTCCTCTATGAGGAACCCGGGAAAAAAGGTTTAGATATAATTGATTATATATAATCATATCTCGATTTTGTCTCTATCTGACCAGATATAATTAGATCTAACCAGATTAAAAAATTTTAAATAAATAAATAAATTTATTGAAAATTATAAATATTATTAAAAAATATGAAGTTGGGTATATAATTAATAAACATTTGTAATAAATAATAATAAAAAAAAAAAATCGACTGACCCGAGACTCGATCCCGCACTCCCACGACTTCTAGTCAAGAGCTCTAACCACTGCTCCACACTGGTACTTAGAAATAGTTCTTGTTAGAATGTACACTGAGAAAAATGTTTAGTCATAGCAACGAAAATTTGGTTGAGCCAGCCAAATTATTTGGTTGGTATTTATTCAACCAAACTATTTGGTTGAGACAACTAAATTATTTGGTTCAGTGTTGTTTGTTGGCATAACAAAAATTTTTGGTTGTCACAACTATATTTTTTTATTCGGGATAACAAAAATTTTGGTTGTCATAAAAAAAATTTTTATTTGGGAGCTAACTAACCCAGGTGCGAATTTTCGGTCGGCCAACACATATAATTACATAATTCACATGTTATTAATTTAATTACACAAAGATAATCAGATGAGAATGTAGAAATTTCATATTAATGAAAACTTAAAACAGAAAAATTTCATTAGTCATGAAGATTCGAACCCAGGTTTTCCAGCTGTCAGTCCAGTAGGCTAACCACGATCGCATCAGAGATATGAATGACCAATAAGAAATAAACCTTATAGCTAGACAGTTCAGTAACAGACACCGTTAGCTCAACTATCAGACCCAGGTTCGGCCGACCGTCTGGTATTGGTTTTTATTTAGATTTTATTTATATTATTATCGGCAGCTTACCTACAAACTAATCACCAATTTTTTTTAATAATTGTTTGGTTGTCACAACCAAATTATATTTGGATGTCACAACCAATTTCTGTTTGGTTGTCACAACCAAATTATGTTTGGTTGTCACAAGTAATTTATGTTTGGTTTAACCAAATAAGAGCAACAAAATAATATGGTTGTCCCAAACAACTTGATGTGTTACGCCAACCAAATCGTTTTGTTATACCAATCAAAATATTGTTGTTACAACCAACAATGGTCAACTAAAAAATATTGTTGGTAAAACTAAACCTTTTTTCTCAGTGTATATGAATCAGTATGAGCGAGATTAAATATAAATAAAACTACATCTAATCATATCTAAACTTTCTTCTGTGCTTTAAAATTATTAGATTTCAACACATATTTTACTTTATATACACATCTTATATATCTATATGTATATTTTAGGTATATTATTGCGTTCAATTTTAAATTATAAATTAATTTGATAATTTATTTATAAAATGAAATTATGTAAGTGGCAAAGTCAATTTAATGCAAATTTAAAAAAAGTCCAAACTATATTATTTATATATATTATAAATAAATAATTTTTTTATTAGATAGAGTTTGATCTGATATTATGTATGATTAAATCTGTTAACAAAATGATTATATCTGACTTCATATCTGACAATATCTAATTAGATATAGAAAGGTATAATATCAGATTTGACTATGTTAAAATATATCTAGTTAGATATGACCTCACATCAGGCGATATCTATCTAGATATAAACAGATATAATATCAGATCTGATTATATCTAAATATATCTAGTTAGATCTGACATCATTAGATCTGAAATATATCTGATTATATCTACAATATATCTGATGATATCTGAAATATATCTGATTATATCTAAACCTTTTTTCCCGGGAAAGCAAAAACACGAATTCTTTTACGAATTTTCGATCAATTATTAAAGTTATATAGGTTATTTTTTAGGGCTCTCTGGAAGGGGGTGAATTTAAAAAAATTAATAATTCTTTTTAGTTTCATGAAATTTGAACACTTTTCAAAGTTTTCTATAGTTCTGAGTTCTTTAGATTAAAATCTAGATTTTTTTCATTTTTAAAAAAAGCACGTTTTCCCGTGTATTTCTAATCGGAAAAAGAGGATGTCTGCAGCATTCCTTAATATTGTACGATAAAAAAAAACAAATAAATAAATAAAAGAGAAAATAGTGTTTATTTTGTTGACATTGGCACCGATCTGGCGATAAGAGTAAACAATTTACAAAAATTGACTTTTTTGACACCCTGGTGGTTATAGAACGAAGATATTGTATAATATATGTATTACGGGCATGTGATGGATTATCACGTCACTGGTATAGGCAAAATTTGTCCGTAACTTTTCTCTTAAAATATTGAATATTTTTTTATGAAACTTGGTAGAATTGCTTAAAATGTCATTAGGAAGGTCTCTCAGACCCGAATTTGTTTAAATTTTGGTCCAAAATTAATTTTAAGAAATTTTTGAAAAAATGCAAACTTTTATAAAAATTAATTTTGAGACAAAATACAAACAAACTCGGGTCTGAGAGACCTTCCTAATGACATTTTAAGTAATTCTACCAAGTTTCATAAAAAAATATTCAATATTTTAAGAGAAAAGTTACGGACAAATTTTGCCTATACCAGTGACGTCATAATCCATCACATGCCCTTAATTAAATATATTATATAATCACTTATGGAATCCCGCTCTTCAATTTTATTTTTCTGCTTTAGTGATAAAAAATGCTATGTATTTTTCCACTAATGATGGAAGTTGTCATTTCTCCAATTAGTTACAGAATTGTTTATTTCTTTTCTACTACTAGTGTCAAAAATGATAATTTTCCCCACTAGTGACGAAAATGGTTAGCGCAAAGGCAGCTTCTGTGCGCGGCGGCCCATTTTTATTTACTTTACTATTTAAACAATTTAAATTTGTTTTTACGAAAATAAAGATTGATTTCACTTTATTACTGTCTTTTTAAAATAGATGTCGACCTGGATTTTTCAATCTTGCCCTGGAAAACGAATTTGGATGCACTCCCTGTTTCTGTTATGGTCATTCAGTGCTTTGTAATCCAGCTACCGGTTATTCCAAAACAGCTATCGAAAGTACTTTTGTCAGGGGAAATGAACGATGGACGGCTAGTGTTGCTACTGGAACTCCAATTCCTCTTAATTACGATGCTCTTACTCAAACAATAGCTGTCAATGCTCCTGATAGGGACAATGTTTACTTCCTTGCACCAGGTTAACCATTTATATTGATGTACATAATTCTTGGTATGAAGCATACCGAATTTTAAAAAGCTTTCAGATTTATTAGCTGGGAACTTTTATGTTTATTGGATTTTTTTAAATACTAGTTTAATAATGTACTTTTTAGTTATTCTAATCGAATTCTAATTTTTACTGATTTTTGATATTTTAAATAATGCAGAAAGATTCCTTGGCGATCAGAGAGCATCTTATAACCAAGATTTTACTTTCACTTTGAGAATTGGTGAAACTGGACCAGCGCCAACAGCTCGAGATATTATATTTGAGGGCGCAAATGGGGAACAAATAACACAGCCTATATTTGGTCAAGATAATCGCTTACCAACCATTACAGTGAGTATTATTTTGTTAAACTATTTTTTAATAGACTGTAACTTTAATTATATGGATAATTGGGGAACGTGCCCAAAGATAAGATGTCATTTGCAGGGAAATCTAACTTCATAAAAATCCGTTATTCATAAAAAAAAGAAAACAATTTTCTATGTTGCTTTATACAACTAAAAATGTATCAACATTGTATACAATGTATTTTCGGTGATTGAGGGGTCTTTCTCACAAAGACAGTCGTATCTAAAAACCGGGAGAAAGGTTCCATATAATTGGAGTTCGAGAGTAATGTACATTCCAAAATTATCAAGTAGTACTTAAAAGGATAAATTAAAATCGCAGTCTCATAAGTATTTTTATTTTTCATAGACACAAGATTATACATTCAAATTGCACGAACACGCTGACTACGGATGGCAACCAAGGCTCAATTCTAGAAACTTTATTTCAATTCTTTCGAATCTAACAGCTATTAAGATTCGTGGTACTTACACTCATCAAGGTAATAAAAACACTACTTTTTGGATAGTTGGCTATTGAATAAAAAATTTTTGATTAGATTTTAATGAAAATAAAATAATGCAAATATCTAGGCAGAGGATTTTTGGATGATATCAGACTAGAAACAGCACACCGTGGTGCTGCTGGAGAACCTGCAGATTGGATTGAACATTGCCAATGTCCCACTGGATACGTTGGGCAATTTTGTGAATCTTGTGCTCCAGGCTATCATCATGATCCACCAAATGGAGGACCTTTTGCTCTCTGTGTTCCTTGTAATTGCAACGGGCATGCTGACATCTGCGAAACAGAAACAGGTATTAAATAAAAAGATGCAATAGGTTATAAAACCCATTTTAATTGTTTCACTAATCAATAGATTTTGAGCTATTCTTTCATATACAATTTATTTTTAGGTCAATGTATTTGCCAGGACAATACAGCTGGCAGTAATTGTGAATTATGTGCTCGTGGATATTATGGACATCCTCTGAAAGGAACTCGTCAAGACTGTAAATCCTGTCCATGCCCAGACAATGGACCATGCATTCTTTTAGGAAATAATCCAGAACCAATTTGCTCAGAATGTCCACTTGGAAGAACAGGTATGTTAAAAATCCTATTAAAATCCTATTTCACTACTGATAATAATAAAATTAAAATGTTGCTTTACTTTTTCTAGGTCCAAGATGTGAAACCTGTTCAGATGGATACTTTGGAAATCCAGAAAAAGGACAAGCTTGTCGACCTTGTGAGTGTAACAATAACATCGATTTAAATGCCGTTCGCAATTGTAATCACGAAACTGGAGAATGTCTTAAGTGTGTAAACAATACTGCCGGTTTTCACTGTGACGAATGTCTTCGAGGTAAGTGTTTCACGGTGAGAACACAACAATTTGAAATGGCAAATATAAACTTAGGCATTTTATTTATAAACTTTTTCAGGATACTATGGAGACGCGCTGTCTAGTAAGAAAGAAGATGGTTGTAAATTATGTCAGTGTTTCGCTCCTGGTACTTTAGAACTTGATGATGGAAGTGTTGCTCCTTGTGATCAACTAAGCGGCCATTGCTCTTGTAAATCACACGTAATTGGTCGAAATTGTGACAAGTGTGAAGATGGATATTATCATATCATGAGTGCTGAGGTATATTTGCAGTTTAAAAAATGAATAATTGCATTTTATGGATAATGTTTCCTTCTGTTTATTCTTTCTTAAAATAAACGAGACAAACTTTAAACAACGCTAAACTTGATGATTTTAGTTAAAAAATTTAATCTTTTCTTCTTCAGGGTTGTACAGCTTGTAATTGTGATGCAGAGGGGTCTTATAATCGTACATGTGATGCAACGACTGGACAATGTCACTGTCGAACAGGGGTTACTGGATTGAGATGTGACGCATGTATTTCATATCAATATGGATTTGGTCGTGAAGGATGCAAAACTTGCGACTGTGATGTTATCGGTTCACAGGATCTTCAATGTGATGCTGGTGGACAATGTCCTGTAAGTTATAAATTTATAATTAAAAATATGGAAATCTACTATTTTTAAGTGCATCCTTCTAACATACTTGTCTTATATCTAAATTATCAGTGTCTCCCAAATGTGGAAGGACGACGTTGTGATCGTTGCAAAGAAAACAAATATAATCGTCAATACGGTTGTATCGACTGTCCTCCTTGTTACAATTTAGTCGAAAATGCAGTCAATTCCCACAGAAAACGTCTCAATAATCTAGAAGACACCTTGAAGAAAATCAACAGCAGTCCAACTGTTATAAAAGATTCTGATTTTGAGAAAGAGCTAAAAAATGTTCAAGAGAGGGTAAATGAGCTTGTGGGACTTGCAAAACAAGGATCTGGAAGTTAGTACTAACTTAACATAACATTTTTTAATAAGTACTAATAAACACTTATTAAATACTAATTCATATTTTGATTATCTTGTATTTTATAGATGATAATAAGACGTTGGTTGAACAGCTTGATGACTTGAGAGATCAGTTGAACGAAATAGACGAAATTTCACAGAATGTTGATCAAACTGCTACGAATGCTCAGAAAATTACAATGCAAGGTCAAATGAGTATTGATGAGGCTGAAAAAGTACTTGATAAAATTCACGAACAGCTTAGCGTAAGTTTGTTGAAGATGTTTTATTAATAGTACGAAAATAATTTTGAAAACGAAAAAAGCTATAATATGTTTGTTATCTGATATTTAGGAAGAAGAGGATTATTTAAATGTTGATGGACAGGCAGCCTTGAAGGACGCTAGAAAACGGGCAGAACAAGTTGGTCAACAAAACCAAGAAATGACGAATATAGCCAAAGAAGCACGAAGTTTGGCCGATTTGTGAGCAAAAGAAACTATTTCCTAAGTAAATTAATTTAAAAATAAATTTAACCATTATATCATTGTAATTTTAGGCATGTGAACGAAGCAAAGAAAATTCACGAACTCGCAGAACTCGCTCGTAATAATTCAATGGAAGCTTATAATTTAGCTAAGAAAGCTATAACAATGAACTCTAATATCAGGTAAAAGTATTGTTATTAACATGTTATTAACTAAATATACAAATAACTAGTCTTGTTTGTCAAATTGTTCTTTTATTAACTAATTACCAATTTATTAGTGACGAGATTAAAAATCTTGATCATCAACTTGGTGTACTGGGAGATCGCTTTGGCGAAGTTCAAAATCTGACCATGATGACTCTCTTTAAAGCAACGAACATTTCTGATGAAGCCCTCGGATTATTCATCCAAGACATCACAATTCCAATAGTAGACATTGACGAATTACAAAATCACGTCGATACTATTAACAGTGAGGTAAGAAATTGTAGATATGATTAATTTCTTTAGAATTAGTTTGTCCAACAGATTGTTATTTCAATTTCTCGAAACAGCTTCGCTCTTGATAATTAATGTATTACTGGTTTTTTTAAAGGGTCAAAAACTAAAGGAAACAGCACAGTTGCTGTTGGAAGAAAATGATCACCTTCTCAGAGAAACCTCGGAGAAAGTGAAAAATGGAGAGAAATTGCTCGAAAGAGCTCAAGAACAACAAACTATAACTGCAGAATTATTATCAGATGTCGATGGGGCAAATGCTAAAGCTGAAGAAGCTGTTAATCGTGGAGCTCTTACTTTGAAAGAAGCCCAAGAAACATTCCAAAAACTAAGTGGTACTAATATTTTTTAAACATTTTAATCGTTAAATCTTATACATGATGCATTTTACCTTTCTCATTGTTTTATTTAAGAATTTGATGCTGAAGTACAACGAGTTCGAGTTAAGGCAGAAGAGGCCCTTAAAAATATTGATAACACTGAAAAATTAGTATATGACGCAATAAATAAAGCAAACGAGGCTCAGAATGCTTTAAAGGATTCAGAAAGAAATGCTATGGGCGCTAGAAATTATGCGAAAAATGCTCAGGTAAATATTTTTTTCCCATCATATACAAATCTTGAAGTTTGCCGACTTTTCTTTGATAGGTTTTTCAATATTTTCATAATCTCAAAATAATAGAAATTTACTATATTTTTTATCTTTCAGACTGATGCAGAAAAAGCCAGTGGAAATTCAAACAACATTAGAATTGAGGCAAATAAAACGAAAATAGAAGCTATTAGATTGGGAAGTGAAGCTGAGAAGTTACATACTAGAGTTGATATCACTGAATCTTTGATTAAACAATACGAAACTCAAGTGGAAAAGGATGTCAATGCGACAAATGAAGTAATTTGAATAAATTCGTTAAAATTAATTGTTTAAAAATAAAATAATAAACTGTTGAATAATTTTAGAATATATCTTATTATTTGTAACTTTTCTTCCAGGCAAATTATAAAGTTGGCCAAGCTAAAACAAACACTTCCCTTGCTTCTCAACAAGTTCAAAAAGCTCTTGACGAAGTGACTGCAATTGTTAAGGAATTAGAAGCTCTTCCTGAAATAAGTATGTAATTTTAATATTAATGATATTATTATTTTTTCTCCTATTTTGGCTTCATCAACCCTTCTACATACACCTTTTCAACAAATGCATCCAATCTAAACCTCAGCACTATGTTCCATTTACTATTCTTTCTCATCATTACCAAATATTTTGGTAATTCTTCTCCCCTCACCTCTCTGTGCCATTTGTAATATTTCAAGCTCACGATCTTAACCCATTTATCTTCTTTATCTCCCTACCTTCATGCCTCTATTCATTTTCTTTTCCCTGCTTCTACGCTTTCCGCTTCATTAAGTGCTTTCAACCTCTCTCTTTCCCAACCCGTCAAATTCTACATTTTTCTCCATTCTTCCTTTTTTATCAATTCCCAACAACTCTTCGCTAACTTACTCTCCCTTCCATTTTCCAGTTTTCCCTCAAATCTAACTACTGTTTTTCTCTTCCCCACTACCAATTTTTCCCTCTCCAGTTTCTCTCTCAACATATAGCCTGCGAAAGACTTGCTCATCACAATCGACCACAAAGATACCTTTCTCAATCCTATTCTATTCATTCTAGCCCCATATTTCCACACCGTAACTTAACACAGACCATACTAACGCATTAAAAACCACATTATTTCTCCAATGATTCCTAAACCTTCTCACTCCTATCTCCAATACTTGTCCCATTATTTTTCCAGCTATCTTTACTCTTCTTATCACAATCGTACTCTGCTTTCCGTTGTACTGGAATTAGTACCCCAGATAGCAGAACTTATTTACCTCTTCCACCACTCTTCCATTCAATTTTTATAATTTCTTCTCATCACTTTTCTTTTTTTCATACTCACACACAATCCTTTCTCTTCCACAAACTTCTCAGATTCATTCAAGAATAACCTCATTCCCCTCTCGTCATCCGCAGTTAGCCTTAAATCATGAGCCAAATGAGAATACCCTAACTTTTTCTAATATTACACCTCCTTTCCCTCTCTTTGTTGGCTTGTCTTCTAAATTCCCTATCAGCAGATTAAACAGAATGAGGCTCAATGGGCAGCCTTGCCTCAATCCTCTTCTTAACCAAAAGATCTCTCTTATCTTCTCTCCAACCTTAACACTTTCCCTCGTGTCCACATACAATTCCTTAATCTTCTCTATCAATCTCACTTCTATTCCCTTCTCTTTTTTAAATTCCCATTAGATCCTTCTATATACTGAAGCAAAAACCGCTTTAGCAACAACAAACACCACGATTAGTTTCCCCTTCTTCTTCCTCAAATTTCTATTCACTGAGAAGTTCACTGTGTATATGTTATTTACCGTTCCCATCTGTCTTCTAAATCCCATTTGGGTATCCGGCATGAATTCTAATTCTTCTACCCTTATTTCAAGACTTCTCTTTAATATATTCGCATATATTTTATGGCCCACCGACATCAGTGTAATCTCTCTATAATCCTCTACCCTTCTCCCTTGTTATTGTAACTACAAGTACCGTTTTCTATTTATCCATCTCGACGCTTTTGCTCTCTTTATTTTTCCTACTACTTCCTTCACCTCCTCTATACTAATCCCCTCATCCTCTTCTACTATCTTCCTCCAGCCTTCTCCCCTTTTCTTTCCACTCATTCCTCTACTATGACCTTTAAAAAACCTTGTCTACTCCTCCATCTCTATCTCTTTTCTATGTCCTCCTTACTTCTTCTCTCTCTATTGATTATTATCTCCCATTCTCTCCCTTCCACTATCGTCCTCTACCTCTTTAGTATATCTTTTCGTTTCCTTCTCTCGTTTATTTTCTTTCTCCACGCCTTAATCTATTAGCTTATCACTTTCTTGTTTTTCTTGCACTCTTCGTCCCACCATTCCTTTCTACTCTTTTCAAAATCTTCTTCATCACCTATCACTTCTTTTACTTTGCTTATTCTAACTCTCAGTCTTCTTAACCTTTCGTTCACTTCCATCTCCTCGTCACCTTCGATTCCCACACTTTCAATTTGCATTCTTTTTTCAAACTCCATTAATTTGTTTTCTTCCCACTTTTCCATCTTCATTTTTCTTACCATTCTGCCACCTTTTTGTTCTTCTTTTCTTTTTCCTTTCGTATTCCTTCTAATCTTACTACTGCTGGAAAATGACCTGATCCTAATTCCCTTTCGATCTCTACGAACTCCACTACTCCTCTAACCTTGTCGTTTCCCAACATATAATCTGTCATCATCAATCCTTTCCCACCAAATATAAACTCTATATCTTCGTCTCCTTTTATAGCCCCGTTGAAGATCGTCAGTCCCCTCTTCATGTCAACATGCCTACCATATTCCTTCTTTCTCCATCTACCTTCTTGTGTTTCGACCTTCTCAGGATTTTTTTTTCTTCCTCATACCATTCTGCTTCTAGCACCTCCGACGCAAAATTTTCTCGTTTCTCTCCTCACGATACATCCCTCAGACTCTCCTCCTCTATACATTTCCTTACTCTTTATATTCTTCCTGCTTTCTTATCTTTGCTAAACTTCTTCTTCGCTCCTTGCATACGCCATTCAAAACTCTTCCGCAACTTTCTGTTTATTTATACCCAGTCTTTGTCCTCTATCCATGTCTCTCCAAACCCCACCTTTCTAACCTCTTCAATTACATTCCCTGTCTTCTCCTTTGCAATCCATTTTCTTCCGTTTACCTTCAGATAATCTATACCACACTTTACTGATCTTCCTTTAAATCTTTCCTCCTCACTTCCTCCTTTCCCAATTCCACTATCCTTACCTCTTTTGAAATTGAATATTTTCTACAATATGCGCATAGAAATACGAGTTTTCGAGTGTATTAGGTGCTGAATCTACGGATATTAATTTTTAACCAAAATTAACACTATTTTTTAATAGAACATAATTAAATTCTCTATCGATTTGTCGCGCTCGATTTTTAAATGTCTAATTATCTTTATTTGGATCCGCTTTCTCTTTGCATAATCTATATGATCCTGCAGGTTTTTCAGGCACTCAACCTACAACTAGTTCTGTAAAAATAAGACCAGATAAGAAATATCTGCCTTCCAATTTAGATCGATAAAACAGCCACACAAAAACATAAAGTTCCCTGATCTGAGTATGAGACCTATATTTTCCTATATATTTTGATCCGCCATCAGAAATGCGGTCCAGAGACCAGAGAGTCTGATGTTGGACCTAACCTCAAAGTCAATGAAATGACACTTTTTTTTGGTTAGAATTTAAACTCGACATAACATTAATACATGTTTATAGGGTTATTGGAAAGCTTGAATTATGACCTTTAAAATGTTTGTTCAAAATTATTTTACGATGATTTGTAACAAAGTTTTTCAAATGTTAAAAACACTTTAATAGTGAGTTATAGAAAAAAAAGATTTTAAATAAAACACATCATAACTTCGTTAAAAATCATCGTTCAACAATTTAAAAAAAAACGTTTTAAATGTCAGAATTCAAGCTTTCCATTAATCCTAGAAATCTATTGATATTAAATCGGGTTTAGTTTCTAACAAAAAGCCTCAGTAGGAGCACCGCGGGACAATGGAAAAAACGTCCTCAGGACGTCCTTTTTTGTCCCCAAACATTTTGGGACAATGATAACTTGGCTTGGAGTCATCTTAAAAACAACCAAAGGATGTCTTTATAGAACGTCCTATGACTGTCCCAAAAACGTCCTCAGAATGTCTCAAAGACGTTCCCAATATTCTGTGGATCTTATTAATTTAAATATTGTAATTATTTCACTTTTTCATATGAAATTTTGATTTCAATATTGATTTTATTTATTTTTATATATAATTATACATTTTATAAACGGACATTAAACTTTCAACTTCTAAGCCTTTCGAGTTTGAGTAAAATGAAAAATTACTTAATTTGAAATTAAGAAAAATAACAATTCTTCTCTGTCTCAAAGTTCGTTTAATTTCTTTTTTTTTTTTTTTTTTTAAGTAAAAGAATATTTGTCACCGAAAGTCGGATAAAAGACTAAAAATATTTTTATATATCATTTTTCAAAATATCTGGATTATTTTCGGAATCAACATTAGTACCAATATTTGATTTATATTTTTTTGTCGAAAAAATTTAGAAATCGAATGTCTAAAAGATTTCCGAAAGATGACTTTATGACATACTTTGTACATTAAACTTAAAAATTATTTAACTAAATACAGACGACTTAAAGACGTCTTTTTCTAAAGTCCCAAAAATACGTTCATAAAAAGACGTCTTTGGGACGTTTTTTAGACCAGTTTGTACACTTTTAAAAGTTCCACTTTATCTTTTTATTGATTTTTCGGTATTTTTGAGGTTAGGTCTCTGGGCCAATTCTGATGACGGATTCAGATTCACCGCATTAAAATACATACAAGAAAATATGGGTCTCATCCCCAGATTAGGGAACTTATTTTTTTTTTTTTGGGAGTGTGTAAAACTCTATTATTTTACTTTTGAATTGACAGATAAAGCTGATAAAACTATAATTACTATTTTAGATGACGAAGACTTGAATCTTTTGGAAAAACGTCTACTTGCTGCTCAAGAAGAAATAAGAGTGGCCAACTTAGAAAAAAGAATACGAACTTTAACCGATGCAAAAAATCTTCAAACTCAGTGGGTAAAAAATTATGAGGATGAAGTTAACCGACTTAAATCAGAAGTAGAAAATATAGACGATATTAAAAAGGCATTGCCTACAGATTGCCATAAGCGCGTGCGTTTAGAACCTTAAATTTATACTGTTGTATGTTACGTTACTTAAAGAGTAAGTGAACAAAACCTGATAAATTCATTTAATAAAAACTATATTTGCATATAGTTTCTATATATGATTCAATTTTTTATAAGAATACATAAATCCCTGTTATCAGGTTTGACAATTATTTGCCAACACTAAATAAATCTGTTTTTATCTTCTAAATAAGAAAAATAAGAAATAAGATAAAATTACTTAATGCATTGTTTTATGATACAGTTGATAGCCTCTGTACAAAACTATTTTCTTATTTCGACTTTTTATTTAGATACAAGTTTCTGAATTTATTTAAAAGTGACAATAAATGGATTTATCCGATTACGTTCTCTTGCTAATTACTGAAAGTAAACTATAGATATTTTTAAAACTATGATTTTTTATTATAATTTTAAGCATTTTTGAGATTAACATTTACAACTCAAAAGTTATAATATAATTTGAACGACAATTAAAAATAGTAAAAAGATATATTTAATACTATCATTTTTTTCTGTTAGTGGACGATTAAGTAAATTAAAAAGCAGAAGTACTTTAGTAGTTTATTTAGGTTTAATTAAAAAAATATGTTTCTCACGACTGCCAGTGCTTAGCAACGTATATCAATAAGTTTTTATTAAAGTATGATCTATTTGTAAAAGTAAAATTTTTTAAGAAAAAAGAAACTAATCTTGTTCAGTATGAAATGAATAAGTAGCAATTTGCGATAATTTTTAAATTTTGACCCTTCTAGAAAGTTTTTATCTGTTTCTGTAAAAATACTTACATATTACTTTTTTAAACTGTGTTGTATTGAAGAAAATAAAGTTTAATATTGACTATATTATATAAATTAAGAGTAAATTTTAAATATTAATTTAGTCACAATTAAACTTTTTTTTTTAAAATAGCATAGTTAAAAGTAACTCTATTAATTTTTTCCTATATTATATTTTTTCTATAAACAAATTATAGTTTCACTTATATTGCATTTTATAAATTCATTTTTAAATTTTATTTCAAAATTTCTTTCAGTTTACAATTATAAAAGTTATATCTTTTTACTTATAATAAAAGTTGCTTTGGTACGCTCGTTTTCTTGTATGTAAACAATTAGCTTTTTACAAAATTATTCAACAATTTCTAGAGGGATCAAGATTTAATAAATGAATAGTAATTATTATTATTAATATACCAAAGACTGTAATAGCATTTTTTCAAAAAAATAATGTTTAGTTCGTCATAGTAATAGTTGTTTTATGTTTGCTTCAATGAATTTGAATTTTCCATTTGACACCTTAAAGTTTTGTTAAATTACTATACGTATATATACATATCTTTTGTAATTTTACAAGAAACAATTATAATTATATTATATTTATTATATTTATAATTATATTATATAATTATATATTTCTCAAGAACGGAACTTGGATAAATTTTAAGCAAAGATATAAATTAATATTTCATATATAGATCTAATTATCAAAAACGTTTTCAACAAAAATTAAATAATTGTAAAAAAGAATTTTTACCATTTGCAATACTATTTTCATAAATTCCAAGTTTATTTCTTTTAAAATATAAACTTTATACAATTTTATAGTTTTGTAATTTATTGTAAGTTAAAAGTCAGTAAAAGATTTCTCTAAATAATTCTTTATAGCAAATAATTTCAATCTTAATATCATCACGTATCTCTCATTTAGGTTTTGTTTAAATAATTTTACTGGAAAAATATTTTCTTAAAAGAAAATATTTTAAAAATTCCTAGATTATCATCTGGTTTGTTTATAACAATATTCACTTAAGAATTTATTCGACTCTTAATAATTAAAAAAAAATAATTTCATAAGATTCATTTCATATTTTTGAACATTAGCGGAGTTTGAAAATTCAATTAAACTGATCATACTCATCAGGTCTTATCCAAAAGGTTTCGAAAAATATTTTTAGCATTTTCAGGTATGAATAAAAAATAAATAATATTAATATTAATAATGTCAATTGGGTTAAATTATACCGTCAACTTGAAGTAAGTTTTAAATAAAAATCGCTTTTTTTTGCTTTCTCGTGGAGGAAGCTTTGTGGTCGTTAAGATTTTCGATTTTCCAAAAATGATCTAAATCGATTTATTTTCATATTTTAATTTTGCTTCCTCGTAGAAGAAACTTTGCGATCATCAAAATTTTCAATTTTCCAAAAACAGTCTGAATCGACTCAGATCAGAAATATTAATTCTTAAGCAAATGTTCAGATGTGTGAATATGAGTGTGTGTATGTGTGTGCGTGTAGTAATTTTTTTGTTGACAGAATATCTCGAGAAGGTTACAACGGATTTCAAAAAAATTTGAAAGGCCTATTAAGCTCACAAATATCTAAATTTAGACACAGGGATTTTTGAAAATATCCAATCAAATTTTTTTGAGCACCTTTTTTCATCGAAAAAAATCGTTTCTTGCCAAAAATTTTTTTTATGCTAATAATACAACTTAATGAATAAAAAAATCATATTCCTTGTCTTAAAACGAATCGATTGACCTACATAAAGTATATAATTCACAAAAAATTCGCATAATGATATTCATAATTTTTCTGCTTTTTTTTAGATTTAAAATTTTTATTTCCTTCTATAACTTCTTTATTTTTTAAATATAGTTTCTTTAAAAAAATATTTCTGATTAATATTTCTTTTTAATTTTCAAACAAATTGAATTATGTATGCAAATGAGGGTTAATATAAAAAATTTGAAAATTCATTCTTTAGGCCCACCTTTATAAAATGTCAGGGTAATTTAAAAATAACTGATGACTAGTCAAAAATACTATTTATCAGTAAAAATTAATTTAAAAAATTGTCAAATCTGACTGATTTAATTAGTTGACAATTAATTATTTTCGACTGAATTAAAAATATTACAATTTCATTCAGTGTCCTCGATATTGAATCGGTAATCAAATTTTTAACTATATAATTTAAAATTTAAAAGATAAAGCAGATACTTAAAAAATGATAAAATTGATGGAAAATTGTACCTAAATTGTATTTAAAATGTAGATTTGTAGAATATCACTTATGAAACTATACATGTATTTTACTAAAAAGAATGCTTTTGCTTTTATTTTAAATCTCAAAACTTGTTTATGATAAAATTCATGTATTCAAAATTGTATCATATATTAAACACGTTAAGACTCACTGATATATCAATAAAATATATTATTATGTATAATTTCTCTGATTAAATCACTTCAAAGCATTTGCTAACTGTTGGAATTTAGTGACAGAATTTCCGGCATTCTTGAAATATTTCAAGGTCGAAAATTCGGAACCTGCTGCAAGAACAGGTAAAATAGTTTACTTTAGAATTTAGAGGGACCAGTCAGGTGGAAGTCAGGTATTCGATTGTCTGGATTTCGTCTGGGCTAACATTAACAGCTGTAAGGTTACGTATACAAATCTGAACAGTTTAAATACCTGAAATCACTGTTGCACATTTTATCTATTTTCCTTTTATTTTCTACAATGATGACTTAACCACAAGAAATGCATAAGGCAATATAAAAATTGGAAAACACATATAAATCCTGAAGTTAAAATTTTAAAAAAGCATGTAAATAAATAATTGTAAGAAAATAAAATTTATTTTTAGATTTAGAGAAGATTATTATATTATTATTATTATTATTATTATTATTATTATTGTTATTATTAGCAAGATATGTATTTAAGTATATTTATAACTTTATAAATAATTATAAATAAATAATTCTTTTATTATAATATTATAAAAGTTAACAAGAAGAAGAAGAAATATCTATGAAAAATATTTCTATATAGAATTTTAAAATCAAAGAATGATTTTAGATGAATAATTATAAAATTTTAAGATAATAATTGAAAAATTGAAGAAAATATGTGAAAAATGATGAAAATAATTGTCAATTGAAAACAAAATTCGAAAAGTGACAACTGAAAAAAAGAATTATAAAAATTAAACAGAAAATATTAAATTTAAAGATAATAATTGCAATTTGAAAAATTAAGAAAATTACTGGAATAATTTTTGGATATAACTGCACATTTAACAACTGGATTAAAAATGGAAAAAAATAATTAAAATTTAAAAAAATAATTAAAAATTGAAGAAATCAATTAAATAGAAGAATGGAATTGAAATTTAAGGAACATATTTAAAAATTGAAAAAAAGTAATTGAAAAAAGCAGAGAATTAATGCATATATAGAAGAAGACAATTGAAAACTGAAAAATGGAATGAAACATTAAAGAAAATTGAACAACTGTATTTAAAATTAAAAAAAACTTAATGATAATAATCGAAAAAAATATTAGAAAAAGGCGATAATTTTTTAATATTGAAAGAAAATAATTGATAATTTAAAAAGCGGAATTTAAATTTGAAGAAAATAAATGACAATTGAAGAGAATAGTTCTAGAATTGAATAACTGAATTGAAAATTTAAAACAATTTTTATGTAAAATAATTAATAATTAAAAGAACAATTTTAAATATGACGAAAATAATTAAATATTGACGAAAATAATTGATTATTAAAGAGAAAAAATTAACAATAGGAAAAAAAAATCGAAAAAAGATGAGAAAAATTGGCATTTGAACAAAAAATATTTTGAAATTAATGAATAATCATTAAATCGAAGAAGAATAATAAATTGTCAATTAAAAATTGATGAAAATTTTTGAAAAAATTGTAGAAAATAAATTAAAATTTCAAGAAAATAATTGAAGAAAATAATTAAAAAATTAAGAAACAGATTGAAGATTAAAGAGTCAAATTGATGTTTTAAGAAAATAGTTGATAATTGAAAGAAAAGTTTCAAAATGACAAAAATAATTAATTATTAAAGAAAATAATTGACAATCGAATGAAAAATTCGAAAACTGGCGATAAATAATAAGCAACAGAACAAAATACTTAAAAAAATTAAAGAATAATTTTTACATACCTTATGGACAGTTTTGGGGGGAGGAGGGGTTTGTCTAAAGTCCAGGATTGTCCACTAGGGGTGGGGGTTAAAACAAATGTTCACGTGGACCAAGTAAAAATTTAATTTTATCCCTTAAAATATTGTTTAACTGACTTTCAAATTTCGCGACACTGTTTTTTCGACAGGATATCTTAAGAACGCTTGAAGGGATTTTACAAACTTACTTGTTCTTCCATAAAGTTTTTTAGATTTTCTTTATTTTTCTAAATTTATTGTTGGACTTATAATAAGTGTAATAATAAAAAAATGTGTTTGGCTTAATTTGCTGAAACTTTTTTATTTTTAAAGGATTTTTAAGTTTCTTTGTGAACTTTTTTTTATTTATATCTTAATATATATATTTTTTAATTTTATTTTTTGTACTTTTTACATTTTTTTAGTATGTTAGATTAAGGAAAAGAAGATTTCTCTTTTTTCTTCCTATTTATTTAATTTTTTGATGTTTCACTATTTTTTTAGTTATTCTTTGCGTTTTAATTATTTCTTCAATTTATTTTTGTCATAATTTTTCCATTTCTAAGAAACATTTTCTTTCTTTTTAATTGTTTAGTTTTTATCTTATAACTACGAATTTTTGAAAACATTTATTTGGTGCTTTTATCTATATTTTTTAAATTTCCCAATTTTCTACTTTTTTGAAAGCTTTTATTCTTTTATTTTATATTATGTGAATTTAATCTTATACTAAATATTCTCATTTGAACATCACATTCTTGTATTTCATAGAATTTCTTTTCTTCACTGCAAAAACTGCTGTCTTCTAAGTGTCTTATTGTAAGACACAAGACATTAAGAAAGCGTCTTACGGATATTTCAAGCTATTTTATTGGTTAATAATTTTGAAAGATGCTTTCTCATTGGTTTAAAATTAAGACACTTTAAAACGTCTTAAAAGTGAGGATAAAAATGTCTTAAAATAAGACACTTGTTTTTACAGTGTTTTATTCATTTTTTTTTTAAATTTTACAAAATTTTATTCATTCTTTTTTATTCAATTTGTAAAATAATACTTTAATATTTCTAATTTTAAAATTCTTTTCTCTTTAGTAATATATTTTATTGTTTTTTTTTATCTTCTTATTTATTATTTTAATGTAATAAAATGTCCGTAAATAGTTTAATTTTTTTATATATAACTTTATATACAGGGGCGGCGACTTGTGTATGGTACGTCTGCAAATTCCATAGAGCAAAAAATTCGCCCTATGGAATTCCATATGGCAAAATTACTAACAAAAAACAAATTTCTTAAGAAGAATGTGGATAAATGAATTTACAATTCGAAGAAAATGATTAAAATTTTTTAAAAAAAACCATATTTTGTAAAAATAATTGAAAAATGACGAAAGAATTTAAAAATTAATTAATAAATAATTTAACTATTTTGATATTGAAGAAAATAATTGAAACTGAAAAAGTTTTATTTGAAAAAATTAAAGAAAAGAATTGAAACTTGCGGAAATTGAATTTAAAAATTAGGGGAAAAATTGAAAAATAATGGAAATAATTACAAAATAAAGACAATTTTTGGAAAATGATAAAAATAGTTGACAACTGTAGCAAGTAATTAAAATAATAACAGTAAAGAATTGTTAAAAATTTAAGAAATTTTTAAATAATTTTAAATTTACTATTCTCAAAGATTAAAAAAAAGAATTGAAACTTGGGAAATTGAATTTAAATATGAGAGGAAAAAATAAAAAATAATAAAAATAAAATTAAAGAAAAATGATAAAAATAGTTGAAAATTGTAGCAAATATAATTAAAATCATTAAAAAAAAATCTTAAAAATTGAAGAAATTTTTAAATAATTTTAAATTTACTATTCTTAAAGAGTGTATTAATTAAAATTTTAATCAATGAAAATTTAAATTAATTGAGGTTTGAAGAATTATAATATATAATAATTGTAATTGTAGTCTTGTTTATCTCAAATATAGTCTGTAATTTTTTTAATTATTTGTTACAAATGTTTATTATTTTCTTCAATATACAATTATGTCTATTAATTACTTTATTATTAAATTTATTTTTCAATTAATTTTCAATTACTTTTTTATTAATTTTCTAATTTTTTATTATTTATCTCAAATTTTAGTTATTTTTTCAATATACAACTATTTTTATCATTCTGCAATTATTTTCTTATATTGCAAATATATGTTGAAATTTGTTCAATTATTTTTCACAAACTAAAATTATTTTTTTCAATTTTAAATTATTTTTATTACTTTACAAATATTTTCTCCAATTTTCAATTATTTATTTCATTTTTCAAACATTTTTTTCAATTTTCATTTTCTTTTATATTTTTCCATTAATTTTTCTCATATTCAATTATTTTTTAATTTATTTTGAATTTTTTTATAATTTATCACAACTTGCACTTATTTTTTTTTATATTTAATTATTTTTATCGTTCTGAAATTATTTTCTTTCATTTCATTACAAATATATGTTGCAATTTTTTAAATTATTTCTAAAAAAAAAAAAAAATTATTTTCTTCAATTTCTAATTATTTTTATTACTTTTCAAATAGTGTCTCGAATTTTTTATTATTTTCATTACTCTTTAATTAATTTTCTAGATTTTAAAGTATATTTCTCAAATTTTAATAATTTTCTTCAATTTTCAATTGTTAATATTATTATTTTGTAATTTTTATTTATTTTCTCAAATCTAAGTTATTGTATCCACGTTTCAATTCTTTAATCATTCTTCAATTTTTTTCTCATATTCCAAATACTTTCGACAATTTTTAAATATTTTTTGGTTAATTTGCAATGATTTTTACAAATTTTATATTATTTTGATTATTTGTTGATTAATTCCGAAAATTTCCATTCTTTCTAACAAATTTCCATTATTTTCTTCAATTTTTAATTACTATTCTTATCATTTTGCAATCAATTTCTTCAATTTCCAATTATTCTCACTATTCATTCCTCAGTTAAATTCCTAAATTTTCAATTATTTATCTTATTTTTCAATTTTTATGTTCTTTTATCCTTTTGCAATATTATTTTCTCGACTTTTAAGTAGATATATTAATTATTTTTCAATTTATTTTCTTAATTTTCCATTTATTATCTTAAATCTTAAGTTATACTCCCCACTTTTCAATGTTTCAAGCAATCTTCAATTATTTTTCTCAAATTTTATATTATTGTGAATATTTGTTGACTAATTCCGAAAATTTTAATTATTTCTCTCAAAATTCCATTATTTTTTTGAATTTACGATTATTTCTATAATGTTGCAATTATTTTTCTAAGTTCAATTTTTTTCGACATTTTTTAATTATTTTAAAAAATATGATTTTTGTTCTTCAAATTTTCAATGTTTTAATAATTTTTCAATTATTTTTCTCAAATTTTAATTAAGATCGTCAATTTTTGATTTTTTTAACTATTGTAATGATCTGATCACAAATTTTATATTATTTTGATTATTTGGTTATTATTTCCGAAAATGTACTTGAAATCAAATAAAATTGTCAACTTTTGAGTTACAATAATTACGCTAATTAAGAAACTCTTTAATTTATTATTGTTTTATTTCTCTTTCTCCCCCCCCCCCCCCCCCTCGGTCAATATTAAGTTTGCAGATGGCAAAAACTTTCAAGTTGCCGCCCCTGTTTATATATTACCTTTTTATATATAATTATGTCACTGTTTCATTCTTGTGTTGTTTTTTTTTAAATTTTCTTTATTTCTTTAATAAACTACTTGCAAATAAACATTTGGAGATTTTAAATATTATTGATCATATTTTTAAAAAAATCAATTTTTGATTTAAATCAAAAAAACCCGATTTAAATCAAATAAATCCGATTTTTTTGATTATTTTAAAAAAATCATGATTTTTATCAGCCCTAGTTAATACTAACTAACTTCACTTCAGACTACAGAAAAAGATGAATAAATATAAATACTAACTAACTTCAGGAGTATACGGAGATTATTATTATTTAATTAATTAATAATAATTGGGGCCCCATTTTCCTTTTTGCCCCAGGGCATTTGCACCCCCAGTTACGTCACTGATTTTAAGTAATAAAATCATGAATTTTTAATTATGGTCGAGTCCATACCAAGTGATCACACCAATTTCAGTCATATTGAGTAATATTTACGAAATTGATATTTTGGGTTCCTTTAGGAGTAAAAAAAATAAATTTTAATTATTTTTAAAAAATTCAAAATATTTTCGAAAATATTTAAATTCAAAATTTTGAGTACTATTTTTTTTGTTTTATCATAACTTCTGTAATTTTGAAGCAATTGAGATCATTTTTTTTTAAATTACTCGTATTTAAATACTCTTTCAAGAAAAATTATAATAATTAAGAAATTGTTTATAATTAAATTTTTATTAAAAAAATTAAATTATTTATTTAAACAAAATCTAAAGTATATCATCGTTCTTTTTCAAAAAATTCATAAACATAGCCTATAATGTGCTTAAAATTTTAAGCCAAAGAAAAAGATGGTATGTATTATAGTTTTTGAGAAAAAAATTATTAAGTTATGCTAGCGCGGCGCGGACCGGTGTCACCGCTACTCAACGCGTAGTTCCGTAGTAACCGAAATGTATGTATATTATTACATAATATAAATACAGTTAATCGTCATGTTTATTTTTTTATTTTACAAATTGTGCTGTGCACAGAATTTGAAAAAATTTTTGTTTCAATTTTATTCTCAAGGGGTACGAAGGAATGAAATTTTTGTGTACCTTTAATGGTCAAAAAATTAGAAAAAAGTGAGACTAGTACTAATAATGACCCAAATTCAATCACTTCAACTACAAACGCAAAACGATAAAAAATCAAGGGATACAAACCTGTATATAAGTGAATTTTTAATTAAAGCTTGCTTGCTTATATAGAAAATACTCAACGATCTCTCTTTCGAGAAATACACGCACCTAGCGGCAAGTTAAGAACTACAAATGTTAGCGGCAAATTCGAAATCTTTAAAATATTAAATATTGAATTTAATTATAGATATCAACACAAATTCATATAATTTTTTCTATTATGTGAACTTATAAGATTGATTTGAAATTTTTTTTACAAACATTGATTAAAAATAGTTATTTATAATAATCTTCAAATTTCATTCATTAATTCAATCTGTCAACACCTGCGAAGTTTGTCAGTACTTCGCAGTACTGACAAATTTTATGTTTCAAATTTTTAATCATTTTTCTCCTTATAAAATTTTGTCATCTTTTAAATTTATTATAGTTTTCATTTCTTTCAACTATTTTCAAACTATTTTTATCATTCTTTAAGGGGAGAGATAGGTGAAATTTTAACTCAACAAAATTTTTGATGCTCAGAGGTGTCATTTTTTTTCTTACATCAATTAAGATGTAGAATTATGGTATTACATAAAAATTAAAAAACAATATTTTTTTGGTCATTTTCGAAATTTTATGTTTCAAAATCCATACGATGGATTTGTAGAAAATCATTTAAAAATCCCACAAAAAAATTGTCGATGGAAAAAATGAAAATTGTGAAAGAGGTTTAATTTTTAAAATTTAAGTTTTTCTTAGAATAAATTTCTCAAACTCCGCAAATTATTTGTTTCTCTATTTTTGACATTACCCCATAATTTTAGGTCTAAAATTGCATAAGAAAAAAAATTAACACCCCTGAACATCGCGAATTTTGATAATTTTACCAGTCCATTATTTTTCTTTCTTCAGTTTTAAATTATTTTAATTATCCACTTATTTTCACTTATTTTAACCAGTTTTTAATTATATTAATTATTTTTCAATTGATTTAACAAATTTTCAATTATTATTCTTAAATTTTAATAATTTTCCCAATTTTAAGTTATTTTTATTATTTTTCTATAAATTACCAATTTTTTATTTACTTTTTTTTACTTTAATTATTTTCTCCGATTTTTTTAATTCTAAAGTTTGATGTCCATGTACTATGAAAAGATCAGTGTGACTTTCTGAAGCTTATAATTTAAATATAATACACTAACTATATTTACATTATGTAAAAATATACATACATTTCGGTTACTACGGAACTACGCGTTGAGTAGCGGTGACACCGGTCCGCGCCGCGCTAGCATAACTTAATAATTTTTTTCTCAAAAACTATAATACATACCATCTTTTTCTTTGGCTTAAATTTTTAAGCACATTATAGGCTATGTTTATGAATTTTTGAAAAAGAACGATGATATACTTTAGATTTTGTTTAAATAAATAATTTAATTTTTTTAATAAAAATTTAATTATAAACAATTTCTTAATTATTATAATTTTTCTTGAAAGAGTATTTAAATACGAGTAATTTAAAAAAAAAATGATCTCAATTGCTTCAAAATTACAGAAGTTATGATAACACAAAAAAAATAGTACATAAAATTTCGAATTTGAATATTTTCGAAAATATTTTGAATTTTTTAAAAATAATTAAAATTTATTTTTTTTACTCCTAAAGGAACCCAAAATATCAATTTCGTAAATATTACTCAATATGACTGAAATTGGTGTGATCACTTGGTATGGACTCGACCAATGGTTAATTTAAGAAAAAATTTCCCGACTTTTCCCTGATTTGCAGGTTTTCCCTGACCTGCGGCCACCCTGGACGTAATTTCTGCTGGCCAAATAAAATGAGAGGAAAATTGAACCTTTTCTATTTACAGCCCTGGATGCAAACTCTGTAGCGAAAAAGGGATCGTGGGTCTGTTGGATCGCGGTCCCCGGAGGGTCTTGGTGGTGGGGCCCAACTCTCGCGTGCTCAAGGATCTAAATCCAGCCAATGCTGAAAATCCGAGCCGGCGAAAGGGCCAATCGGGACCCTCGTTGGAAATTGCGAGCCGGTTCCTGGGTAGATCGTTTTTGTCTTCGCGCTAGTGCTCTTGCTCACTCGATCCTTCCTGGATCGCGGCATGTCCTAGCTATATTGACTAAACGATTTTGACGGATTCGGTACCGGGAGCCTAATTGAGTTCCAATGCCGGCAGTGCGCCGCTTCAATTTTATACTTGACTCGGGCACATTTATCCTTACATTAGCCTTAGCCATCGTCAGTGCACTTTTTATCAGTGTCTCTCTGATTCAAAAGACGCTATCAGTGTCTTCTAAAGAATCGACGCCATGACGCGATGCATTCCTTAAGGATTAACATTCAAGAAATTTCTATTTGGTACGAAAACAAACTATAATTACATTTCTTCCACTTTATTCTCATCCCGAGTCTATTTTTGTAGATTAGTACTTTTTAATAATAGATGTATTCAATTTTGATATAGAATGCTTTTTAACACAATTTTTAATTTGGAGAAACTGACAATTTGATTAAATTAAAAACGTGAGATGCTGGGGTAATTCTGAAGCTATGTTTACTGAAGAAATTGAGTTTTGAGGAAATGAATTGAATTTAGGAATTTCGGGAATTAGGTATAAAATTGGATAATGGAAAATTGTATAATTATTTAATGGTAATTAAATTCGTAGAACTTAATTTCGTAGAACCTTAATTGTTCTCCAAGGAACAATACACATGAAACAATATCGTGTCTAAATTATTATAAAATAAATGTATGTAATTTAAAGGAAAATAATGACAATAATAAAAGTTCTATTCAAACTTACATAATATAATGCAGCAAAATCATGCCCATATTAGAAAGATTATTATTAAGACTAGCAAAATAAAACGCGCGATTAGTTTTTCATACAGTTTAAAAATTATAAAATACAATAATAAACATAAAAAATCGGTAAATACTATTTAACTAATAAGAAGAAATAAATATTTTAAATATAATATTTAAAAATCAATTAATATAAATGAAATAAATATTTATTTAGGACAAAATTTATAATATTTTAGAATTAAAAAGAATTGCAAAAAATAATTGAAATTAAACAAAATAATTGCAAATTTTGCAAATTAATTAAAAAAAAATATAATCAATTAAAAATTGAGGAAAGTAATTTAAACAATCATAAAAATGTTTTAAACATAAAGAAAGTAATTTAAATTTGAGAAAAATACTTGAAAATCTTAAAAGTAAATTTAAACAAAATTGAATAATGAAAAATAAGAGAAAAGAATTAAAAATTAAAAAAAACATGGTTACAAAAATTGAGATAAATAAATTAAAAATAAAAAAAAAATAATTAAAATTTGAGAAAATAATTAAACAAATTACATAACATATTTTAAATAAAGGAAAGTTTAACAAAATTTGAGAAAAATACTTCAAAACTTTCAGAAGTTCATTAAAATAAAAGAAAATAATTAAAAATTAGAGAAAATAAATGAAAAAAGATAAAAATAATTTAAAATTGAACAGAACAAGTTTTAATTAAAGAGAAATAAGTAAAAACTTTTTGGCAATTATGAAAAAGAACGAGAAAAAGAACGAAAGTAATTGAAAATTAAGGAAAATAATATAAGGAATGAAATAATTGAAAAGTCAGATAAATAGTTAACAATTTTTGAAATTATGAAACAAATGTAAAGAATTGAAAATTGAAGGAAATAAATTTTGGAAAATAATTGAAAAATGTTTTTAAATTTTAATACTTGACGAAAATAATTAAAATATGATACAAACAATGATAAGTTGTAAAAAATAAATGACATTTAAGTGTGATAATTGAAAAAACTACAGAATTTTTTTTAAATAAAAAAAAAATAATTAAAATTTGAAAAAAATCTTAGAAATCAATTAAAAAAAAGAAAATAACTAAAAATTGAAGAAAAGAATTGAAGAAATAAGCTAAAAGTAATTGAAATTTACGATAATTAATAAACAAATTTTGAAATTATGAAAACAAATAAAAATAATTAAAAATTGAAGTAAACAATTGAAATTTTAAAAAAATTGTTAAAAACCTTAGAAAATAATTTTATAAAATGAGAATAACTAAAAATTGGAGAAAAGAATTGAAGAAATAAGCTAAAAATAATTGACGTTTACAATAATTAATAAAAAGTTTTAAAAATTATGAAAACAAATAAAAATAATTAAAAATTGAAGAAAATAATAGAAATTTAAGGAAATTACTTGAAAAAAGTTTAGAAATTAATTTTATAAAATGAGAAAAATTAAAAATTGAAGAGAAGTTTGGAAGAAAGTTAAAATTAATTGTTTACGATAATTAATAAAAAAAATTTGAAATTCTGATAACAAATGAAAATAATTAGAAATTGTAGAAAATTGTTACGATTTTGTTGTTACGATAATTGTTTACGATAATTAATAAAAAAAATTTGAAATTCTGATAACAAATGAAAATAATTAGAAATTGTAGAAAATATTTGAATTTTCAGAAAAATACTTAAAAATCTTAGAAAATAATTTTATAAAATGAGAATAACTAAAAATTGGAGAAAAGACTAAAAGAATGCTAAAAATAATTGAAGTTTACGATAATTAATAAAAAGTTTTGGAAATTATGAAAACAAATAAAAATAATTAAAAATTGAAGAAAATAATAGAAATTTGAGAAAATTACTTGATAAAAGTTTAGAAATTATTTTTACAAGATGAGAAAAACTAAAAATTGAAGAAAAGTTTGGAAGAAAGCTAAGAGTAATTGTTAACGATAATTAATAAAAAAAATTTGAAATTCTGATAACAAATGAAAATAATTAGAAATTGAAGAAAATATTTGAATTTTCAGAAAAATACTTAAAAATTTTAGAAAATAATTTTAGAAAATGAGAATAATAATTAACAATCGAGAAAAATAATTGAAAAATGATAAAATTAATTCGAAATTGAAAAAAATAATTAAAATATGCTGAAAATAATTTAAAATTGAGAAAGAAAATTAAATTATAATGAAAATAATTTAAGTATGAAAAATTGAAAACATTTAATAACAGTTGAGAGAAGTAACTGAAAAAATCATAGAGTATATGTTTAAAAAAAAATAATAATTACAAAATGACTTAAAAAATGTTAATTAAAGAGAATAATTAAAAAATCGCAGAAATAACGAAAATTGATGAAAATAATTGCAATATCGGATAAATAATTGAAATTTTTATAAGTAATGACAAAATAATGAATATAATTATAAATTGATGAAGATCAAGAAAAATTGCAGAATTTATTTTTAAGCAAAAAAAAATAATTAAAAAATCGTAATATAATGGCAAATTGATGACAATAATCTAAATGTGAGATAATAACTAAAAATTTAGGAAATTAATTGCATGTGTATATATTTTAAACTTCTTCAAAAATCATAATAAATTTTTAAAGCATTTTTCGAAACTTTTTTTTTACACAAATGACAATTAAAAACCATACGTTTAGACCCGTATATCAGCCCTCTTTACTGGATAAATTTTATTCTGCAAAAATAAGAAGGAAACGTAAGAGTCGAAATATATGGATTTAATTTAAAATAAAGGAAGTTTATTTTCTCAATATTGACCCTAAAACCACTATCCTTCTTAAAAAAAAAAAAAAATTTGATTATCTCATTTCAATATTAGTACCTATTTACGTATTTTCTGTTGTACAAAAATGTTAAACAGCAAATAGAAAAGTGAGTAATTACAAAAAGTTTAACTTTTCAATTTTATCAAAAAAACCATCATATCTCTCGATCTAAATAAAAAATGCTAATTCCTCAAGTTTATGAACCTAACTTGGATCAATACCTAATAGACCGCCAACTTTCGTTTAAATCCATTCAGCCGTTTAAACGTAATGGGCTTTCAAAGTTTTGCAACAGACAGACAAACAGACAGACAAGAAGTTTGTTATTATCATAATACTAAATTTCTTGATGCTAAAAACGAATATTTACATTAAAAATTTGAGGCTCTAAACAATGTTCAGAAATAATTATGTAATTTTTTCTTCTTTTTTAAAAAATCTTGAACATTAGTATTATAATACAAAAAAACACGTATTTAATTATTTACCTGTGGTATCAATATAATTTCTCATTTAAGTATTTTTTAACTCATTTTTCATGAATATTTCAATCACTTCTTTTTGAATGAGAAATAGAAGAAAACGCTTTTGAATGAGTGCTGAATCATTCAAACCATAGACTTCCGGCAGGTTATGATTAAATCCTCCGAAAATAAATCTCCCTTCTTTCAAAAGTCTATTCTACAATTTTATTTTAATATGTCGTGAAGCGTTGATACCAGTTTGCAAGAAAGAAGTCGGGAATGTGGCACGAGAAAAAAAACATCATCTGCTTTTGGTCTCTTTAATGTGGTCACACGTGCTCTTATGATTGTTCGCTTTTCTGAAACTTGTTCGAGGTCGCTTTATAGAAACCACATATTTGTTTTCTCCCACCATTTATTGACTCGGAGCCGATAACATAAGAGTTTCTGCAAGTTTCACTCAGTTCTTTATCTTAGTCGCTTTTTAACATCTCAACATCTATATAAATCCGCGAATTTTGAATCCAGAATTTTGATTTGAGTATAAATATATATTTTGTGAAATTGAAAGTGTGTATACCTGTAAAGTAAGTTTGAAAAAGCCAAACTTGTTTTAACCAATTAACGCGCGTAAAGTGTCAATTATATTGGTAAATTAAAAAAATAAAATAAGACGTAAAAATAATGTGTTTTCGGAAGAGGATTTTAACCCATTATGTCAAAAAATCCGCCCTTTTTAAAAAAGAAACAATTTCTTTTCTTTATAAATTCATCTTTTTCTAAATAGTATCATTATTTTGAATAAAGTTGTTTAAAAACATGAAAAAAAATTGTTTGGCCCCTGAGATCCATGCAATCGTACAGAGATGGGGGGCCAACTCTATTTTAGATCTTAATAAATAAATATATTAGAAATTAAAGAACTAAAGAACTCTTTTTAAAGTTTAAGTCTGTAGCATAGAATCGATAGGCATAAATAGTTATTAAAATTTTTAATTTTTTAATAATTTGTTTAAACAATTAAAAATTGTAAACAAAAAAGTAGGGGTAACTTTTTTTTATTTGCCTATGAATCCAATTTTTAATTTCATCCCAGTATGGTTAGTTTCGTCTTGGTATTTATTGGATTAAAGTAATTAAACTTGGAAAATATTACGTAAAATACCACTCGTTGATATCAGTGTGTCATATACCCTTATATAGATAATTTTCAAGAAAAAGTTTGTGATACTAAGTCAACTTCTAAAAACTCAATCAACCTTCTTCCAGTTGGTGATTCTATATATTTAAACTCACAAGCTAATTTTAAGAAAATATTTTTCGTTTTATCATCTAATACTTTAAGTTTAATATCCTATCTATATTTTCTCAATTATTCTCAAAGTGATGTAAAATTAAATGAGCAATTTTAGCTCACAGAATGTTTGAGAGAATTTTTTTTATTCTTAAAAAAATATATTGTAGGTATATATAAATAAAATCGGACATTTGGGTATGTACATTGTTTAAATCTTTAAAACTTTTGAAAGAACTTTAAGAACTTGTTTTAACTTTTTTTTTCGTTTTAAGTGGTAATAATTCCAAAAGTGCTAATGAAAAGAAAAAACTATGTTTATAAAAAGATTTATATTGTTAGATTCACTGTTAAAAATATTTTAAAATTCTCAAAAACTTTATGTTATAAATATTAACCATTTTTGTTAATACAAAATATACTAATAAAATTAATCAATTTATAGGTTTTGCTTGAGAAATGTTTATTTAAATTTTTATTAAGAGGAGAATTATGCGTATATGCAATTATGCATGTATGTACGTATGTCTGTTTGTCTGTTCGCAATATTCTGGCTTGCCATCACGCAAAAACGTCTAAGCTGATAAAGTGACACTTGGCAGTCTAATGTAATAGGTGTTAGCGTAGCTTAAAATCTTAGCTTTACTATATAAATTAAAATTTGAACCAAAGTTATGACAACTTTTCAAAAAATTAAGAAAATCCAAACATGTAATAATTTTATTTTTTTTGACAAACTTTTACTAAACTTTCTGTTTCTAGGTTTTTGAGAGTAATAAAACCACATTTTAACAGAAGGATTTAAAAAACATCTGCCAATTTTGATTTCGGTAAAAAAGAAATGCATATTAAAAAAATCAGACGTCTGTCTCTACTTTGCTTAAAATTTAAAAATTTTTATGAACACTTTCATTTTGAAACGTCAGAAATCTAAATCGATCACTAAAAAATATCTGTCTGTCTTTCTGTTTGTCTGTCTGTACACAAAACTTTCGTCATGCATCACGCGAAAACGTCTTGCCCAATTTAAATTTAACTTTGTAGTTTCTTAGATGTCCGCATAATTTAAAATTATCACTTGTCAGAATTAAAAAATATTGAATTGAATTTGAGATGCAACCATAAAATTATTTTTAAGTAAAAAAAATCAAAATTCAATAAATTTGACAGATTGCACTTAAACTTCGTATAGTTAAATTTTTTTGTATTTCTGACTAGGATTTCGTTTCAAAAATGGTGAAATTAATGATTTTAGATCCGAAAAGAAGGTAAAAAATTAATAAGTTCAAAAACTAAAAATTACAACAGATTTTTCTTAAACTATAGGTATAGGGGTGATTTTTGTATCTTTCATTAAGATTTCATCATCATAATTGCAAAATTATTAATAGAAAGTTCAAACTGTGAATTAAGAAATTTTTTATAGTAAAAAAATTGGAAATTTAGATTCAATTTCATACTATAGAACGGTATAAAATTAAGTCAGGCCACTAAAAAGTTGCCAAAAAAAAATTCCCTGTTATTTCCCTGTCATTAAAGAACAATTAGAAAAAATTAAATTTGCAATTTTTTACTTTTCAAACTCTTTTGTCGACAATAATCCATATGAAAATTATTTCTAAAACCATACAAAAAACAATGCTATTAACAATAAATATTTAAAAAATTTAAATTTTGCAAAACTGCTCAAAGAAAAATATTGTTAGTACGAAAAGTTATGTACACTTCACAAATTTGAACACGATATCAATAAATTATTATTGTATGCTATTTTTAGAACACTTATTAAGAGAAAAAATATTGATCCTGTTAAAAAATATTGATTTGTCATAATTCTTTATTAAATCTACAAATAAGTATTTTTTCCCATACCAAAAATGTTGAACCTAATCATTTTTTAACTATCTCTACATATGATATTATTTCAAAATATAAAAAAAGGATGTCAGAGAAGTTGGCAACGCCATTCTGTTTTTTTTTTCAAAAAATCAAAATTGTGCTGAATTGTGCTGGGTTTGTGCCCAAATGTACCGTAAAATTAAGAAAAAAAAATTTTCTTGACTAAAAATTTTTGAAAAAAAATTTGGTGCACCAGAAACGCTATTTTGTCTAAATGAAAAAAGGAAAGTTGTGCTAATTTGTGCTAGATGTGTGCATAATTGTCCCGTAAATTTTTTTTCGATAAAATCATATTTTGAAAAACATTTTGAAACAAATTTTAAAAAAAACTCTACTGGTAAAAAAAAATTAATTTTTTTCGAAAAAAAAATAAAGTTGCGCTAAAGTCAAAATTTTTTGCAAAATAGTAAACATATTGGTCTTTATCATACTTTTGGAGGCGGCAATTTTCGAACTTCAAGACTTCGACAAAACAAAAATTGTGCTGAATTGTGCTAGGCGAGCGCAATAAAAAACTCTAATAACTTCTTTCGCAAGTCAATATTTTTTGCAAATAAGTAAAATTTTTGTCCGTTAGCATAGTTTTTGGTACATTTTATTATAAAATGCAATTTTAATATAATTTGTAAATAAAATATAATTTTTGATTTTCAAATTAAAATCTTTTAAGAGTTTCAATGTTGAAAGTAACATAATTTTTTCAGTTACAATGCTTAGTTGTAATTATATTTTTTAATGTTTAATTTTTTTTTGTATTTGTAAATTATCCGTATTTAATAGAAAATACTTTAGTTCTTGTTCTGTATCATCATTATAATTTATAATATAACGAGATCGACCTGCGCGCCATTGCGCGCTTTTATTTTTTTCTTAATGAAAGTTAGTAACGATTAACACATGTAATAGAATAGAAACAAACATTCTAACCTTAAATTGCTCATATAATAATAATTTAAAAGAATTAATAAAATATTATTTTCAATACAATAATAAATAATTCAACATATTAATTAAAAGTAATTGAATTGTTATTAGTTTTAATTTAATGAATAAAAAATGCACCTAAATAATAAACAACACAATTGTTACAAATGTAAATAAATTAGAAATTTAGAAACAAAAGAAATTTAAAAAAGTTTTTATTATTCACTATACTTACAATTATTGTATGATTATCTTTATTATAACTATATACTCATTTTATAAATTTAATATAATTATTTAATAAACTAATGTTTTAAATTAACTTAATAAAATGAATTACTTGTCAAAAAACTTCAATGATAATTATCACATAATGTAATTATTGAATTACAATAGAAACAAACATCCTAACTGCAAATGACATTTATCAATATGATAGTTACTACGTAACTGGAGAATGATAACAAAAAACATAACCTTAAACATGAAAGTATAATATTTCTATTTTACAGAAACTTAAAAAGTTAATGAATTATAAACATATAATAAAACAAAATAAAGAACTAAAAATTATTATAACTCACCAGTTTCACAATTTCCACGTGACCGAAAAGAAATCCGATGACAATCACCACGTGCATTAGAATAAAAAGAAATATCAAAACCTTAAATGACATAAATAATTATGATACTTTTAGGAAAAAAAACATTTAATAATAGAACTAAAAAACAGATAAATAAGTTACACATAAAATAAAAAGAAATAAAAGATTATTAATATTATTATCATCACTTACCTGTCAGAAACGAATGCCAATGTAAACAAAACATTGTTTCACTCAAAATACTATAACCTTAACAACTTCACTAAAATCACTGTGACTTCTTAAACTATCACTCCTTAATTATTAGAATTTAATTTATTTTGAATTTATTATTATTTAATAAAATGCAATTAATTATTAAACGAAGATTTTAAATAAATTGAAAAATACTCCAAATAAACGTCTAAACTATGATGTTATTGTTGACAAAAAATATCGAAAATCTGCTAGCCAATCAGAAGCCCGATTAAACGTGTTACACCTCTGAAGTTGGTCGAAAGGGTTCTCGTATAGGGGAAGTCAAGGTCAAAGCTAATTTCTATGTATTAACTATTTTAATAAAATTTTTTGTTATTTTAGATTGCTAACATTATAAGAAATTTTATAAAATAAACTTGAAGTTACAATATTTAATAATTAAATTTTTGGTCAAACAAATTTTTTGTTGATAAACTTTTTACGGCACAATTAGGCACAAACCTAGCACAATACTGATTTTGAATCATTTGCACTAACACTAACTGAAATTTCTCACGTGATATTTACAGAAAGGGGAATCGGAAAAAAATCAGGAAATCCTGCGAGAAAAGGGCCATGAGGATTAGTTGAATATGCAATGTTTTCTGCAGCGGAATGTGCTTTGAAGTCGTTGGATCGATGAACTCTCTCGGAATCACGTTGAATGACCCGGATTGACGTAGAAGAGACAACACTATCCAAAATAGAAAGTCGATGAACCAGAACCAAAAACAAGGTGCGAATTGCGACTCACAAGATATCTGGGCCTAAAGGCTCTCAAGATTCGTAAAATTTATCAAGATCAAGAGAAAGAAACTCGCAAGATTCGAAAGTTGCCAAAAAGCTAAAAAGAAGCCGAATGTTGGAGATTTTATCTACTATAAAAAAAGCAATTTTAGAGAAGCATAAAAAAAATATTAATAAGAAATTGCGAATAATTGCAAATGAGAAGGACAGGTTAAAAACGAAAAGGAGAAATTGTCAGTAATAAGGGGAAATTCTAAACGAGGAGAAACTGAATAAAAAAAGAAGAAGTAAGCGGGAAAGAGAAACTGTAAACGAGAAGAAATTGCGTATAAAAAAGGAGAGACGGCGATTGAGTAAAAGGTGAAACACTAGAAGGCGAGGAGAAATTGGAAAAGATAAGGAGAAAAAGAAGAGGATCAGCTAAGAGGTCAGACTGGCGTCATGTAAATTGATGCCAGCATCGCTTGCGTCGCGTGAAGGGCCGGAGAGGAAAGACCTTGCCGACTGACCCAGAATCACTCCGTCGTTGACCCCGGTGTTTTTCTGAAATGGGACGCGGCACAGCCCGAAGCTAAATTAGCCGTGATGTCCAGTAAGAGTAAGAGCCAGTCACAGCATCAACAACACGTGATCAAGCCAGTTGATCAGGTGCCACCGCGTTATCAGCCGCCTCCACAGCCGAGTTCCGGAATTCTCAAGAACCACCTGCACTTCGTCGCGGCTGCTCCAGTTTCCGGTCCCTCGAGCTCCGCCGTCAATTTCAACCATCAGCAACATCAACAGCAGCAACAGCAACCCAGAAGTACTCTGCCCAAGGATGCGCCAGCCAAATTCGTGCCAAAGGTAGAGCACCAGCCACCCACCGGAAACAAAATTCCTCAAGGTCCTTTTCTTCAGCCAAAGGTCACAGGACAGGGTCATTTGTTACCGCCGAGCAGCCAGTATCCTGTTGTTCCTCCAGCTGCCAGGCAGAGAGTCAGCGACGAGGAATTCCTCAGACTGGGGCCCCTGGAAATGCTCAAGTTCGTCAGGAAGACTGAGGGTGACATTGCTCGAGTTGCCGCCGAACAGAATCGTCAGATACAGACTCTGGTGAGATTCCTCCTGATGATAAGTGACTTCCTGTTTCGGGAAACGTGGGATCTTCAGGGGCTATAGAAGAATGATAGAATTTGTATAGGGTTCAAGGAACTTTACTCAGTGTTGTTAATTAGTTTCTTATACCTTGCTGTTAATTATCTTCCAGTGCATTATTTAAAGACAAAGATGATAATTGGATCCCATATTTCCATCTCGGCTGAATTAGTAAAATTGATTAATTTAATTGGTATTAATTTAAGTCAGTGGTAGATTCAGGGAGGAAAGAAGCAAGAATGTCTAAATTTCTTGGGAGAGAAATTAAATCTCGTTGTTTCCTTCTTTTAGGATTTCGAGACCCAGGGCCGAACGTACGTCATATAGGTCGCATAGGGTTGGATGGTTAAATAGGGTTGAATTGGGTCAAATGATCAAATAGGGTCGGATAGGATTGGATAGCTAAATAGGGTCTAATAGTTAATAGGGGATAGGACTGGATGGTAGGATAGGGTTCATGGTCAAATAGGGTCAAATGGGGTCGAATGGTCAAGCAGGATTGGATGGTAGGATGGATTAATAGGGTCGAAATGTCGAATAGGGTCCAATAGTCAAATAGAAACAGATAAGGTCGGGTAGGACCGGATAGACGAATAGGGGTGCGAGTCCATGAGTCTATTAAGACATGTCGGAGTAGGTCCGGGGATTGAAATGAAACTTCGTATTTTGATTAAACAGCCCCACAAAAAAATAAAAGTGTCGTGCGCGGAGGACTAGACTAGTCATTCCCTATGTATTTTGACGCCCTGAACACGAATCCGTCATCAGAATTGGCCTAGCACGTCTAGGTTTGACCCTAACCTCAAAATCACCTGTGTGGTATAGGCCCGTACGGGTGGGAATCGCACATAAAATCACATCGCCTAACCTCAAAATCAATAAAATGTCACTTTTTGTTAATTAGAATCTGAACCCGAATTAACTTTAATACATGTCTAGAGCCAATAGAAAGCTTGATTTATGATCTTTAAAACGATTTTTTAGAAATTGTTCTACGATGATTTTTAACGAAGTTATGATGTCTTACTTAAAATATGACTTTTTTTCAAAGGTTAAAAACACATCAAATATTGATGTGCTATGATGTAATGGAAAAAAATGATTTTAAATAAAACATCATAACTTCGTTAAAAATCTTCGTAGAACAATTTTTAAAAAAGCGTTTTAAAGGCCATAATTCAAGCTTTCTATTGACTCTAGGCATATATTAAAGTTGAGTCGGGTTCAGATTCTAATTAACGAAAAGTGTCATTTTATTGATTTTGAGGTCCAACCTAGACGTGCTATGGCAATTCTGATGACAGATTCGTGTTCAGCGCGTCAAAATACATAGGGAATGACTAGTCTAGTCAGCCGAACACGACACTTTTATTTTTTTGTGGGACTGTGTTATTAGTGTCAAAATATCCCAAAAACGCGAGGTTTTAAGTAAAAACAATTATTAGTTTAAAAAGTAAACAGTTTGTTTACATTTTTTAAAATGGCTATATCTTCTGAACGGTTAAAGATAATTAAGTTTTCTTGGTGGCAAAAAATTCAGCAAAATAAGACCTTTAAAATGTGTTATAATCATTTTTAACATATTTTGTTAATTAAAAAAGTTATTTAAACAAATTAAGATAACTTACGAGCGTGATGTCTAAATTGAAAAATTTAATTATGAAAATAATCCTTACGTCACACTCTTTCACATCGAAAAAGAAAAAAATAGATCGCTCTATAAACTTTGCTAATAATTAAGAATTTGTTTTCTGTTTGACAAAACTTTGTTGTCTGCCAGTCAGCTGTTAGAATCTGCGCGCGCCGCTTTAGTCTCAGAAGTATACACTTATGAAAAGTGAGGTTTGGCTTCTAACTAGTTTTAGAATTGAAAATAATGCAAATTTTTTTTTTAAATTTGCAATTCTAAAGCTAGTTAGAAGCCAAACCTCACTTTTCACAAGTGTTTATTTCTGCTCAATGGCTCAACATGTAACATGTTCTTTGTAAGTCGGACTAAATCGGCGCGCACAGATTCTAACAGCTGACTGGCAGACGACAAAGTTCTGTCAAACAGAAAATAAATTCTTAATTATTAGCAAAGTTTATGGAGCGCCCTATTTTTTTATTTTTCGATGTGAAAGAGTGTGACGTAGGGATTATTTTCATCTTTAAAATTTTCAATTTGAACATCACGCTCGTAAGTTATCTTAATTTGATTAAATAACTTTTTACATTAACAAAATATGTTAAAAATGCTTACAACACATTTTAAAGGTATTATTTTACTGAATTTTTCCCCACCAAGAAAACTTAATTATCTTTAACCGTTCAGAAGATATAGCCATTTTAAAAAATGTAAACAAACTTTATTTGTTAAACTAATAATTGTTTTTACTTAAAACCTCCCGTTTTCGTTGCATTGGGGGCAAAAGAATCAAAATTACTTCAAAATCGCCAACTTATTGGAATACTAATAAAAGAATAATTTTTTTTCGCTATCATATTATTCTCTACTAGGTTATATTAACAAGTTTACACTTGTGAAATATTTATTTCACTAGATCTGCGAGAGATTTATCGGTAGATTTTCTCATTCTGATAAAATATTTTTTCATCACTTCTTTCTGAATCTGGTTACAATTTATTTAGGTCCAAATTAACATTTCAAATCACTGTGAGTGATGGTTCTTGAAATGGAATTGAATAAAAGATTTAAATTGCGACTTCGTCTGGTTTCAACTTGGATTCAAATTTTGAAATAAGTATTGGAAGTAAAAACTGATTTTCAGATTGGGAGCGTAATTGACTTATAAGTTTTTCTAAAAATTCAATTAAATCAACAAAAATGATGATGTTTTTTTCGAGAACATCATACTGTTAATATTGTCCACTAAAAAATTGTTTTATTTTGTAGCTGGCAGAGCTTCAAACACTTAAAGAAGCGAACCAAAGACTGAATGACGATAATCAAGAGCTTCGAGATCTTTGTTGTTTTCTAGACGATGACCGGCAGAAAGGTCGTAAATTAGCACGTGAATGGCAAAGATTTGGACGCTATACTGCCAGTGTAATGCGTCAGGAAGTCTCTGCTTATCAGAACAAGTTGAGGCAGCTGGATAATAAACAACAAGAACTCATCAAGGACAACTTGGAGCTCAAGGAACTATGTCTTTATCTCGACGAAGAAAGAGGTGGAGGTCAAAGAGATGATGGAGATGGGTCCAGTTCTAGTACTAATGCTGAAGAATCTGCACCTCCAAGGACAAGACATACTTCTGTTTTTAATGGTATAATTATTATATACATGCGATACATCTAAATTGTTTGACAATTTTTTAAAAAAAACGCAATTATACCTTAAACTAATTTAAAAAAATTCTTTAGAATTAAAAAAAGTTATTTCGGACATTCAGATAGAAACCAATTGTGATGATTCGACTTTTTATGCTCGTTGGATGGAGCCAAGATTCTTTATATTTTAAATTTATTTAAGAATGTAAGAGCTTTGTTCACATTATATTGTAAACATTTCAATGAGATGGAAATCGGTAAATTTTATTAATTTTTTTACACGTACCCTGTTGAAAAATCGAACATCAGAAATGGTATCAGAAATTACATCAGAAATGGCATCAAAAATGATATTTGATTTTGGGACTAGAAATAATATCATTTCTTCTGATATCATTTTTTATATCATTTCTTCTGATATCATTTTTGATATTATTTCTTCTGGTATCATTTCTAATATCATTTCTAATACCACTTTAATTAATTTATTTATTGCTAATAATTATAGTATTTATGAAATTGACGACATGTTTTAGAAATGACATCAGAAATAATGTCAAAAATGACATCGGAAATGATATCGGAAATGGCATCAGAAATGTCATCATTTCCTATGTGAATTCCGATCAATTTATCTAAAAGAAGAAACTAAAACGTGTCGTCAATTTCGTAAATGCTATAATTATTGACAATAAATAAATAAAAATGATATTTGAAATGATATCGGAAATGACATCAGAAATGATATCAGAAATGACATCGAAAATGATATTAGAAATTATGTCAGAAATGACATTAGAAATCATATTAATGTCATTTCTAAAATCATTTCCGATGTCATTTCTGATATAATTTTTGATGTCCGATTTTTCAATAGCGTACTTAACCTAAACTAGAGAAGTTATCGATTTGAAATTTTGGGAATCGTTTTCGAAAGTCATAAAGTGTGTCATGAATCTTCGACTTATTAATAATTTTGAAAATCAATTATTATAACAAACTAAAAATGGGTGATATGGTAGGTTTTATTCCAGAAATAATTCTTTTGAATTTTAATTTGATCAAAAATCATCAGTTTTTCTGTTTGGTCAAACGTTCATTTTATTGTCAAAAACTTTGTTCAGACAAATAAGTTCATGAATAAATAGCAACGTTTCGGCAAAATTTGTGTGCCTTTTTCAAGTTTGAGTAAAACATTCTTCTAAACATAAATAAATGTAAAACATCAACAGTGAAAAAACTTACTAGGAGGGATTAATATAAACAATTTATCATTTTGAAACATCAACATACACTATCGTAAAAAATTGTGGGACCACTTACAAAAATTGTATTAAAAACATGACCGTCTTAAATTGTTAATAACTTTGTCAGATATTAGCGAATTGAAATTTTTCATAGATCATTGGAAAGCTTATAAAATTTGCCGTTAAATGGTCCTATCTAAAAGCTTTTTTGATTAATAAAAACGGAGATTCAATGTGATAAAGACAGGTGAATTTTTCATTTTTTGTGAATTTTCACTGTTCAAGTTTGATGAGCTACATTTTCTAGAAAAGTAGTTGCAAATTTGTTTAATTAAGCTAAATAAAACCTTGAACTTTTCACTTCAAAATAAGCCAAAGAAAACTTAAATATCTTTACTGGTTCAAAAGTTATAAGGAAATGTATGATACGAAAAAACGCAATGATTTTAGTGCTCCTTCCATTTTTGGCTGCTTAATATAATTTGCTAATATCTGACAGAGTTATCGACATTTTAAGACGATCATGTTCTTAATCCCTTCTTTGTAAGTGGTCCCACAATTTTGGCCGGTAGTGTAGACAACACTCAAAATTATTTAAAATATTTAATACGGATTTTTTGTTGTTGCCATGATCGGAGTCAAAAGAAAAGCTACCCTTAATCAGACATTAAATTGTTTTATTCTTATTTTTAGATAAAACGATGCAGTACGTGAAAAGTTTAGAGCAACGGGTTAAGCAGTTGGAGGAAGATAAAAGCATACTTCAAGCACGCACACAAGGATGGGAAGCAGGTCCAGGTGAAGTTTGGGAGAATTCAAATAGTCCAGGGGGAAACCCTTACCTGAGCAGCCGGCCGGAAGCTGTTGTCCGCGCTCTTCAAGTTCTAGAAGTGAGAGAACAGCTTGAAAAAGAAGACGGACACGATGGAGAAAAGGCTTTAGTTCGTGAAATGTGCAATGTACGTCTCATTATATTCCACTCTTTCATCTTGACTAAATTCGTCATCATTTTCTAAAGTACTTACTCAGCGACAGTCTCTAATATAAAAAGTTGCTCCACGAAATTAAAAAGATTTTCCAGGAAATAATTTTTTCTTTATCGTTTCATTATTATCTTACGTAATAAAGGAAAATTATGTTTTATACATAGGCGTAACTAAAACATTTTTGTAGGGTGGGCTGGGTCCTGGCCTTTAGTCTAAAAGTATATATGTGACGCTCTGCGAGAGAAGGGACCTACAGCCGAAAAAATCAATTTATATTTTTTTATGTTAAAAGATAATCTTTGAATTGTTCTTTCAGTTTCATGTTTCAAAATTTTTTTTTCGTAATTACACTTTTTGTTATAATGCTTCAAACCTAGTCATACTAAGTATATCGCATTTTTCGGTTTTTCTTTGAACGACCTTCCCGTGAAATTAAACAATTAATTATTTTGGTTTTTTTATGGTAATTGATAGTTTTTGAGTTGCTTTCTAAGTTCCAAAAATAAAAATTTGATTCCTGCAATTAGTTTTCTTGTTATAAAGCTTTAAACATGGGCATGTTAAGCGTCTCGATTTTTCTTCCTCCTCTTTGCCCGTCCATTCTTTAAAGTTTGCTTTCTCAGCGATAGGTCCCTTTTCTCGCGGAGCGTCACATATATTTTGGTGCTCCAGACAAAAATTAACTTTTATTTTCTATAACGCAATCCAAAAATATAGATCTTTGGTATAGAAAAAAAGATAGGCGTATTTTTGATTAGTATTTTAAACCATTTTTAAAAGTCGCGCTATTCAATTTTTCACAAAATTTCTCTCATTTTTAAGAATTAACGATTTTTCGATTTGAGACATAAAATTTCTTTCAACTTAGGACAATGTTTTTCTACTTCATTGAATAAATTCTTTCATTCAATTTTAACATGGAAACTATCATTTTCAATTATTTTTGTCATTTTCTAACGAATTTCTTCAACTTTCACTTTCCTTCTTCGATTTTCAATTATTTTTGACATTTTCAACGAATTGATGCAATTGGTTTCTTCAATTTTTAAATATTATTGCCATTTTAATTATTTTTCCCAATCTTTAATTCAAAACAAAATTTATAAAGATTTTCTCAAATTTAATTTGCAATCAACAATCTTGAATTGTATTTGTCATTCTCTAGTAAATTTCCTCAATAAATTTTCAATTTTTTTCTTCCATTTTGTTTTCAATTTCATTTTTTTGTTATATTACCTAATTACCTTCTTTTTAAAATTATTTTCTTCTATTTTCAGTTATTTTAATCATTGTCAAATTGTTTTTTTAAAATTCCAATTCTTTTCTTTAAATTTCAATTACAATTTTTGATTTTTATTCATGCCTCAAATGACATCAGGAATTTTGGTTCCTTCTTTAAAAAACTATTGTCTTCAATTTCAATTATTTTTCTCATTTTCGCATATTTTATCTTATAGTTTTTAATTTTCAATTATTTTTTTCAGGAATATCATCAATTTATAATTTTAATCCTTTAAATTAAATTGTTCTTGTAACTTTTAAGCACTTTTTTCAAATTTCAATTTTTTAAAAGTATGTTTAAATACAATTTCTTCGTTTTTCAATTATTTTCTTTATTTCTCATATTTTTCTTTACCTTAAATCTGCTTTGTCTACAATTCCAATTACTTTTTCTATTTTTAAATGAGTTTCTTCAATTATTTTCTACAAATTTAACTCGTAACTTATATTTTTTAATTATATTGATCATTTTATACTGAATTTCTTCAAATAAAAATTTCTGTCACAATTCTAAATTACTGCCTTCAATTGGAATTATTTTTCTTATTTTTCAATGTTTATTTATTATTTGCAATTTATTGAATTGATTCAATTCTTAACTATTTTTCACATTTTATAAATTTTTGTTTTCAATTAATATTTTTTTCTAATTTTCCTTCTTTTCAATTACACTTTTAATTTTTAAACTAATTTTCTTCAATTTTCGGTGATTTTCTTCTGCTTTCAATTATTTATTTTTTGAATTTTTAATTAAAATTTAAATTTTGCAATTATGTTTGTTAATAATTAATTATAGTCTTCAATTTGAATTGTTTTTCCCATTTTGAAATAATTTCCTTTAATTATCAGTTTTTCCTTTAATTTTCTATTTGTAGCCTATCATTTTAAATTATTTTTGATATTTTTTGTTAAACGGAATTCTTTAATTTTACAATAATTAATTTTTTTGTTTTTAAATGAATTTCTTGAATTTAAATTTTTTTTGTCATGTCAAAATAAATACTTTCCTTTTTCAATTATTCTATTAAATTTTCACTTTTTCTTTCTTCAGTTATAAACTGTTGCAATCAATTTCAATTACTTTTGTCATTTTTAGTATATCTCTTCTTCTTTCAATTATCTTCTTCAATTTTTTAATTGAAACGTACAATTTTCAATTATGTTCGATATTTTTTAACGAGTTTCTTAAACTTTCAGTTACTGTCTTAAATTTTCACGCATTGTCTTAAATATTCAATTATTTTATTCAATTATTTTATTCAATTATTTTGTCCAATTTTTAGATTCTTTTTTAATTTTTCAAATTTAAAACATATTATTTTCAGCGATTTAAAAGTATTGTTTGAACAATTTAAATTGTTTTCTAGATGATTCTAAAATTTCAATTACATTCTTAATATATTTTAAAATATTTTTCTTTAATTTTTAATTATTTTCTTTTTAAGACTTCCTTAATTTTGTCGCTTTTTAGTTAATGTCTTCAATTTGTATGATATTTCTTTAAATTATAATTATTATTTCCATTTTAATTATTTTTCTCATTTTTAAATTAAAAAATAGTTTGTTTTAAAGAATCTCTTTCATTTTTTGTTGTCTTAAATTTAACTTGTAATCAATAATTTTTTTTTATTTGTTATTTTCAAATAAATTTTTTCAATACTTTATTTTTTCTTCTCTTTTGAATTTTTTTTTAATTTAATTTTTTTGTCATTACTTAATTACCTTCTTTTTAAAATTATTTTCTTCAAATTTCAATTACAATTTTTGATTTTTAATCTTGTCTTTAATTTCTTCCGGAATTTCGGTTCCTTTTTTAAATTTAAAGTATTGTCTTCAAGTTCAATCATTTTTCTTATTTTTAAATTAATTTTTCCAAATTTCGGCTATTTCTCATCTATCAATTATTATTTTCGAATATTTTAACTTATAAACTTTAATTTTTTATTATTGTTTAAGGAATTTCTTCAAATTTTAATTTAAATCCTTGTTATTTGAAAATTAATTTTTTCGTTTCTCAATTATTTTCTTTAATTTTTACTTTTATTTTCTTTAATTCAAAATTGTTGCCTTGAATTTCAACTATAGGATCGCTTAAAATTTTATTTGAAATTTTCTAAGTACCTGTGCTAAATTTTATATAATTTCAGTAATATTTGGCAAAGTTATCATGATATATTTATTAAAGGGCAATTGATAATGAAATAATTTTTTTACTCGATTCGGCGACTGATTTATACTCATTAATTAATATTTTAATGTGAATAATAAAATCATTATTAAATTTTATTCCTAAATTCTTATTTACTATTAATATTAATATATATATATTCAATATTCTTGCAGGTGGTTTGGCGAAAATTGGAGGAAGCTCCCCAAACGAGGCACTAGCAAAAGTTCAAGGCTCTTGAAAAAACAGAGCCTTCGGAATTTAGAAAGTAAATAATTTCCTAAAAAAGCCGTTTTAGCTGTCAACAATGCCAGACTATTGCCACTTTATAGTATTAAAACTCTAAATGTATATCTAATATAATTATATTTAAGATTACTTTAAGTCTTTTTACAAAAGAAATGAGAGATTTTTATATGTTTTTACCATGTAAAGACAAAAACCTAGTTTCTAATGAGGAACTCGAAGTTTTCATATATAAAGCTTTTTTAGCACTGTTGGTTATACTGTAGTATCATTCGTTATAAAACTATATTTTTTATTAAAATACGATTCATTTAATTATCCTCTTCCAATGTTTCTCTATAAAGAATCAGTACTTTCTATACAATACTTTTTTAATACTTTTCTCATTTTTAATTGTTGTATTATAAACTTTTTTTGATTACATTCATTTGATTTTTTATGTTCAGTTTTACATTGATTAACATCTTATTTTTTTATTTACTCTCACTTTCTATTTATTTTCTCTTTTATTTATCTATTTTCGTTGACGAGAAATTAAAACTTTTCTTTCTTAGACGTTTATTTTTCTGGAATCTTTTTTAAGATTCGAGATGAAAAGATCTGGCTTGGTTCTCAGCGATAATCCAAGGAAAGGACGAGAAGTGAAAATATGTTCATTCACGACTCTCAGCGACCCGGCCTGTTACTAATTATTCTCAGCGTTTACTCTAAGAGGAAGAGTCTTTATAAAAAGCCATCTAAGCCTCCCTCCCACCCTTGCAATTATTAATTCCCTTCCCTCCCTCTCTGCTCTCTTCTTTTCTCCTTATCTTCCTTCCTTACATTTTTTAGCCTTCTCTTGCACTTCTTTTAGGAATGTGAGGACGCACGTTCAATACGCAACACTACATGCACAGATACATGTATGTATTTCTATTTTTAAAAGCTCAAAAGATATTCTTCCTCAATGCTACATTTAAAATTGCCCTACATATCTTTTGGCACTTTCAATGCATCTTGACGAGTAACTTATCGTTCGATTATTAACATCCTCATTATGGTAAATTTACTTCAATTCGACGCCTCCCGTTGATACAATGCTTATTCAATTGTCAAAAATATATAATTATAATTCGAAGCTCAGTTTAATATGAAGCTAGTTCGTGGTCCGTGTAATATGATTCCTATTCAATGTTGAGAATATTATAATGCTAACTCAAAGTTTCGTTTAAAATAATTAAAATTCAAGTTTAGGTTCAATAATAAAAAAACTAATTTTTTAATTTTGTAATTCTGACTTTAGATTCGTAATAATAATATAATTAATTGATTAAAATTTTAATTATTATATAATAATATAATTAATTAATTAAAAGATTAAAAATTTGGTTTTTTTCTATTATTGTACGTAAACTTGAATTTTAAACGAAACTTTGAGTTAGCATTATATTATTCTGAACATTGAATAGGAATCATATTACACGGAACACGAACTAGCTTTATATTGAACTGAACTTCGAATTAGAATTATATATTTTTGACAATTGAATAAGCATTTTATCAACGGGAGGCGTCGATTATTGTCAAAGAAATAAATAATATTCTTATCAATCCAAACAAAATGATGTTTCTGACCATCAATAAATTTATTCCGATCGTACTATAAATTAACATTTTTGTTTACATTTAAAATCTTTTAAAATAGTAAAATATTAAATCAATTTAATTCTTTCTAAAACTTCCTTTCCACAGAGTATCTATTGGTTTTACAATTTAATAATAAAAAAATGCATTTGCTTATAACAAATGGATTTTTTAAAATTAAAAAACATAATCTTTTTTTTTTTTGTTTACACTAATTAAACTAAGTTAAAATTATGTCCATTTCATGGATATTTCGCTTTCACATAAGTAAAATAATTTGCTTTCTCATAGAGGAACCAATAATTTAATAATACCTATAAAAGTTAATTGGAGAAGTTTTAAAAAAAAAAATTTTAAATGCAAAAAAAATTAATTATTTTACGAATTTTTGTTCATATATAAAAGTTATACAGGTCAATCGATTCGTTTTGAGATAAGGGATTTGATTTTTGTATTCCTCATGTTGTATTTTTATCACGAAAAAAATTTTTGGCGAAAAACGAATTTTTTCGATGAAAAAATGTTTTCAAAAAAATTTGGTTGGGTATTTTCAAAAATCCCTGTGTTCAAATTTAGATATTCATGAGCTTAATAAGTCATCCAAATTTTATTATAATCCTTTTAAGAGTTCTTAAGATATCCTGTACACAAAAAACGCTATACACACACACATACATCTGGACATTTGCCTTGAGCATTTTTTAGGACATAACTTATAAAATGTCATTAAGATATATTATAGACCTTTTTTGTATAAATAAATGGTAGAAACCTTGTAGCCTTTGGCCACAAAAAAAAAAATAAAATTTTTTTACAAAAAGACCAAAGGCCACAAGGTTTCTACCATTTATTTATAACTTATAAAATTTTAGAATTAAAAAAATTGCAAGAAATGATTAAAATTAAACAAAATAATTGCTGATTTTTCAAATTAATTGAAAAAAAAATGAAATCAATTAAAAATTGGGGAAAGTAATTTAAAAACTCATAGAAATGTTTTAAAAATAAAGAAAATATTTTAAATTGAAAAAAATTACTTGAATATCTTAAAAATAAATTTAAAAAAAATGGAATAATGAAAAATTAGGGGAAATAATTGAAAAAATTATTTAAAATTGAGATAAATAAAATAAAATTGAAAAAAATAATTAAAATTTAAGAAAGTAATTAACAAAATTACAAAATATATTTTAAATGAAGGAAAGTAAAAGAAAATTTCAGAAAAATACTTAAAACTTTCAGAAGTTTATTGAAAAAAAAGAAAGTAATTAAAAATTAGAGAAAATAAATGAAACAAGATAAAAGGAATTTAAATAATTGAAGAGAATAATTTTTAATTAAACAGAAATAATTAGAAACTTTTTGGAAATTATGAAAAAGATCGAAAGTAACTGAAAATTGAAGAAAATAAAAAAAAATAATATGAATAAATGAAAAATTGAATGAAATTATTGAAATCTCAGATAAATAGTTTAAAATTTTTGAAATTATAAAAGAAATGAAAAAAATGGAAAATTGAAGGATATAAATTTTGGAAAATAATTGAAAAAAGATTGTACAATTTGAAACTTGAAGAAAATAATTGAAACATGATACAAACATTGATAAGTTGTAAAAAATAAATCACATTTGAGTGAAATAATTGAAAAAATTACAGAATTTTTTTAAATAAAAAAAAAATAATTGAAATTTGAGAAAAATACACGAAGATCTTAGAAATCAATTGCAAAAAATAGGAATAACTAAAAATTGGAGAATTGAAGAAATCTAAAAATAAATTAAATTTACTACAATTATAAAAAAAATTTGGAAATTATGAAGACAATTCAATTCAATTCAATTTCTTCAATTAAAAAATGAAGAAAATAATTGATATTTTAGAAAAATACTTAAAAATGTTAGAAAATAATTTTAGAAAATGAGAACAATAATTAACATTAGAGGAAAATAATTGAAAAATGATAAAATTAATTCAAAATTAAAAAAATAATTCAAATATGCTGAATATTTAGATTTAGATTTAGATTTATTAAAAGTAAGTTCTTAGGGCTAAAAAGCCCCATCTGAATATAATTGAAATGTATGAAGAAAGTAATTCAAATATGAAAGATTGAAAACAATTAATAAAATTTGAGAATAATAGTTGAAAAAATAAAGAATGTTTAAAAAAGCAAAATAATTACAAAATTATTTAAAATTTTTAATTAAAGAGAATAATTAAAAAATCGCAGAAATAATCGAAAATTGATGAAAATAATAATTGAAATTTCAGATAAATAATTAAAAATTTTGAAAATTATACCAAAAGAATGAACATATGTAATTAAAAATCGGAGAAAATAATAGAAAATTACAGAATTTGTTTTTAAGCAAAAGAAAATAATTGAAAAACCGTTTAAAAAACTAAAAATTGAAGACAATAATCTAAATTTGAGATAATATCTGAAAATTTAGGAAATTAATTGAAATATAATGAAAATATTAAAGGATGGAGAAAATGATTGAAAAATGAGTTTTTTTATTTGAAACTTAAAGAAAGTCATTGAAATATGATAAAACCAATGATAAGTTGTAAAAAATAAATCACATTTGAGTGAACTAATTGAAAAAATTACAGATTTTTTTTTAAATAAAAAGAAAATAATTGAAATTTAAGAAAAATATATGAATTAAATAACAATTGAAAAAAATGAAAATAACTGAAAATTTGAGGAAAGAACTGAAGAAAGCTAAAAATAAATTAATTTTACGATATTTTATAAATAAAAAAATTGGAAATTATAATAACAATTGAAAATAATTAAAAAAAATTGAAGAAAATAGTTGAAATTTGAGAAAAATACTTAAAAATTCTAGAAAATAATTGTAGACAATGAGAATAATAATTAAGAATCAAGGAAAATAATTGAAAAATAATAAAATTAATTAAAAAAATAATTCAAATATGCTGAAAATAATTTAAAATTGAGAAAAATAATTGAAATTTATGATGAAAATAATTGAAATTTTTGAAAATTATGTCAATAAAATGAAAATAATTAAAAATCGTAGAAAATAATATAACATTAGAGAATTTATTTTTAAGCAAAAGGAAATAATTGAAAAATCTTTTAAAAAATTAAAAAAATTAAAGACAATAATTTAAATTTGAGATAATAACTAAAAATTTAGGAAATTAATTGAAAAATAATGAAAATATTAAAAGATGAAGAAAATAATTGCAAAATAATAAAAAGAAATGAAAATTGAACAAATGAATTAAAAATTCAGATATTATTTGAAAGTTTAGTAAAGTAATTTAGAAATTATGAAAATGATTAAAAATTGAAAATAATTATTCCAAAATGACAAAAATAATGGTAAGTTAAAAAAATAAATTAAAATTTGCGATAAATAATATAAAATAAAGGAATAAATAATTAAATTGATTAAATGTCAAGGCAAAAATAATTAAAATTGAAAAAATGATTGAGAAAACTGAACGAAATAATTGAAATTTGAGAAAGGTAAATTTAAGATTTAGGGAATCAATTTAAAAACAATTAAATTAATTGTGGATTGTAGAAAATAGTTGAAAAATGATAAAAAAAAATAGTACAAATTTGTATTTTAAGTAATTGAAATCATAATAGAAAAGAATGATTAAAAATTGAAGAAATTTTTAAATCACTTCAAATTTAGTATTTTTGAAACGTGGATTAATTGAACTTTTAATCAATACAAGTTCACATTAACTTAAAATTTAAAGAAATTAAAATTGCTATAAATTTAAAATTTGAGAACATTTTAAAAAGGTGAAATATGATTTAAAATTTTAGAAGATAAAAAACATCTAGTGACAAATATCAAGTGTGGACAGAATGAATGAATTAATTAAACTTGTAAATTATTATATATAATTGGGGCCCCATTTTCCTTTTTGACCTAGGGCCCTTGCACCCCTAGTTACGCCACTGAACAAATCAGTTGACTTATATAAAGTTTATATTTTGTCAATATTTTAAAGAATAAATTGCAATTTTCCAATTTTTTCAAACTTGAAATTTTCAATTTTTAAAAAAGGTTACTTTATTGCTTCCCCCATGAGGAATCAAATAATTTTGCAGACGTGGAAGCAAAATGTTCATGAAATGAACATAATCCTCGGCCTGATTTCTTAATTATTTTTCTTAAATTACAAAAAATTTTCAGTTTCTTGTAATTTTTCTTTATTTTGTAGTATTATTATTCTTTATTTCTTAAATTATTTCTTTGTAAGAATTTTTAACATTTTTTTTAATTTCTAATTCTACTTTTACTTTTTAGTGAAAACATCTAGTTATTTCTTCATTTTCTAATAATTATACTTTACTTTTGAGTTATCCTTTATTAATATCAAGATTCTTGGAGTTTTAAAATCTAGAATCTACATTTTTCAAATTTAATACCTATTGCTTAAAATATATAAATAAGAATGAATATTTATAATTTTTTATACAAATAATAAACAATATGCTTCTCATAATTTATAAATATGCTTATAATTTTTAAATATTCTCTTTGCTTTCTAGTTACTCTTTAATTATACTCGAATTAGTTTTATTTGCTTTAATGATTGATTTACGCTTTTTTCACTTTCAAGTTATTTGTGCAAACTACTTAATTTCCACGTTTTAGTAATTTTTTTCAAATTTTACATTTCTTGAACTTTTGTAATTTCTTTTTTTTTTTTTTTAAACTCAATTTTTTAAGGGTTATCACCTGTGAAATTTTAACTCATCTAAATTTATGACGCCTAGAAGTGCCAAATTTTTATATTCCTGGCATAATTTTGGTTCTATAAAATTATACTATATTATTAAAAATTAAAACAAATCTATTTTAACTATTTAGAGATTTTTTTTTAAATTATCATTTTTAAAATGCCTACACGATAGTTTAGTTATTGAAAATTATTAATAAAAATAGAAAAAAATTTCTATAGAAAATAGTAAAATAATTATGGAAGAAGTTCAATTTTCAAAAATTTTACTTGTTTCAAGAATACAAATTCTAAACTAGTAAAAAAATTTTTTTTTCCATGTACGATAATTTTAGGTCTCTAAACCATGCTCGGAAGAAATTGTTCCCTCTGGGCGTCATAAATTTAGATGAGTTAAAATTTCACAGGTGACTTAGATCACAAAAAGTTGTTTATTTCTAGTAATTTTGCTTCCTCATAGAGGAAGCTTTGTGATCGTTAAGATTTTCGATTTTCCAAAAATAGTCTAAATCGACTTATTTTCATCTAAAAAGCATAAATTTTCATTCCTAAGCAAATGTCCAGATGTATGTATG